>CH003313.1:2621789-2724144 GCA_000149265.1 Ciona savignyi | reverse complement strand
CATGGGGCACTAAAAGGACATTGCCTAAACTTAGGGAAATAATGGGTTTTACTCAATTGAAGGAATGCACTGGAATATCACCGGTAACCCGACGATGGGCGCAAAGTGATCTGATGATTGCCCGTGTGTTAACCCCCTTTGGGTTCCCATTAAACCGGGAACAAACATAAATATCCCATCACCCCATTAATTTAAAAACACAGCTTCATTAGAAATATTGGATGATTGCATTAACTTACTGGACATTGCCAATAAACCCAGTCAAACCTAACAGATACTATTGCAAAACTAACAGGTTTCAATTTCCTACACAGCATGGTAATAACCAAAAACATAATATGTGATAAAAATTAGAATAGGCAAAATTATGTATTTATTCTAAAAAATAACCAGCTAAATAAAGTTGTAAAAGAAGTTCGGAATATGGTTTTTCAATTCGATAAAAAGTTTATTCGTTTTTCAATTTATTTTCAGTTTTTTTCAGTATTTTTTTCAATTTTTTCGAAATATGATTATTTAGTAAAATGACATAACACACCAAATGTGCAAACGAAGGATAAAAGTGAGATTAATACCTGGACAGCTACAACTGACAACACTTCAACTGAGATTCGGTTGAACTCATCAAAACAACCCCACGCACCAGTTTGTGCAAGACCCTGGAAAGTAAGGTTCAGTTTATTTTCTTTTCGCGTTTTTAAAACAATAATTCAACAAACAAACAGTTAAAATATTAGAAAATTAGGAAAAAACGGTAAAATGTCATGGCATAAAACCAAAACAAAATCACAATGAATTAAGGGCAAGTTAGTAAAGACCACATTAAAGCAGGGGAAATAGAGTTCACTGAAGTATAGTGTTGACAGTTGTGGGATAGAAACAAGCCTCTTACTGGTATCATGTATACCAATCAAATGCACTTAAACCCAGTGAAATATAAGAGTTAAAGAAAAATAACAAAACTATTATATACAACACATAGTTATAGCTCTTGAACACCAGACTGTGAGCATGTGGTATTTTGAAGAGCATGTGTTTTTACACCTTAAGAAAAATATTTTCTTTTAATCTAGTGTTTCTTTCTATTTTGGTTTAATCTTTTAATCTAGTTATTTTCTTTTGCTCTAAAGAAAATATTTTCTTTTAATCCTAATAAAAAAATAATAATTTCTTTTAATCTCGAAAAACCTGATATAAAAACTCCATCATTACCTTGTAGATGTTGCCGATTGATTTGTAGTCCATCTGCTCTGAGCAGTTGAAGACGTAGACCATGATACCGAGCGCTCGGCCCAAATCCTTGGTGGTTTCGGTCTTTCCCGTCCCTGCTGGTCCAGCTGGTGCCCCACTCATCGTTAAGTGGAGAGATTGGGTGAGGGTGATGTAGCATCTGTGGGGGGGGGGGGGGGTGATATGATTAATTATGTTTTGCCATTCAACAATTAAAGGTTGGAGGTATCGGGTATGTTTATAAAGTGTAAGTATATCTACCGGAAAAAAAAACATGTTATAAAGTGATAGTTTTCTTGGCCGTATTACACTTCTGCAAGGTATAGGATATTTATGTTAACCCTGTGAATGGGAAAAGCAAGGGGGTTAACACACGGGCAATCTGCAATCCTTCGGTTGAAAGTCGTTGCATTAACCCAGCAGATTAATCTGTCAGACAAGGTAAACATACTACCATCCAGCTACCTGTCAGTCAATGGAGTGATGACCAGACGTGGTGTGCAACCTAGATACTCGTATGAATACATGAACTGGGCGTCGCAGATGTTGCCAAAGACGTGGTTCAGTTTGTCATCCCATCTCAATCGAAGCTGGGACAGCCAGAGAAAAGCCTGGGCGCTGTCAATCTGGTGGGAAGAAAGGTGGATTATCCTGTAAATTAAAACTTGACGCTGCGATAACACAACACACTGCCAATCCTGAGAAAAAAAGACCACTGTTATAGGTAATGTACCCCTTTAACTGTTTGATAAACATCCATACCATACATTTTCAAAGATTTTTTTTTATTTAAATAAAGTCCACTGTCTTAAAGAGTCTTTTGTGATTAAAATTTTAAAGTATTATGTCCTTAAATGATATTTATTATATTTCTTGCTATGGTTCCATCCCACAAATATATTTGTTAATCTATGAAGGTGTCCACATAGAAAAATTACGTAGTTTAATCCTACCTTCTGATCGATCAGTTTCCCCACAACATCCTTGGCGTGCACGTCAATCGTACAAATTGTCATAATGTTTTGACGATCGTTGCTTGTCAAGTTTCCAATCAACAAACCAATCAATGTGTTTAGTTGGTTGATCTGAAATAAAACAAAAATCAATAATAGAAAAGGCAGCGCTTTGTAATAGATTTTAAGCAACCCACTGCAACACAGAATATTCTAATGATTAAGATCCATGTTATGGATCTTCTGACCGATAACGAAAAATCAGCAGTTAGTAAGTACGTAAAAGGGAAACAATATTCATTGTTAAGTACCTTGACCTTGACCAGAACACAACTGACTAGCTAGCGATCAGTTTCAAAGCTAAAACCCTTTACCTGCTTTTTGTAGTAATCCTTGATGGCATTTTCATAGCCTTCCTCCAGCCTTGAAAAAGATATATTAACCTCAGTTGTCCACCATATCTGAGTGCCAAGCAGTGAAACCTGAAAGTATAATGTTAAACTACCAAGCTCTTAGTATATTTAACCTGAATAAAAGTTTTGTTTGTATTTAAGCCACTCTAAGACTCTGATAGCGAGAGTTGAAAAAAAATTGAATCTAGTGGATGAACCAAAATATATAAAAAAGCGAATATCATACTATAGTGAACATATGTCATTTTATGACATAAGACAGATGCTGATAAACAACAGTGATTTCAACAAAGTCCCTTCGATTAGCTCAGTGGGTTAGTATGTGCCTTTCGACCAAAGTGCTAAAGGTTCAAACTGGTCACAGCTATTCACAGTTGGGGCCCTGGGGCAAGGCACTTAACAGACATTGCCTAAATCCAGCGAATTCATGGGTTCTACTTTCTTAAAGAAACATGTGAATCATACACAACATTCTGCAATAGCTTCGGTAACCAGAAGGTGGGCACAAGGTGATCTGACGATTGCTCGTGTGATGACCCCCTTTGGCTTTCTAGGGATAATCATGAATATCCTATGCTAACTCACCTGAGCTGGGTAGTCGAAAATCCATTGTTCTCTTGGCTTCTCCTCATAAGTGACATTCCCCTCTGTCATCTGCTGGCGGACGGTGGATCGCATGATCTCCATGAGAGTGTTCAACCAGGTCTCCACAGGTCCAACGCATTCGCAAGGGGTGTCAAATTCAACGTATCTATGTAGGGATTTCAGTGATTTCAAATAGAATGTTATTGTTTATAAATGAAATGTGTTTTTTAGTGTTATTTTGATTTTAAAAAAATTTTGATCTTGATTTAAAATAAAATATAGGACAGGATAGGATATTCATGTTTATCCCCGTGAATGGGAAAACAAAGTGGGTTATCACACGGGCAATCGTCAGATCACCTCGCGCCCATCGTCGAGCTATTGCAGTGTGTAGTATATGATAGACACGTTCTTTCAATTTGGTAGAACCCATTAATCCACTGGGTTCAGGTAATGTCCGTAAAGTGCCTTGCCCAAGGACACAACCGACTAGCTAGCGACCAGTTTCGCACCTACCACTTTTCGGTTGGAAGGCGGCGCACTTAACCGCTATACCAACCGGCTGGACGAATATTTATTCTTTAAATGTTAGTGTTTTTTACTGTTATTTTGAATAAAATGGGTCTAGTAAGCTGAGTTAAATGTTTTAAGTAGCAAAAAAAAATTACGTTCGGAATAAATTAAAAAATGACAATTTTAAAAAACTTTGCTTAAAAAACAAAGAAAATAGTTTGTTACACAATTAACATCAGCAAAAACAAACTTTGTTAAGAAGTTTCACATTTACTTACTCTTTCTCTTTGCTGAACATTCCAAGAGCAGTTTTGGTCGGATTTCCACTATCGTCTGGTTTAAACTTCAACTGAGCCATGTTGTCAAATAACTTAGCCAGATGGCGGGACACGGCAACAGGGTTGGTACCTGGGAAGGGGATTTTTAAATTTTATTTATTTTGTTTTTTTGCTTCTTCGTTACAATAAAGAAGAATAGCACAATCATTTCAAGTTAAGGAGGCAGGATAAAACGGCAAAAGTATGGTAGTTAAGGTTTATTTAAATAAGGAATATTAAGTCTCCTAAAGCTACCCTCATTACTGGTCGCGATTTACCACACACTCTTCTCCAGAGCTTTATATCATGTTAATTCATTTTTGTTTTAACAGTATTGTTTTTAACAGTATTGTAGGTTTGGCGGCCGCGTCTGCTATATTTATTTAGTTATGTCCATTTTCTTTCAAATAGCGTGTTTTAACGACTCTTTGTTTTGCCGTCTTTTCGTGTTCCTGTGTCATGATTTGATTCGTTTGCCATTTTTTAATACTAGGGCAAAAAATAAAAAAACTAAACAGGTAAAATATCTAACATACAACGTCCATAGATTAACACATATATTTGTGGGATTGAATTATAGCATAAAATATACCCCATCGATGGGTGCAGGGTGATCTGACAGTTACAAGTGTGTTAACGCCCCTTGGTTTTCCCATTCACGGTGATAAATATGAAACATCCTCTCCTATGCATTATTCCATGGAGGAATAGTTTCAAACTCACCATTAGACAGGATATCAAGCAGATCAGCAGAAGACACGAAGTAGAATCTGGGAAACGCAAGTCGCTTGGTGTCCAGGTACTCAGCTAGTGCTTTCTCACACAGCGCAAGTCGGTTCTGCAGGTCTTCCAACTTGTCATATAAACCTGGCTTGTTGGTGGCCTTTACCACATTGGGTGTAGCTTCCATTTGGGCAACCAATTCCTGTTGTGAGTAGAGATTAATACACATTGCAGCATTACTTTAGTGGAAAAATTTGATAAAATGTTTTGTCCAACTGTATTTATTTTATCAAAAATTTACAATTTACCAGATTTTTGTGGTGATTTTAGTTTTTTCTCCAGATCCTTACTCGTTTATGCACAGTGCAATGATTCTACCATATTGAGGAAATGTTGGAATCATACACAACATATTGCAATAGCTCCGGTAACCCAACAGTTCCCCATTCGCAGGGATAACTTTAATTATCATATCATATCCAGCTAGCCAACTGACCTTGAAGTCAATATCGATTCCTTCGAATCTCTTAGAATCTTCCGGAAGTTGTGACCTGATGTCCTCCGATCCAATGAAGATGGCTTCCAAGTATGACCAGGTACGTTGGACCTCAAACCATATGGTGATCACGGAATCAGCCGTGGAAAGACTCTTCTGCCAAGTGGATACTTGGTCGAGGAAGTAACCGATGTATTTTGACGTCATCAGGTTTTGGAGTTGGACCTGGGTGTTTCAAAGTGTCAGGTAAATCTTATAAAGTCGGCTCCCTCTCAGTACTGGGTCATGCTTGCACACTTTTTGTCAAGATTTTAATTTAATTAATTTTGATTTAAATTTTTCTGTGGCAATTTCTTTTTATTAAATTAATGTTAAACAGCCACACCTTTTTTATCTATTATACCAAATCTGTAACCCTTCGGTTGAAAGCCAGTTACAAATCTGTAACCCTTCGGTTAAAAGGCCAGTTACAAATCTGTAACCCTTCGGTTGAAAGCCATTCGGTTGAAAGCCAGTTACAAATCTGTAACCCTTCGGTTAAATGCCAGTTTTAAATATGTAACCCTTCGGTTAAAGGCAAGTTACAAATATGTAACCCTTCGGTTAAAAGGCAAGTTACAAATATGTAACCCTTCGGTTAAAAGGCATAGTACAAATATGTAACCCTTCGGTTGAAAGGCAAGTTACAAATATGAAACCCTTCGGTTGAAAGCCAAGTTACAAATATGTAACCCTTCGGTTGAAAGCCAGTTACAAATATGTAACCCTTCGGTTGAAAGGCAAGTTACAAATATGTAACCCTTCGGTTGAAAGCCAGTTACAAATCTGTAACCCTTTGGTTAAAGGCAAGTTACAAATATGTAACCCTTCGGTTAAAAGCCAGTTACAAATCTGTAACCCTTCGGTGGAAAGCCAGTTACAAATCTGTAACCCTTCGGTTGAAAGCCAGTTACAAATCTGTAACCCTTCGGTTGAAAGCCAGTTACAAATATGTAACCCTTCGGTTAAAAGGCCAGTTACAAATCTGTACCCCTTCGGTTAAAGGCAAGTTACAAATATGTAACCCTTCGGTTGAAAGCCAGTTACAAATATGTAACCCTTCGGTTAAAAGGCCAGTTACAAATCTGTACCCCTTCGGTTAAAGGCAAGTTACAAATATGTAACCCTTCGGTTGAAAGCCAGTTACAAATATGTAACCCTTCGGTTAAAAGGCCAGTTACAAATCTGTAACCCTTCGGTTGAAAGGCCAGTTACAAATCTGTAACCATTCGGTTGAAAGGCCAGTTACACATCTGTAACCCTTCGGTTGTAAGGCCAGTTACAAATATGTAACCCTTCGGTTGAAAGGCAAGTTACAAATATGTAACCCTTCGGTTGAAAGGCCAGTTACAAATATGTAACCCTTTGGTTGAAAGGCCAGTTACAAATATGTAACCCTTCTGGTAATTTTACCTGGTTTTCTTCTAATGTTTCAATCAGTTCCTCATCTGACTGAAGAAGGGGGATCTTGGTACGAGTGTGGGGTTCGTATTTGAACTCCATGCTGCCCCAAGTGATGTCAAGTTCTTTCAATATCTGAGCAAATGATTTTAGAATTTTGTAATTTAATGCAATCATTTTGTCACTGAGCTTAGTTTCAAACCTATGATGGGTTCGAAGACTATTTTTTGTATGAAAGTTGGTATATATATTAGTCATGTTAACCATTCAACCATGCGACCGTACTGTAAAATATGATAACTTCTTTATTACAAAATATTAAATACTACTTTTTAAAAAACATTACACAAATACTATTTTGCACCCAGCTACCATCCTAATAATGATAACCAATCCTACCTTTTCCATTCCCATTTCCTTGACAGATTTGTCGACGATTCCTCGAACTTCATCCTCGAAGTTGTGGAGATTGAGCATCAGGAGGTCGGCGAGCGTGGTGTCCTCGTCCATCGAGAATTTCACCTGGGAAGTCCGAAGGATTGCAGGTTTGAAACTGGTCGCTAGATAGTAGGTTGTGTTCTTGGGCAAGGCACTTATGAGCATTGCCTGAACCCAGTGGATTAATGTGTTCTACCGAATTAAAGAAACCTGTAAATTAAACACACTAGAATAGCTTCGGTAACCCAACGGTGAGCGCCAGGTAATCGGTAATCTTACGATTACCTGTGAGTTAACCCTTAGATGTTCCAGCCAATAAAACAATAGAACTTTTTAAAATTTGTTTCCATGTGTTAACCCTTTTCCCATTCATGGGGGGATAAACATGAATATCCTATCCTAAAACATGTTGGTTTAGCTCATGCTTAAGTTGTGATGGATTAGTTTAGTATGTGCAAGGCATGTTGCCCAGATTCATTGGATTTAAATGAAAAATTACCAAGGGCTGCATTAATTACCTGGAGGGACATGCTGCATAACAAGCAACACACTATAATGGCTCCGGTAATCCAACGGGGGACGTGAGGTAATCGGGTGATTGCTGTGTGATAATGCCGCTCTCCGTTTTCCCATTTACAGATATGTCTTTAAAGTGAACACACTGAACCATTTGATATTTTGCAATCAAAATGTAAAAGTGATGAAACCTTGGTCGCCTGCATGAGCTGCTGCCAATGTCTGTCCCTGATTGCCGGGTTCTGTAGCTCGCTGACAGCACGAAGAGACGTCAACATGTTCTTCACCACTGAGTCAAGTCCACCGAATGAATCCCATGCTCGCATCTGTGGATACAGGACATGCACACATTAAACAATTTAAGTCTTGTTTTAGAATTAAGTGGTTTGCTTACATAAAATTAAAATTAATGGGGTAGAAAAATCAATTTAAAACTCTGGCAAAATACAAAAAATTATTGTTATGATTACTGTAATCTTATTTAGTTCATTCATTTTTAAACATTAATTTTTTTAGTTCATTCATTTTTAAAAGTTAAAAATTAAGCTATTTAAGCCATAAATACAATAGCAATAATAAATCTTAGCATTGTATTTTGTAAAGAAAGTTGTTCTAAGACCAAAGAAATAATCTTGGATATGTGTTTAATCTTGGATATTCAACTATCTTTAAAAAGTGGATTTCAATTGATTTAAATTTGTTGCACTATTTTGGGCAATTATTATACAGTAATAATTAATAATTTAAATCTAGCATTTTTCACCTCTTTATCCAAGGCACGAATGTCTTTGGCGAATTTCTTACAATCAAGCTCCATCTGTTCCACATTGATATTTGCCCACTTTGTCTTCTTCCAATCTTCTATGCTCGTTTTCACGAGGGTAATCATGTCCCAAAGTGATTTGAGTAGAATTACCTGAAGGGGGAGGGGAGGGAGGGGGGTATTAGGATGACCTGTTTGCATGTACAATAAACATGTGATATTTTTTGCATTTTGTTTTTTGTCATTTTTTATTTTTTCCTTGTAATAACATTACTAATTATCTTCTGGACATAATGAATATGATTTGTGTTTATTTTAATAAAATTCAGGTGACTATAAATCATTCAATATAAACGGTAATGATAAAATGAACATTTAATGATAATAATGACAAAAATATTATCGAATGATTATCGTTATGTGTTTTTAACACTGCTTGTGTGATATTACATTCTGTAATTTGTATTTTCAGGTTTTGGTAAAGAAAACCTGTCTAAAAAAACGAATAAAAAAATGAATTCCAAAGTTGTTTTACAAATTGTGACAACGAAATGGTAGGTTATTCATGTTAAATGGAAAAACCAAGGGGTTAACACATAGGTTAATGGAGATATTGCAGTATGTTGTACATGATTTACACTTTCCTTCAATTTGATACAACCCATCAATTTTAGTGTTCAGACATAAATAATCTTCACCTCTCGTCGGCATTGTTTGATTTGTTTAAAGTCTGGAGCATTGATTTCGAAAATAGCGGCTGATTCGTAAAGTCGCTTCATCTCATTCTCCATCCCTGTTATCTCCATGTGACAATGGTCGAGGGTTTGGTATGGACGGTTGGCTGCAAATCGGAACGGAGCGTCTTTCCTGAAGCGTTCGCGGAACTCGTGTTGTTGAACCTGATGTAGGAAAGATTATTTGGAGACACTTGTTTAATGATCGATCCATTGTGGACAATATAGAACGGGATATGTTTATACCCGTGAATTAGAAAATTAAGTCCGTTAACACATGAGCAATCGTCAGATCATCTCACGCCCATCCTCAGGTTACCAGAGCTATTGTAATGTGTTGTGTATGATTTAGACATTCCTTTAATTTAATAGAACCCATAATTCCACTGGGTTTAGGCAATTTCCGTTAGGTGCCTTGCCCAAGGACACAACCACCTAGTTATCAACAAGTTTTGTATTAACTTTCGGTTGAAAGGCGACGTACTAATCCACCAGACTAATGGGTCGGGACAGGCTGCTGTTGAATGTGAAATCAAAGGAACTAATTTTTAACCCATATACAGAACCGATGAGAGCATAACTCACATCAAATGAGCTACATTTCCTTCTTAGTATAGCAACTTCATTCGACTGCAGAGGCGCCACAGCTTGCTTGACGGTTGCCGCGCATTTCTTTGTGTTGTTCCATTTCTCTGGAAGCTCCTGATATGGTAATGATAGATGTCAGTCAAACCGATAGATGTCAATCAAACTTGAAATGAAACAAAAAAACAGAAACAAAACTGCACGACACAGTTTTAGAAAGCCAAGTACAAAAACTAACATAAATTGCAATGAAATATATTTTATTGAAATGAAATTTATCAAATAATGTTAGAAGATTTCTTAGAAAAATAATTAGAAGATAATGTTAGAAGTAAAGATAATGTTAGAAGTAAATGTTAGAAGTAAATGTAATAAAATTCCTGTATTTGATAAATATATTTGATAAAAAAAAAAAATTTGATAATTTTGCAAAAAAATGCTCTTAAACCTTGTACCTAATATAAAAATACCAAAATCTCAATGGAAAACTGTACCTCGAGTTGTTTATGGATATCTTCAGACATTTCCTGGTCGTAAGTTTTCAAAAGTTCGATTGTTTGTTTCAAGTGGCTCGAACATCTCATCTGTTGTGTTTTGCCTCGATTTCACATCCTGCAAACAGAAGGAATTATTATCTTCGTAGCATTATGAATGGGTTAGTCCAACCAGTTGACAGATTGGTATTGGACCGTCAATACTACTTGGTTGTTTCCTTGGGCAAGGCACTAAGCAGACTTGTCAAATCCAAATAAATTACAATTTAAGGTGTTTCCCACTATATACTATAGTCCTTGAGAGACAAGTACTTTTTACAAAGCTAAGTTTTGACTTCGAACCTCCAACCCTTGGGCTAAAAGGCGGCGCACTAAACCAGCCGACTAATCGAACGGGCCACCAGACAAAAGTGTTGTCCACCTACCCTCAGATTTTCAATAAGTGCCACTAAGCAGTCATAATCCAAATCTTCGTTCACTTCAATTGCCATTCCCTTATCCACAACCTTGATGAACTTTTCTAAGTCTGACAAACTGTAAAAAAATGAATGCAGAAGTTGTAACAGCAAAAAATTTCAACTGTAAAATAATGTTGTTACACAAAATGAGAACCACTGTCCCAACACACTAATGTGTTAAAGTTTTCTGTTCATTTCCACAAACCTGTTGGTGACATGGTCAATAAGATGTTGTTTAAACATAAAACTCCATCTTTTGATGATGTTGAGCAGAGCCTGTTTGAACGGTTTGGCATCAACTCGAAACCAGGAATCAAAGATCGCGATCGGATTTATCTCTTCGACTTCACAGTAGATCTTCTCATACTGATCGACCTGGTTGGGGTTTGTTTGTGTTTTTGGTTTAAATTTTACACCAAGTCCAATCCACTGTTTTTTTTTATGTTTTGGTTAAAAGTTTAAAGTCTAATTCAAAATATCAATAACAAAAAGGAAATATAAATATTAACTACAGCAAATGTGGGCGTCAAACCTAGACGAACCCTATCTTTAAACATACCAAGCTTGGAGGGTTTGCGCATAAATTTTTTCACTAAAAAAATAACCTAAAACCGAGAAGTAAAACTAGCTTGTGGGTTAAAGTAAAAACCTGTTCTTTAAACATGTCGAGAGTTGGAGGATTCTCTGGCACGCCGTCCTCTGCGTGCGCCTCAATCTCCTCTGTGGTGAGCACGTGGCCGTACGTGAGGAATTGCTTCATGAACTCGTTGCGATCATCCACCCACAGATACGCATAGTTGTCAAAACTGAGGGATTATAATCATTAAATAAAGCTGTCATAAATGTTCGGTCGTATGGCCGAATGGTTAATGCAACCGATACAAAAACAGACGACCCATCATTAGTTTGAAACTTAGATCAATAAAAAAACAATTCTGTAGTAAACATTATTCTTCTAAATTTTCCCCAGTGCACAATGTTAATGTAACCTGTCTATTTAAATAACAGTTATAAATAAACTTTTTTTATACCAAGTTTCATATCCAGGATGGGCTCGTCACTAGGATCGATTTGTATATGTATCGGTTGGGTTAACCATTTAGCCACACAACCGTACATCATCATTTTTTTACCTAGTCCAAGGTTTGAACCCATGATTTTCTCATCCCTAAGTCAGTTTTTATATATGAGGTGGTATATGTATTGGTCACTTTAAACATTTGGCAAAACGGCCAAAGAGTTATAAATAAACTGTAAACTAACAAAATTAAACTTATAATTCATAGCAACAAAGTACACTTTACCTTCTTTTACCTTCTTTAACCTACAGATTGCATGCATTATGGAATTCTATTAATAAAGCTTTCTCACCCGTTTCGATATTCACATGCTTTGTCCATCACTGCTTGGACTCGTTCTAATATCTCAGTTTTCATCTCGGAAAGTTCAGCCATGTCCATCATGTCCGCCTAATTAGAGTGGAATTGAAGAATATTTTTCATAATTTTTTATTATTTTTTATACAATATTTTTTTTTAAAATTTACATTTTATTACAAAACAATAAAAAAAAATCCTTTCCAGGTCGAACTGCCCTCCAACCTGCCTTATTTTGATACTATGTGTCGCCATGCAGACACATTTTTATCTATAATGTATGTTGTACTTACAAAACTACCAGAACACTTGATCTTATTTCCAAAAGCTCTTTTTATGAATCAACTTACATGATAATGCTCCATTCCATTGTCAGTGGAAAGCCGTTTCACAAGAGTTGACAGGTTGTAAATATCTGTGAGCAATTCCTCAACCATTTCGAAAAACCCTTCACCCATGCCGAAGTCCAATGAAGGTCTGGAATTAAATCAAGTAAGTATTATAGTGACTTTCAATGTTTGATATAGAATAAGATATTCATGTTTAACCCTGTAAATGGAAAAACCAAAGGGGTTACCACTTGAGCATTCGTGAGATCATCTCTCGCCCACCGTCGCAAAAACCGGAGCTATTGCAGTATGTTGTATATAATATACATGTTCCTTCAATTAAGTAGAACCCATTAATCCACTGAGTTCGGGCAATGTCCGTTAAGTGGCTTACACAAGGACAGAACCAACGACCAGTTTCGATCCAACGACCCTTTGACTGAAATGCGTTGCACTAACCCACCTAATTAGCATTCCCCATATTTAGCAGCCGCAAAATTTTCAAATCTTCACCGGTCCGAAGCAGTAAAAAGGTTTGAACCACCGCCCTAAACCACTGGGCTAAGTTTGTTTCATGTTACTTACTTAAAGACCATGTCAGGCGCATGGAGTTCAAGTTGAGCTTGGAATAATGGGGGAAGCCCCTGTCGGTGGTCGGTTTGGTGGAGCAGGAACTTCATTGAACACTCGATGGCGTTAAAACATCCATCCACCACCATGTCGTCCACATAGTTCACGTAAGCCTTCCATACATCGCTATCGGGGGAAGCTTTGAATAATTCCTGGTTCTCCTGTGGATGAATGGGATATATTTATCCTTTAAAAAATTCACTTACATTTATTCTTCACAATATTTATTCTTCACATACATTTATTCTCCACATATATATTTTTTTCATTTTTTATTCTCCACGTATATTTCCTCTTTACTATATTTGTTCTTCACATGTGGATGGGATATTTTTATCATTTCTTCACAATACTTGGCTTCACAATAGAGTGTTTGAACGCAGCTGCTTGTTATTTGAATGTGTCTTTAGGCAACGCGCTTCACAGATTTTGCTTTTAATCATTTAATGAGTTGAACTATTGTCCGATCGGTAAGCTTAATAGGTAAGTGCGTCGCCTGTCAGCCGAAAGGTTGTAGGTGCGAAACTGGTCGCTAGCTAGTCGGTTATGTCATTGGGCAAGGCACTTAAAAACATTGCGTGGACCCAGCAGATTAATGGAAGGAATGTCTCAATCATACTCAACACACTGCAATACCTCCGGTAACCTGACCTTGGAAGCAAGTAATCCAACGATTGCATGTACGTTAACGCCTCTTGCGTTTTCCCAGTCACAGGGATACTCATGAATATCCTAAATACACCCCTCTGTGTGTAATATATGTCTATGAACGTACCTGCAATAGAGCATGAACTTTGTTTGCGCATTCTTGAATGATCGCATATCGTTTACTTAACCTGTCCTCCCTGTCATCCAAATTAAGCAAAGCATCCTGGGTGAGAGATATATTGAATCAATATTAGAAAAACTGCATGGAAGATATAATAAATCTAAAATATGGTAAATTTACTGAGTTTTACAAAAATTGCGAAAAATAAATACATGTTGTTGTAATTTAGGTTGAGAGGAATATCTTATTTACCTTTTTGTTTTCTTTTCTTTCAAAGACTGGTAAAACCCATTCTGACATAATTTTGTTGATTTTCACAACATTGTCTTTGGCTTTCTGCACCCGAAGTTCAAGGTCGTGGACTTGGTCGCGCGTTTGTTCGATGTATTCCCATACACCTGAGAATACAAGGTGAATAAAAACGGAGGACAATGCAATATTTACTCAATGTATTTTAAAGGTGTCCGACCCATTAGTCTGGCTGTTTAGTGCGTAGCTTTCAACCGAATGGTTGCAGGTTTGAATTTGGTCACTAGCAAATCACTTGTTTCCTTGGGAAAGGCATTTAATGAACATTGTCAAAACCCAATGAATTAAAGGGTTCTACTGAATTGAAGTCAACATCTAATTCATATACAACACACTGCAATATACAACACACTGCATCTGGTAACCCGACGGTGGGGTGAAGGTAATCTGACGATTGTCCGTGTATTAACCACTCTAGTTTCCATTCACAGGAAAAACATGAATATCCCATTCACTAACCTAATTTAAAAAAAACATAATAATCTAAATGTAAATTGGTGCTTTTGCTTCATAACTCTAGATTTAACTCACCATCACTCTTCCAACAAAGTTCCTTCTCGGCTTTCATGAGTTTGTCATCGATGCTGCTGAGTTGGCCTTCCACTAGGGGAAACTCCACATCAAGCAACGTGTTTCTTGTCTGTGGAAGAATATAAATTTTTTATTAACATAAATAATTTTAGATTTAGGGAATTAGAACAAAATAGAGATTTAGCACTTTATTACATTCACGACATTTAGGCATTTGTAAAGTTTTATTTCTATGTCGGTAATTTAAATTCTTTACATTTTTTGACCTTTTCCGATTTTTTATATTTCCTTAGTTTTTGTAGTCGGCAAACCAAGATGTTAAGTTGAATCAAAATTAGGATAGAATAATCATGTTTATTTCTTTGAATTATAAATAAAAAAGACGTCATTACACAGGTAATTGAGTAACTTTTGTCCATGATTGGGTTACCATGGCTTTAATAGTGTTTTGTGTATAATTCATATGTTAATACCGTTTGAGATCAACCCATTAATTCACCCGGCTCATCTGACATCCAGTGTCTTGCATAATGATACAATTAAAGGAACGATAAAACGAAAAAACTGTCCGACAATTTAGTCTGATGGGTTAGTGCGTTGTTTTTCAGCTGAAGGGTTGCCAGTTACGAAACTGGTTGCTAGGGCAAAGGCATTTAATGGACATTGCCCGATACCAGTGAATTAATGGGTTCTACTAAATTAAAGGAAGGTGTGAATAAAAAAACAACACACTGCAATAGTCTGACGGTGGGCGCGAGGTCTGATGGTGGGCGCGAGGTGATATGAAGGTTTTCCTATTCACAGAGATAAACATTAATATCCTATCCTATACAATTTGGATTGTATAATTCCTACTTTCATTGTTGGTTCTGATTAAAATAATATTATATGAATAGAGAAATGTTCCTTCTTTTAGTTTAAAAATCTATTTTCATACAAAGAAAACTCACAAAGCAAATCCAACTTTTAAAGCCTTTATTTGTTGAATAAACACTCAATTAGACTTACCTTGTTATACCACTGCTGGGCAAGGTCAAGGTTAGCAACATATTGTCTGTACGACTCTTTGGCTTCGAAAATCCGGGCGGCTTCCGAAGGTATTTCATCGCTGTCTCCTTTGTCTAAGTATTTTACCTCACGGAGCACAGACACAAGCTGTGGACAATAGATTGAGTAATCTAACGCCAACTCAAGCTATTTATAGGTACATAATGTAAAAAGGGTATTGGGCAACAGTGATATGTGAGGGTTAATACATACAAAATGTGTCTAATAATTTGACCTAACATATTTACACAATAAATAAATGTGTTACAGTGTGTAAATAAAACAATATGTTAAATTAGTACTTTAATAAAACACATTTATGGTGAAAAACATATGTTTTGTGTCTAAAACCCAGTATTTAAAAGGACCATAATTGATTTACAATATTAAGAAAAAAAGCCAAAAAGTCTTTACAGCAAGTAATTCTAAATTATAATTATGTGAGTGTAGTAATGTAGATGACCAGCCTGGTGGAAAGCAATTGATTAATTTTACCTTAATCTGCAAAACTAGAAAACTGACCAAGCGAAACAAAATATACCACCATGTAATAAACTGCAAAAACTCACACAATTCATGTTCACAACACCCATGGATTAAAATTTCCCAAAATGAACATGCCACTAAATATACAAACATGTAATAAAACGCACAATCCACATTCACAAGACCTGTGGGTTGAAATTGACGGAGATTAGTTTGGTGTCAGGATCCCTTGTGAGCAGTGGCTGAGTGAGGTTGTACTGCGACCGCTCATCCACTGATTTGGTCCATTCTTGGTAAACCTGTTCCTCAAATCTGTGGAAAAGTTTAATTTGTATTTGGTTTCTTTGTTTTTGTTTACCTGGGTTTGAAACTTACCATATATTAATATGTGGTGCCAAACCTACAAACTGTAATTACAACTTAATCATACATATCGCAATAGCTTTGGTAACCTAATGGTGGGTGTAAGGTGATACCACAGGCCGTGTTTTCTCATTTGGCAAATGGTTACAACATAAGTAAATTTCTCCAGATAAAAGGCAATAACCGTTTAACTTTCTCTAAAATAAAGCAATATACTTTTTTTAAAATACATGCATCTAACAATAGGTTTTCTGATAATTTGAAACACTACGGAACTAAAATATCACAAAAATATATCCACAAACCCACCCTTTCAGCAATTGCATCATCTGCTGGTATTTCATTTCCATCCGCTGCCCTTCTTCGCCATATATGCAACTAAATATTAGAAATTAAATTAAAGGAATAGTTTTATAAAAAAAAACTACTGAAATTAGTTAATGGGTTCCACCAAATTAAAGCAATGTTTGAATTATACAACACACTGGAATAGCTCTAGTAACCTGATGGTGGGTGCGAGGTAATCTGACGAATGCCTGTGTGTTAACGCTCTTTGTTTTCCTATTTACAAGGATAAACATAATTATTGTAAACTATCTTTTTACAGAACTTAAAAATAAAAGTAAAAATGCACTGGCTCACGGATGGCTTATCAAGCGGAAATTTGAGTAGGGATTTTGGATTCTGGCTTTTAACTCCTTCGCCCATTTCATAGCTCCAGACACCAAGGACATGTTCTTGTTCACTGGGTAGTAGCCTGAGATACATTTTGTATTTAAAGAATCAGAATAAAATAATTCTGCGAATTTAAAAATTTATGACTCTATTGCATTTACGACAGTTGAGCCTTTGTAATGTATTATTTCTATGTCAGTATTAAAGGACATTTCCTGAACCCAGTGGTTTAATGGGTTCCACTAAATTAGAGGAACATGTGAATCATACACAACACACTGCAATAGCTTAGGTAACCCAACGGTGGGCACAAGGTAATCTGACGATTGCCTGTGTGTTAACCTCCTTGGTTTTTCCATTCAAGGGAATAAAATGAATATGCTATCCTATCCAAATTTCTCGACAGAATAAAAGCAGTATTTCGTAATAATTCCGTTCCCCACCCATCCAGCTATAACCATAATCTAAACTTTAACTTTTAACTCTACCATCATTAGCCTTCCCAGCTGCCATCTGACGGTCGAAAATCACTTTCGCTTCATCCAGTTCAGTATGGAATATTGAGAGAAGAATTGGATATTTTGGCCACATGTCCTGCTTGATAATGGGTCTGAAAAATTACATTTTATTCAGAAAAAAATCAAATATAAGTAAAAGTAACCTATGTTTGGCCATTAAAAACCTATTTTTGTATTTTTGGCTTATTTTTATAGGTAAAAGTAACCTATTTTTGGCAATTAAAAACGTTTTTTTTACTACATCTTAAATAATAAATGTGAGTGTTCTTGTGTTTGTTTCACTTATGCATGGGTATTAAACTATTAAGTGCTCCGTGCTCGTTACAGTAGCAGTAAAATGTAAAAGAGCAGTATCAGAAGAATAAAAGAGCTGCAGGTGGCCGACCCCTGCACTAACTGAGCAATATAAACCATTTCACCTTTCCAACAGAGATCCGAACATGGCAATGAGTTTGAACGCTGATTCCGTCAGAGGACAATCATCAAATGCTTGTGAAACCACTGACCCCAGCCGACGGTCCATGTCCCTGATCTTTAGCTGGAAATTCTCAAAATCTTGGATGAAGGACTGGAAAAAGGAAGGATTGAAATGTTAATAAGATTACATAAGCTACTTGATTCCGGTGTGTGCTTGAAGGTAGGATATGATATTCATGTTTATCCCTATGAATGGGAAAACCAAGGGGTTTAACACACGGGCAATCGTCAGATCACCTCGAGCCCACCGTCTGGTTACCGGAACTATTGCAGTTTGTTGTGTATGATTCACATGTTAAATTTAGTAGAACCCATCATTTCACTAGGTTTAGGCAATGTCTATGAGTGCCTTGCCCAAGGACACAATTGACTCGCTAGCAAGCAGTTTCGAACATGCAACCCTTCGGTTGAAAGGCATCGCACTAACCCACCAGACTAATTGGTTGGACTTGCCTGATTTTCATGTGAACTCAAATATTTAAAAACCTCTGCACTTACACTATCTGATGGGTCCAGTCCATCGTAACGAAGATCTCCAAAAACTTTGAACAAATTGTTGAACTCTTCAAACATGGCTTCGACCTGTCCGCTAAGCGCTGAGCCCTTAACGCCACCAAATTCAATCTTCTCAAGTTTCAACATGTCCCTTGCGTCAGTAAACAGGGTCTGTGATGGAAAAACCACAAAACTACAGTCGGTATTTACATGTCATTTTTACCCATTAGGAATAAAATAAAATACACAGTTAGAAGCTTTGTGTGTTGTCCATGATTTAAACTTCAGTGTGTTGTGTATGATTTAAAAATTCCTTCAATTTAGTAGAACCCATTAATCCACTGGGTTCACGCAATGTTCGTAAAGTGCCTTACCCAAATACACAGCCCACTAGCTAGCGACCAGTTTTGAATCTACCACCCTTAGGTTGAAAGGCTAATCCACCAAACTAATCAGTCATACAAATTTACCACCCCCAAAATAGCAATAGGATATAGCATCATATCCATACAAACCGTAATGTCCTCCAATCTTTCAATGAAGCAGTCATATCGGGCAAAAACGAGGCTGTTATCGAAATCCCACAAGACCACTTGTCTGTCCTTTCCTTCAAAGTAACTCGACAAGTTATCCTTGTGCGACTGGTAGGAAGCTCTGTGGATTATTTTTATGTTATATCAACTAAGCTATTTTTGTCTGCACAGAGGCTTATTACTTAAATTTTTGCAGATGGCTTACTAAATTTCATTGGGTAGAAGCAATGGCTAGCAGAAAAACTACATATTGACCAAAATGGAAAAATACAAAATTAAGATAATCTACTGCACATACACACCCAAACCAACACACCCTCAAACACATTGCACATTTTACCTGAATTGCTTGAGTATTTTAAGCGCAACCTGTACACTTTCAATTCCCTGGTCAACCTCTTGCTTGAACAATTCCTCCGGGTTGAGATAAGCTCGACACTGTCATAAAATATCGAGATTTTGTTTTAATAAAAATGACAAAATGAAAATAATTTATTCTATCTTATAACACACCACCACGCAGCAGAGTATACTGTGTGGTGGTTAAACCTATAGACTGACCGGTATCAACCACCTTGTAGGATTTACCTGGTTAATCATCAGGTTGCAGATTTCCTGCAGCAGCACGATAAGTCTTGTCGGACTGCTGTAGAACTTGCTACTCGCCCATGTTTTGCAGATAAGCAAGAAGAGTGGCTTGATGTAAGAGGTGAGTTCATTGAATTCCTTCTCTTCCATATCTTCAAGCAACCATTTCAATGGCTTCAAGTGGACGTGGATGTCTTTAGCTTCAGCCAAGCCTGTATTAATAAAAATATTCAAATAAAATTAAAACTTAGTAAAAGAATTTAAATTTCCTTTTGTTTTCCTTACCAACTGCAAATGGGTATATTATATCAACTAAAATTGTATAGATAAAGTAAGAACTTAGAATAACTTAGCAGGAGAATTCAAATTTTGTTCAAGTTAGTATCTGCGAATTGCGTTTTTAAAGTCAACTACAATCCAGTAGTACAATAGCAGTGTCATTCAAATCCTCAGTATTCCAATCACTGTTCTACACAATTAAACCTAGATAAACTATGGCAGTGGTACCCCACCACCATTTCGCGGATCAGTTAGTTCCGGGCCGCACCAGCCACACGCACCAGCCGCACATTTAACTTCTATTTTTTTCGTTTTGTTGTGTTGCACAGTTTTCTTACATTCAATTGTTTTGAAAATTACTAGAAGTTCTTTTTTTAATTATGTAACAAGCCTACTTGTGACTTTACAAAGTCGCTTGTTACCTCGTTTTTCTGAAAGGCTTTTTGTGCAAATAATCAACATCCCTTTTATCTGGCCACAGTAAAATTATCAAATCTTTACCGGTCCAAAGCGGTAAAAAGTTTAGGGACCACTATGCTATAGTAAACATCCCATATTACCTGCCACCACATCTTTGAACATTTGTTGAAAGGCAGGGTAGTAGCTACTTTGCACTCGACGTAGAACTTCAGCCATGGCTTTTACCTTGTGTGTTTGCAGCTGGGAATGGATCAAAGAATATTGTTATTGAGGGTATGGGAAATGTTATGGGTGAGGGTGTGGGTTATGAGTGAGGGTGTGAAGTAGAGTGTGGGTATGCATTCATATGGAAAAGGGTGTGGGTGTTAGTGAAGGTATGGGTAAGAGTGAGGGTGTGGGTGTGGCTGTAGGTGAGGATGAGGGTATGAAACCACCAACATAAAAAAGTATTCAACAACATGTCAGCTATAATACATTAAAATTGGACTCTGCATCAAATTTGCAGTTTAAATCTTTTCAACTTGGTAGAAGTGTTTTGGTTATGCAAATTATTTAGCTCCGAACGGACTGTGAGCATGTGGTGTTCTGATGATTGTTGCTGAAAAACTCCCACAACCATTCAGCTGCAGTTACCTGGTCAAAAATGCATTGAAGATTTTCATATCGATCCGCCCAGAATGTGGTCTCAGTGGAAGGAAGAGGATTTAATCCTTGGAGGAGGATTTCAGAGGAGTCTCTCTTCAATACATCCCGGACTTGATGGCTCCATTCGATGACAACCGACTCAAGTGTGTGGAGGATCTGGCTGTCAATCAAATTCTCTCTGGAATATATAGTGATAGGATGTTTAGCATAGCTAATACTAACATATAGCGCTTATTTAAATTATCTCTGCAATATTGAGTTATATATGATTTGTTACATATCAAACACTAACATATTAATCTTAATTCCATGGAAAGAATCTGTCCTGGTAACTGTATAGAATGGTATTACTCAATTTGTGGAATATCGATAAAGTGATGTCGGAAAATTTCATTTGTGGAATATCGGTTAAAATGGTTCAAAAGGTTGCCGAGCCCTGTCCTCAATATTTAAAATGATTGTAAAAAATAGTTTTCCGACATTACCTTATGCCAGGAAGTTACTTAAACTACTATTTATTGTAATTCACAGCAATCAGGTTCATATTCAAAATGCCAAAGTTGACAATATGATGCAAATCATGTCATTTTTCCACTGTGGTGTAACAGTTAATTCTGTGGCAATATTTTATGGCAAAAATTGAAATGTTTTTTTTGCTAGCAGAGCATCCATAAAACTCAAAAGAGTGTGCCCCACCCTGATTGAGACGGACAAGGTCAAAACTCACTTTGGTTCCTCTGCTTGTTCTTCTTGTTCTGGTATTTTCTCTGTACCGGGTGGCAAGGGAAGTAACGTCTTTCCTTTGACCTTTTGTACAAATATCAGTCTGAATTATTTCTTTTTTTACCGAGCCAAGTTTCGAACCCATGATGGGCTAGTCACTAGGACCGTTTTAGTATAGGAGACAGTATATGCATCGGTTGCGTTAACCATTCGGCCATAACGTTCTGCTTTATTCCTAACTACAAAAATATAAATATTGACGCCATATATACAACCACAACACAAACAAAGTAAACAATATAAAATAAAAACAATAACTTAAAGATGCACTGATAAACCAAGTAAGGTTTAACTGGTATTGGTGGAAGGGAATTCCCCAGAGTCAAGCAGGGGGAATTCCCTACTGACACGGTCCGATACGCTTGATTGGATTTATATTATACGAGAATTATATTATATATACTATTGCTATTGTTTAGAGTTTTAATATTGAAAGGTCGTGTGGCCGAATGGTTAACACGACCGAAAAATTTACAACAGACTTACATACAAAAAAACGGTCTTAACAACAAGCCCATCTTGGATTCGAAACTAAGCCCGGTAAAAAAAAGAGCTTTAAAATCACAAAACAATCAGACAAGTGTGGCCGGCATGGATGGTTTTTAATAAATCTTTATAACCAATCAATTATACAAACAATAGTACTTACTTGGCCTGTCACCACGAAAACGTTGCTTTTGAGTTTGTGAACATGATGCAGAACATCACCAGATACCACGTGTGGCCAAGTGTCCTGGTTTCGACCATTGCCGAGCAGCGGTACCAGGACCTGTCAATCAAATGATGTGATTAATTAAGTTGCTTACGGCATAATGGATATCGAGTAAGTGTCAAGGCTTATGTAATCTCCACACATGTTGTTATAAGTACATTATTATTGTCCAACTAAAAATGGTATCAGACTAACCGAAAAATTAGATGACGTACAGAAAAAACAAACATATATTTAAATATACTTTAGTATACCGTATGAAATCCACTATATAAATTTATAGCCTATTGGTTATATGTATACGCAAGTCCTTAATATCCCCGTGGGAGGCAAAATTTAAATGACTCTACTCGTATATTATAGTTAGTTGAGTGATGTTATTTTTTTAACCTGTTCCATTTGGGGCTACTCTTGATTAACTTCCTTGCCTATATACGGGGTAGAAGCTCAAAATGACTGTTTCGAATAGGAAGTCTTTCGGTTGTCAATTTATAACGCTATTTATAAAATGGGCGACCATGGGAGCGGTGACCTTTTTAGTTTTAGTTTGTTTATTCCCCCCCCCCAGTTTTTAAAAAAGCAAACGAATATAATCACGACACATAAACGGGAAAAGACGAGGAAACGAACAGTCGTTGAAACACGTCATTAAAAAGGATATAAATTAATAAATATATAGCGGACGCGGCCGCCAAACCTAGTGACCGAACGATTGTTCGTGTATTAACGCCTTTTGGTTTTCCGATTCACGGGGATAAACTTGAATATATTATCATATCCTAGTCAAATGAAGATAAATTGTAACCAACACAAGCTGTTCGTCAAACAAAGAGAACAGCATTGTATACTTAAGATAGCTATTTCGATTCTTTTACCAACGGTCTGTTGACGTTACAGTTAAGGATGATTCAACTTGAACTGATTTTTTATACCAACGTATTGAATTGATTACAATATTGACATTTTTATATGTTCTGTTTTTTTTTCGGGCGATTTAAATTGTTACTTTCGATTTGATATTAACCCGAACGAGAAAAGTAAACAGAAAACGTAAGTAGTCACTTCGCATACAAACTTCTTTATTTCTCTCTTCAAACTCAAAGGCGACAAAGTAAACCATTCTAAATCCCCGCTGAGTAAATCGTTTTATCGCAATCTCTTGTTTAATCACGCGAAAGAGCGAATGTGAATAATTGACTGAAAGCCGCGCCCGTGCAGTTAAACTTTAAACAGCAATATTTGTCGAAACTGATAAATTGTGATTGACGTGGCAAAATTTGGCAATTTTTACTAAAGGACCATTTTTAGGGCATTTTTTTAAAGTGGACCACTTCTGAACACTATTTTTAGCAGATATCTATTGGTACAAGTTATACTTAAGATTAAAATCGCCAATCAAATTCAATGGTGACGTTAACTGTCTATGATTTGGTATGTAGGCATCGGCCTATGCGATATACAGGTCGTAATAGATCGTATATTTCAAAGTATACTCGTATGACCCAGATGGTCGATGCCACTGGGCACAGCACAATCCACACTGGTCGACAGGTCCCATGCTCACATGGTGGAATTAAAGAATGCTTCCAAATATATAACTTACGTCGTCAACAAGTGAAGACATCTGGTCCAGTGGAGCATACGAAAGATCGCCGAATAAAAGTTGGTTTTGTATCGACTCCGTTCCTATTGTCTCCTTCGCTCTTTTTATGAAGTACACGGCTTTCGTTTTACCCGCTGGAATAAAATTGTCTGTCGGCGTCAAAATTCCGGCCGCGTTTGCGGATATTATAAGGAAAACATTGTCGGCCTTGTCGAAGAATTCTTGGATGAAAATCTTGTTTTCTTCGACTCCTATGCATTTCTGCCACTTATCCGGCTTAAACTTCATGGTTTTGAGAACATAGTCCCCGAGAAACACGTACCGCTTATCCGTGTCACCCATGGTCTTATTTAACGCACAGGCCCTAACTAGGACTCCTCTAGAAACAGGAAAACAGGTAGCTTACATACAATGAACATCGACAAGCACATTTTAACAGTATGTTGGAAAAACGCAATGTCCCTGTGGGAGATGAACTAATCCTATTTTAGAATTTTCCACTTCGACATTAAAAGCGGCAAAACCTTCCTTTACTGTTTCGCATTCAACGGCTGACTGGGTAAGAAATCCATTTGTTCTTGTAAATTTTATTCTCCTTTACAATTTTTCTCTTCGACATTAAAACGGTCTTACTTTCCTAATACTGCTTATATATCAACCGCTGACTGGGTGGGAAAATCTATTTGTTCTTGTAAAAATATATTCAAGTTGGAATCAAAGACGGTAGAACGCATCTTCTTTGTTTATTTCTCGCTTTGTCCGAACGTGTATTCCACATTTCAATTGTGATGCGCGAATTTCCTGCACTGTTGGTCTCATTCAATACAATACCAGTCGCTTTTACAAAAGCAGAAACAAATGAAAGCCATATCTTCTTTCCAACGTAGCTATAGTGGCGGCGGTGGTCGCTAAGGAACCAGCGAACCGCACGATTTACGCAACTTCGTGTTCTATCCATGAACAGCTACAATTCACTGAATGCTTTAACTTTGATTTCCACACTAAGCATACAGTATCTTTATGTTTTATTTTGGTCCACTGCGGGTAAACATAACTACCATAGAAACTTTAACACGGTAAAGCTATTTCGTTATTTGCACTGGCTGCCTTTCAGAGGTTCTCTTGACCTAACTCTTGTGTATATATTGAGCTCGAAAAACTCCGCACTTTAAACCCGAGAGACTATTTCGCTGTCAAGTGCTTGGAAATACTTCAAAATAGCAAAGGCCGTGGCTTATTAAGTGTTGACACAAACATATTTGCCGATGCTCGCGCTCTAAAACAACATTTCTTACTGCTGCGACAATTAAAACCTATTGTTTCACAACAGACTCTCTATACACCATATATACTACCTATACACCATAGACTCTGTATAGAGTGTCTATAGGGTTTCACTTTTGCGTAACTAAAGTTTTTTGTGTACAAACATAACATTTTGGTGATCAACCGCATCTTAGTTTTTTTATATTATTTAGTAGTCGGCGTATTACACGAAAGGGAATACGCAATGTTTACTAGGTGTCTGGAAAAGCGATTTCAATTTTAACAAAGCGAGCAATTATTTAGTTATTGACGTATTTAGCGAACGATAATACGCGGTGATCGTTAGGTTACTTGAAAAGCATTCTCAATTTTTAACAACGCTACCTTGGTGATAGCGACTTGCGTGGTGTATGATATGATGTTCATTTTTATTCATCTCAATGGAAAAAAGCAACGGTCGTTATTACACGCGCAATCGTCAGTTTAGCTCGCACCCACTGTCCTGTTACCAGAGATTGCAGCGTATTTTGAATTCAGGTTATTTTATCGTCACGCTACTGCAGTAGTAAGCTGCAATTTATTGGGTGTAATGCTTCGCCCCATGCTAAAACTATTTAGCCAACTGTTGGTTTAAACTTTTCATAGTCGTCTGAATCGTAGACGTATGTTTAGCTGTGTAACAATGGGAAACCCCCCAATCTTGGTACGGTTGTTGTTATAGAAAAGAGCATGTGCCTTGCTTCACAATATCCCGTTTTCTTTTATTCTGCCATTTTGTTGAATTTAAACAAAGCGAATTAGAATAAGGATGTTCATTAAAACCCAAGTGGGTGATTTGTTAGAAAATACGTGATGTTGAGGCTTAGTACAAAAGTCTAATGCGAAGGTATTTATTTACAAAACTGTGGTGAATCGATGCTTTCGGGAACTAATATAATTTTTATGTATAATGATCACGTATACTGTTTGTAGAACCGTATGTGAACGACGTATATCTAACATGTCATTTGCGTCGTATTTACGACAACTACACCGCCTTTTGTACTTAAAACGCCAGTCATTATCCCAATTAAAATGGGCGTCGAAATGTCTCCCCACTTTGCTATATATTGCCGTGTATGTAAACGTACAAAAATATTGCCACCAATCACGATACTATGCGCTGCATTCTAAGTAATAGAATGTAGCTTACAGAATAAAGTATTACCGTGCGTCTATAGTCTATTGTCTGAATTATATGCTGTAAGTTATCGGAGTCAGAAATCAGACAAGCACCGACTTTACAAACTGGAAAGGACAGCCTAAAGTGACCTTTTGGTTTAGCGACGAGCGGCCAAATGCGCTTGCCCCTATAGATTAAGTAAAAGAAAAGTAGGGGTGCTAAAAAACTTTAATTTAAATATTTTATATTCCGCTTTTAGAAGAATCTTAGACTTTCTATGTTGGGATGTTTGAGTGATTATGTGTGGATTTCTAGTTTTTAGTCCATTTTGTCCAACATAGTTAAAGAAATATTTGGTAGAAAGAGTACGAACCGCCGACGCTCTTTCCAATCGAGCAAACCGTCGCACCAAAGTGATTTGGTTGTGTGATTTGTTGGCGCCAAATATACGAATCAGCTATTTTGCAACATAATTGCGAAGCAAATATACTACTTTCTTAGCTCTATATGCACATACACAACGACTGCCGTTTTTTTTCGTTTTCCAAATTATTATCAAAGGTCTCTCGTGTTTTCATCGTGGAAACAAAAAATAACCTAAACTAAACACGTATTCAACCAATATTCACAACAGAGAGCGACGTGAATTATTACACCGGGCCTACATCTCAACTTCAATTTCAAGGTACTGGTAAAAGTAATTATATATTCTGATAATTTTAATGGCATTATAATGTGTTATTATTTAGCCTCATTAAATGGTTTGTCGTGTTGAAGCCAGTTTAAGAAAATATTATGTTTAACTGACCCACGTAGGATTTGCTATTAACTTATTAACTACATGTAAACATACCTTATTTAATTTTGCTTGGTAGTCGTTAAGACTCGTAACATGTACCAGTGTACACCTGGGCTTGTTCATTAGGCGTTCTTTTAACCTATATGTAATTATATTGTCAAAAAAAAAAAATCAAAATTAAACTTTTTTTTGCAAGGATAGGATTTCTTATAGATATGGTATTTTCAGCTGCAGTTTGCGCATTGTCATGGTTTCCCACCATAATTGCAAGCTTGGTTGTTGTCCATTTTGTTGATGTCTTCTTGAAGAATGGTGCAGCAGGATTGTTTAAGTCGATTGCGAATGCAATTTTACTTTTACCTGGAATGGGAGCCGTCGTGAAGTCATTCACCAAGAAAGAAATTGTTTGTTTTATGGAGAAATCTTTCACAGGGGACAAAAAAACGCAAGGACAACTTATCCCTATTCCAGAAAAAGGTAACAACTATCATGGTTGTTACTGTTATCATGTTAAACCGCCAGCTTAAAGTTTGAAACCAGCCGCTTGCTTTCGAGATTGTTGTGTTAATGGTTTATATTAGTGTGATCAATATCTTTCGGACCTCACTAGAAAAGCACCAGTGACTATATGCACAAGGTAATGAAACGATTATCAATTATTGCCTGAACCCAGTGGATTAATGGATTCTAACAAATTGAAGAAACATCTCAATCATACACAACACATTGCAATAGCTCTGGCAACCCGACGGTAGGCGCGAGGTAATCTGAAGATTGCCTGTGTGTTAACCCTCTTAACTTTCCCATTCAGGGGGATAAACATGAATATCCTATCACTATAACCATGGTTGTCAATCCTCCAAAGTGGTTGAACTTGAATATCCTAATCCTATCTCTATGTAGTTACGTAATATAATGTAAAAGATGATTTTAAAATTATTCATAGTCAACTTTCACACCACAGTTATGTATATAGAAAACTATTCTTACTGGTAATAAATTTAACATTTCCAGGTGTCTCCATAGACGAGTTGCAACAACAATTGACTGAATTAAAAGATGGAAATAAAGATCTTTCTGAGGAGGGTCGCTTATTTGCATATGTTTACACCTCACATGGCCCTAGGTTTCAATTACAAGTATGATTAGTTATAAAATTGTAATTATATTGCAACTTCCTATCAAAATTATGGTGTGGGTACAAGCCTTACATAGTGTGGTAGTTACAGGGCCAATTATTTTCCCTATGTAAAGTATAACTTTTTTACTAGGATAGGATAGGTGGGTTAGAAATTCATGTTTATCGCCGTGAATGGGAAAACACTAGGGGTGTTAACGTAATGGGCAATCGTAAGATTACCTTATGCCCACAGTTGTTTTACTAAAACTATTGCAGTGTGCTGTGTATGATTAGGACATTCCTTTAATTTGGTAGAACCCAATTATTCCATTGGGTTTAAGCAATGCCTAATAAGTACATTACCCAAGGACACAACCTAGTTTGCGATCAGTTTCGAACCTTTAACCCTTTGGCTGACGACAAATTAACCCTTTAAGCTATTTTTTTGAACTACTACTTGGTTTATGTTCATAAACTAGTCATTCCTATTTCAGGTTCGAAAAAGTTAAACTTTGTAATATTTGCAGATTGAAGCCTTTAAAATGTTTAGTGATTTGTCATTGGAATTAGAGAACGAGGCTCATGTCTCCATTGTGAAGTCCTACCTTGAGACCTTCATGCATGATAATGCATTGAACCCATTGGTTTTTCCAGCCTTACGGTAAATTCTCTTTAATAACAGGTTTTTGTCAGACCTTTTTGAAAAATATTACTTTTTGAAGTTCATAATCCTTATGGACTCTTTTAACTTTTCAGCTAAGATTGTAAATTATAATTATTTTGTTTATTAGGTTCCTTTTTTCACTATTGTCCGACAGATAAGTCTGGTGGGTTAGTGCATCGCCTTAAAGCCGAAGGGTTGCAGCTTTAAAGCCACTTAGCGGACATTGCTTAAACCCAGTGGATTAATGGGTTTTACCAAATTAAATGAACGTCTCGATCATACACAACACGCTGCAATAGCTCCGGTAACCCGGCATTGAAAGCGAGGTGATCTGAGAATTGCCTGTGTGGTAACCTCCTTGGTTTTTCCCATTCCACATGAATGGGCAACTGAAGATCAACATGAATATCCTATCCACCTATCCTATCCTATTCTGTCCCTAAAATCACCGAATTTGCAGGAAATTTGAGAATGAAGTAGTTTCAATGACAGCAAGTATGTTGCATGGTGACGCTGCTGTGGTGGGAAGTGTGACATCTGGTGGCACGGAGAGCATTCTCATGGCGATGAAGACTTACAGAGACATGGCACGAGCACTTCGACCGAGTGTGAAGAATCCAAATGTGGTATGTGTGTTACGATATTGTAGTGATTCGACTTGTGATTCGCTAACCATTCAGCTCGACCGGTATATTGCAACTGACCACATGCACTTGCCAACATAGAAAAACAAGCATAAAGCACCTGCTGTAGTTGTATAATATTCTAAATGGTGTGGATAATTCCCAGATTTCCCAGCAGAATTGAATCCAAATAAAAATATTCTCAATGTTAAAATATACAATTTGTAATCTTTCCATATTACTCTCAGATAGCTCCTGCTACCATTCACCCCGCCTTTGAGAAGGCTGCCCATTACTTTAATATCAAGATAAAACATGTCCCGGTCAGCCAAACTACCTTCACCCCTGATATGAGCCGATATGAGAGTGAAATTGATTCTGACACCATCCTTTTGCTTGGTTCTGCACCTTCTTACCCACAGGTAAACTGAGACTTACAAACTAAATCTTGTACACAGGCCAGAGCCCTGCTGGAAAAGCATTGACAATGGCACTGCTGAAAAAAAGTGTTTTCATAGAAACATAATTTCATCCACTTGGACAAAAAAAAAAAAAAGTGACAAAAAAGTTTTCACATGTAGGATTTTTACAAAGAGAATTTTTTGAAATATTTTTAATTTTCTTTTACGTCACAATAGTTTATTGCACGAGGTTGGTTTCTCCACATGCTATGTTTGATGATGTTTTATTAGAAACATTTAGTTTTAAATATATTTTTGTGAAAGTGTGGCGGATGCAACTAACCACATCTACTTGTATCCATGTAGATGTAGCACCTAGGTTAGTGGAGCTATTACAGTGTGCTGTGTATGATTCAGACGTTCTTTTAATTAAGTAGAAACCATTAATTCAATAAACGAACCCAGTGGATGACCGACGATTAACCGTGTGTTAGCCCCCTTGACTTTTCCCATCCAAGGGGAAAACATGATATCCCATCTTTTCCAACTACACTAATTAAGATTTGTTTCCTTCCATTATATCTTTGCAATATAATTATTGTAGAAAAGACCAGCCATGTAGGGAATACATTATATTGAATAATATCTACCAGGGAAGGTTTTTTAAAGTAAGAAAACCTTGTTATATACATAATTTTCAATCAGGCAATTCTGGATCCAATAGAAGCGCTAGGAAGGTTGGCCACCAAACACAACTTACCGCTGCACGTAGATGCTTGTTTTGGTGGATTCATGCTTCCATGGTAAGCTTGTGTTTTCATGGACTCAATTGAATTTCTATAGAACAAAATTGCATCGACTGGTAATTCACATGGTCTGCTACACAAGTTGTTTAGTCTTGGCTTCACTATTACACAACGCTAATAATAAAAACGCTGCACAACTAGAACAAAAGACATTTGCAGTCATACAAAGATATTTTGATTTTCATCCTTTAATTTTGGTTAGACGAATTCTGTCAAGCACTTTTTAAGAATTATCTCTGTTATGCAACATTTGTTTTAATAAACATTTGCATAACTAGCAAAGAAGTACTTTAACAGCCTTATTTTTATCGGACTTATTTTTTGTATGACGATTCCCGTCAAGCACTCTTTAAGAATTTACCCCTGATATTCCTTCCAGGGTGGAACGTCTTGGGGTTAAGGTTCCGAAATGGGATTTCCGTGTCCCAGGGGTGACCTCTATCTCAGCCGACCTGCACAAGTATGGCTTTGCTACCAAGGGGGCCAGCGTGGTGTGTTATAAGAACAGCAGCATTAGGAAACATCAGTTCTTCGCCTATTCTGCATGGTCTGGTGGACTATTTGCTTCTCCAACCATGGCTGGCACACGCCCTGGTATGTTGATGCAAAGATTCTGCAAAATTATCGATAAGTTTACTTTTTCATAAATAAATAGTTTGTCATTTCTGGTTTTCTTCAAATTGCTTGTGGTCAAGTTTGATAATTAAGTTTCTTGTTTTACCATGGCCATGAAAGTTTCCTCATAAAAACAAACAAATTTAACTATAATTTCCAAGTTGTTATTAGATGAAGTATATTCATAAGGATTCTTGGTTACAGTATTATTAAAGTAGCCTACCATGGCGCTTATAGAGTAATATTGGTTGGATGCTATTACTAGTTAAACAGATCGACTGATTAGTCTAGTGGTAGGCGACGTTTCAACCGAAGTGTTGCAGGTTCGAAACTGCTTGCTAGTGAGTGGGTTTTGTCATTGGGCAAGGCACTTAATGAACATTGGCTGAACTCAGCATGCCTTACACATCGCAAAAGCTCTGGTAACCGGACTTTTAAGCGAAAGGTCATCTGACTATTGTCTGTGTTTTAACCCCCTTGGTTTTCCAAAACACAAGATGTTGATATTTAAATCCCAGGTGGTCACTTGGCTGCAGCATGGGTGGCATTACGAGCGATGGGACAGGACGGTTATATCGACATGGCGCGGAAACTAATGGAAACCACTGAAAAGATGAAGGACGGTGTACGAAGCATACCAGTATGTGCATTTAATTCTGGGTCTTTTTCAAAATATTCTTTCTGTGGTTTGCCCAGGGGTGGGCACACTTTTTAAATCAGGGACCAAAGTTGTTTAATTCTTAGACTGGTGGGCCAAGTGATTATGCTAACACTTATATATAGCAAGCGACACACAAATATAGCTAAGACATTGTAATTTGGCTTTAGCATCGGTATTTAGTCTTGCAACATGTCAATAACATCTCGCAGACTAAAATAAGATACCCGGCGGGCTGTGGTTTGCCCATATCAGGGTTAGTCACTTCCCCCATTAATCTGGGAGTGACACAAACGTTTACCTGTATGTTAAAGCGCCTTGTGTCTTCCCATTCACAGAGATAAACATAAATATCCTATCTTACACATACCCAACAACAGTATTTAAATCAGTTAATTTTCCCTTTTGTTCCCAGGGATTGAAAGTACTTGGCACACCACTGATGTCGGCGTTTGGATTTGCTTCAAGTGACGACACCCTCAGCATATTTAGTGTTGTGGATGCAATGGAAGAGAAAGGTAAGTCCATGTTATTAGTGAACTGCCATTCATAACTAAGGGAGTGTGGGTAAGTTGTGGGAACTGCTGGATTAAAGGGTATGAAGTGGTAGGAAGTGTTTGACCGGGCTGCTAAATTAATATCTCCATTTTACTCATTTTGGTATCTGAATAAGTTCTCTGTTCTTAATTGATGTTCTCTTGTTCTATATATTTTTTATTGCATACTTATTTATGACACACTTATGGGAAATTTCTTCTAAGCATGTTGTTTTTCACTTTCCGGATTATGGCCTGAAGTGCGACACTGTATTTGTAAGAAATACAACCAAGCAGATTGGGTGATCGTTTTCCGTTGTGATGCTGGTACCTTCTACGTCTCCCATATATTTAGAATAATATTCCCGAATTCGTTTATCCTAATACATCCTTCCTTTATCATAGGCTGTAACAACACTTATTTCTCCTATTCTTATATGATCTCATTCTACCAGGGGCTTGGAACATGCATCTCTTTCATTCTTCTAATACGGCTCTTATTAATAGCAATTTAATTGCTACTGTAGTGAGCGCTTAATAAGTTTAACACCCATGCATAAATAAAACAACCAGAAGAACACTGGCATCTTTATCTCACACAATGTTGTTTTTCATTCAATGCGAAAATATTAGTTTTGCGGCTTCCAGTGATTTTTATTTTGTGAAATATCGGTTGAAATGGTTCTTATGCCTGCCTTACACACACCCTTCAACCCCCAATACTGATTTGCCAGAAAACGAACAGACCCAAATCTTATTTTCCCTTTATAAATTCCCTATATGAATCTCTATATAAGTTACTTAAACTCAGTGGCCTAGAATTATCATGTTAAAAACATATATAAAAATCCTCAATCATATACAACACTTTGCAGTGGATTCAGTTACCTCACCTTGGGCACGAGGTATCTAACGATTAACCGTGTTATATAAACACAAACTATAGTTTTATTGTCATCAAGAAACGCATTTCAATCCGTTGAAGACGTTTAGTTTAGATGTTGGAAATTCCCCATAAGTACTAACGATAATCGCGATTATCGATACTTATAGTTGCAGCCCTAGTTATAACCCTTATCTTTGTCCTTCGCCTACCCAAGGGAATAAACAAGATAATCATGATATATGAGGGTAAAATCGCACCCTAACCACCTCAAACCTTCATAAATGTTAAACTTTGCAAATTTGCAATATATTATGTACGTAAAAATTCTTCGGCCGAATACGCTTTGGAGTTCCAAACAGCGAATGCTTCAACTGCCTTTTTTACTTGTTTTGGCGAAACACGACCTGCTCTTGCTGTTTATTCGACGGTCGTATTTCAGGTCTACACTGTACAAAACGCGCCATTAATATTAATCAGCTTGCGACTCTTAATACGTTCCTGTGTTTGATGAATCGGCATCGGTAGAACTGGGAAACGTCTAATTATTATCTTCAAGTGACGCGTACAAAACGACAACAAAATTGTTAAGCAGTAGAGTAAATTATTTTTTCTCCTATCATAAAAAGGTAATTATAAATGAACAGTTCATCATCAGGTACAAATTTATTACTACTAGAAAAGAAAAAAATTAGATTCCAGTATGAAAAACATCCGACACTACTTCAGATACACAGATAATAGCTGATAGTTCCCCGACAGTTAGAACTGCTGCAGTTAGTCAACAAATACAATTTTAAAGTCGTTTAAACTGCCGCGTGCCAGCACCAGAATTATTTTTGACCACCACCTATATTACAACGCCTTTGTTAGTAGAGTTCAGGATTAGGCTATTTGTATTTCCTCGATATAAAGCTTAAGGATGTTTAGAACCCCAAGACTATCCCTTACAATGGAAATGATGGTATTGGCGGTTGGTGTGTTGTCTTATATTGCGAGTGCAACGGTCCCAAATGTACAAGGTAAGTGTTGTTCATGAATGACGTGGTGCTGATTTGCTGCGATGTAAAAAGTAAAAACAATTTTCTTCAAATTTGCATATACTTGAAAATACGAAGTAAAAATAAGCCCCTGAAATGTAACACTAAGTAAGCCTCCCCGAAATGTCAAAGTATGCACGACTTGCGTGTGTTGTATTCCTTAAACACTCTTCAAGTCCTTTGAAACATGATTAACAACTTAGTTCCTGCGCCTCGGAACTTGCGAGTTTCATCTTACAACTTGGAGCATGTTTTACAATGGGACTCGCCGAATACCTCGACGTCATGGGATGGTGCCAACACCATGACGTACTCGGTCAAGCAGTTGGTGTTCAACGAGGATGCATTAGAAGACCGGTAAATATATTATGGCTTTAGAGATTTACGAAGAAAAAAGGGTTTAAATAGTCGGCCGAAAAAAACGATTTAAATAATCGACCGATTAGCTTACATTGTTAAACAGTCATATTTGCTAAAGAAGCTTTAATATACTTATTTATAATGTATGTCTACCTAAGACTCGTATTGGTACAGTATCAGATAAAAATAGATATTTACCCGAAAAATATTATTATACGAAATCCTGCAAGATTTGCGGTTTATTTCGCAGCTGAATGTTTATATAAACTAACTTAATGCACCTTTACCATGGTGAATAACGCGTACTCGACTAAAATGTGCGCAACGTAGAATAAATAGGATTTTCATGTTTATCCCCGTAAATGAAAAAAACAGAGGGCGTTAACACACGGACAATCGTCAGATGACCTCGCGCCCATCGTCGGGTTAACGGAGCTATTGCAGTGTGTTGTGTATAATTGGAACGTTTTTTTTCAATTCAGTAGCACCCTTTAATCTGCTGGGTTCAGGCAATGTCCTTACGTGCCTTGCCCAAGAACGCAACCGACTAGCTATTGACCAGTTTCGAACCTGCAACCTTTTCCCAAGCTAACAGAATAGATACAAATAGCTTGATTCATTTGTATTGACCAAGATATAGTACCAGTGTACGTGTGCCCGTGTTTGCTGCACTGACGTTATGTCATTACGTTTCCCTGCAGTTGGGAAGAGCTTCCCCACTGTGCGCATGTGCGTGTCAACCAATGTCAAGTCACCAACACCACCTACGCAGTATACGATACCCATCACTTCAAAGTATTTGCCGAAATCGGAAACCGAACGAGTTTCTTCGTCGAGAGTTTCAAGTTTGTGCCTTACGTCGACGGTAAGTGATTGGATGATTAGATTGTTTATGTTGTTTATTAATCATTACTTAATTGATACTCTGGTGAGAGCCTGCCAGCCGTATCCGTTACGTTAGTTCTCCTAGACGCATTATGACTCCACCGATACATTGTAATTTCTCATTATTACCTAAAAATAACAGGAACAGCAATTGAAAGAAAGGTTTAATAGTGATTATTTAACCGGTCCTTACTAAGCTAGTTGTGTATTTTCAAACTTGGTTTTAAAGGCTATGGTATTACCATTTCTTTGCCATTGGTAACATTTATAATTTTCAATGATTGTTTTTTTATTAAAAAGTATAAATAAATAACCACCAATACCTGTAAGACTTCTGTCGGAAAAGTTTCAGCCCAAAATGGTTTAGATTTCGTTTCAAAATTTAAATTAATAAGAGTAATTTAATTCAATTTTCATCACAGTTTTTTTAAAATATGTATGTTATATTGTCTTTTCTTATAAATATTTATACTTCCTTGAACCATGTTCATAAGACCACTGGACTGGGATTTCGAAGTTACACAATGCTTGCAACTTGCAAGATATTTGTCGGTTAAACTTCCCGCCCAAAATGGTTTAAATTTCGTTTCAAAATTTAAAATAATAAACTTGTAATATAATATTCAAAACAGGTATGTTGTACGCACCGAAGTTTAAGGTCGGAATGCAAGAGAATACGGCGATACTTACGATCCCAGTAGCACCACATATACAAAGTACAGGGGAATTGCTTACTGACTTCCTATACGATGATGTGCTCACCTATGTTGTGCAGTATTGGACCACGGTGGGTGAGGGTTCAGCCACTTATTCCTCTTCTTTTGTGTTAATATAGTCCGACATAGCTTGGTGGTTTAGTACGTCGCTTTTCAGCATAAGGGTTGCTGGTTCGTAAATGGTCGCCAGCTATTTGATTGTGCCCTTGGGCAAGGCATTATTGGAGATTGCATAAACACAGCGAGTTAATGTGTTCTACTAAATCAATGGATTGTATGAATCATACACAACATATTGCAATAGCTCCGGTAACCCGACGGTGGGCGCGAGGTGATCTGACGATCACCCGTGTGTTAACCCTCTGGTTTTCCCATTCACGGGAATAAACATGAATATCCTATCCTAACGATAATTTATCAAACTTTTAGGAATGGTAGCGCGAATACCGTTGTCAAAAGCATTTAGACTAAATCCATCAAAAAAGTATTTAACACTTTTTATTTAATTTTCCAACAAATAATAATTACCATGACTAGAATTAAAAGTAAAAGTGTGTATTAATCTAAAACATCTTAAACAACAGCTGACGAAATCTCCCAACGCAAGTGATATAATTGAGATCCGTAGACCTGCCACAGTGCGCCACATACCTGTCCCAATAGCCGGCCATCACTCGGTTTGTTTCCGACTTAAACTCACAGCCTTGCTATTTACCTCTGCCGGCTGGTCGGACGTTGTTTGTTATTCAGGTAAGCATTTTTATGTGTGCAGTTTCACGCCTTCCCCTTTTCCCTCCTGTTAGTTTTCCCCAGTTATTGAGGTTAGTGATAAATTGACGCGAATCACTGGTGCTAGCCCGTCTTATCCATAATCGTAATATGTGCAAAAATGATAGTTTTATATATATATATATTAGTTCTTTAAGTGATAGTTATACTTTAATATCGTAGCCTATCCGTTATTTTATATTGTGTGTTAATATCAAACAGGACACTTTTCTTGGTTTTTAACTGATATAGGTATACTTTTAATTTCGGAGATTTTTCCGTGTGTGTTATTTTGTGCTGAAAACAAACATGGCACCATCATATATATCGCTGTATGACAAGTTTAGACAACTAAAATCGTGTTCCAATGCTCAGACTCACCTCGGATTTTACCGATTTCAAACCAAAAGAACGGCCATACCGACTCACACTTGGCCAAAAGTATCGGTGGCACGGTCGGCGCAGTTGGGTTTATTGTTCTTGTTGTTATTGGAGTCAAAATGTCGAACAGATTCCTGAATTATATAACAGCAAGGAAGCATAGAGTTATGCCCCCGTCCTTGGTGAGTGAAACTGCAGGCGAAAGATTGCGGGTTCGAAACTAGTCCTAGCTAGTCGGTTGTGTCCTTGGGCAACGAACATTGCCTGAGCTTAATGAAATAAAAGGTTCTACCAAATTGAAGGACCGTCTTAATCACACACAAAACACTACAATGGCTTCGGTAACTCGACGGTGGGCACGAGGTAATCTGACGATTCCCGTGTGTCAACCCCCTTTTATTTTCCCTTTCACGGAGATAAACATGAATTTCCTATAGTGCACGTAAATACCGATGACCAAGGACGTGTGGCTTTTGTCAAAGTGGTTTATGGACGATGCTAGGGTTAAGTGTTACAAAATTATATTGGTATATGGGAAGGCTTCCTAAACTTTAATATTCCCTTTTTTAATTTATTAAAAAATCCTGCAGTCATTCTTCACGTTTAGGCATTGTCCGTTAAGTGTCTTTCCCAAGGACAAAATAAAATTTCGGCGACGCAATAACCCACCAGACTAAACAGTCGGACGATTTAGTTCAAACCCAGCACTTGTGCTTCACGCTTTTTGGTTAAATTTTATTGTTTTAAATATTCTAACATCCTACATTTCGATATAGATGATTGTTATGAAACAAAGTCTTCCAGAAACCGATACAACTTCGTATCTTGAAACCGAAATCGTAACATCGGTTGCCGCCGAGCTGCCTTCTACAAGAATCTCGCATGTTTCGTTGGAAAACGTCGCTCCGACGTATTTATCTCAGGAACTGGACTTTTCCCCGTTTATACCGCAGTCGTCCAATAACAACGATTATATTTTATACGTGGAAGAAGCGGGATTGACATCGGCGAAATGTGGAGATTTCTGCGGGGATTTTCAACGACCAACTGCGGGGATTTGCCCGGATGAACCGATCTTGACAGCCGGGACTCGTGGGCTGGTGTGATGGATTCTTCGGTATCCGGAGGGAAATCCGCTTTAAATGATAAATCCACGGTGGAAGAGATAACCCGTGCACGCAGTCGAGCCGCACAAACGAAGACATTGTGTTGACCTCATTAAAGTTCATAAGTTATCGTAATATGACCAGAAGTGGAGCTGTGTTTTGTGGTAAAGTAAAGCTGTGTTTTGTGTTTTGAGCTGTGTTTTGTGGGTCGTAAAGCCCATGACCCAAATACCCAATGTATATTCTCCCCACTTTCGACTTTGATGATATTCGCGTCGTTACTCTCTTCAAACTCTTACTCCAGTGCGTTCATTTATCTAAAATAAAATCGCAAAAAAATCTAAGTTTCAATATGTTTTTGGTTTAGTTTTTGAAATTTTAATTATTGCTTTTTTATGCCTGTAACACAGGGGTAACACACTTTGGAATCAGGGGCCAAAATTATTTCATTTTCATTTTGGCCGACCAACGTGCCGTATAGTTTGCCCATGCTCTAAAAACATCTGAAATTAATATAATCGGTAGCCGACTATACGCTGTACGGTAGCGGAGGCGATGTCGGAACATTTTTATCAAGGAAAAGGGATTCTTTTATCTTAGCATCCATTATGTATAAAATAGTACTAATGTGATTTCGAATGATTTTTTAAGAAATCACTATTTTTTTAAGAAATCACTAAATCAGGCGAGAAGGTATTTTGTTTATGAGCATGACCGTAGTCGTAACTAGGTTAAAAGTTTTTGATTTTACCTATTGACTTGTGGGGGTTGGGTTAAACTAACCCTTTATTTTACCTATTTATTCAGTTTCTTTTGGGTGTTAACCGCAGTAAGCAGATAATGATTGTGAATGCATCACACATGCTACACATTAAATAAATGGCTTCAGGAAAACATGAACGCTCATGCTGATAATGCTGGTAAATTTAATTTAAAATTAAGTTAACCCCTTGATTATAACTATTGATTCAGTTTCGCACCACACACGGTACACATTGAATAAATTGCTTCAGGAAAATATGAACGCTGATAATGTATAATCGCATCCATCATAATGCAGCAATGGCGCTCAACAGCGGTAATCCTACCCTGACATTCCGGCTTCCCTGTGAAATAGATCCGGCGTGCTTCGCGTGATATCAGATGAATAAGTCGGGTTGTCGACTGGAAATGCCGTGCTCTCCACACGAGACGCAAGCGGTCTAAAACACACAGGTTGTACCATGAACCTCGTTTCTCCATGTACGGTGTGTAAGAACGTGTTCGGTACAGCTGGTAAAACGTCCTCAGCAGTTGCTACATAAGATGGAATTGGCGTCATTTTTGTCTGAATAGGAAGCCCACTTTCCCTCGTCTCTGGCAAATACTCGTTGACTTCTCTTGGCCAGCGTTGTAAGGCGCCAACTTGCGTAACTGAGGGTAGGCGTGCATTGCACTGAACGTATTCTTGGATCTCGCTAGTTTCGGTGGAATCCGATGAAGCACTATGGTAGCCTCGACTACGAATTCTCTTTCGGTGGATATCATCTCTCGTACGCTCTCCATATCCTTAACAAATAGTTTATTCATTTTTTGTCCAAGTATTAAATTATATCAACTAACGCAAATCATGGCAAAGGTTCAAAAAACGGTTTTGTGGATGTCTTTTATTTTAAATTCCCTATATGTTAGGGCAGGCTTATAGCTAAGAGACGCTAGAAATCTACCTACTTTTATTAACAATGTATTCAACCTCTTATATGGATATAAATGTCACACTCTAATCTTTTGCAATCTTACGCACCAAATCTAGCACAATAACACGGACCATGCTACGGCCAGAACACGCATTAAACACATGCACCAAACCCCCCACAACTCCCACACAAGAACCTACCACAAACAATCCTTTCCTTCGCATCGAGAAAGACTTCACTATTTTCATCGAGACAAGCCGACCCAGTGCCACCGATGGGTTTGAGACTCACCACATCAAACATTTCAGTGTTCGGTGCCCAAATATGGTAGCGATCAACCGTCATGGCCTCCATTTCTGACAACACGGTCATCTGGACAGAAAGAACGTTTTTTAAACGACACGCTGACCTTTTTTGGTAGTTTTCTCGTGCTATAGTTTTTTAAATGTCTCACAATAATATTTAAACGAAATCTCTAAAAGAATCATATATAACACCCTGAGAATCATATAACACCTAAACCAGGGCTTTCCAAAATGAACCAGGGCTTTCCAAAATGGGGTTCGCGCAATGAAATGTTAAGTTCGCAAAGAGAACATCAATTTCACACAAACTAGTATATATATTTTGTATATATTTCTATCTGTTTAGAATTTAAACAGGAAGATCGGTCACGGAAAATTTTAATAAACCAAAAGGGTTCTCAAGCTTAAAAGACTGGGAAGCCCTCCACTAAACTACGTTTCGTCTAATACGGGCTAATGTTAGATTAAAAGAAGGTTCGCAGAAAATTTTAATAATTTGAAAGGGGTTCATGAACTTAATAATTTGAGAAGCAGTGGACTAAATTATGTTTTGTACCATACGGGCTGAGTGAAAAACTTACCAAATTATTCGGGACTTCCCCCACTTTATGCATACTCCTGTATGTCTTCCGAGCCCTGTAACTCCCGTATACGAGCACGAACACGACAAGTATACATCCAAGCGAAGCAGCTACGCCGTATATTGCTACTTTGTTGTGGAGTTTCATCAACCTCGGCGAGTGCTGGCCTTTAAAGCATGTGACATTGCTCCAAGCACTAGAACCCGCTGTGGCATTGATCGTCGCGTACTCCGGCTCGTATAAACGTATGTGGAAGCAGAATTCACGCAGAGGGTCCAGTGGCTGTTGAAATGTAAATATTTTCAGTGTCATTTAAATTTACGTTATATTAGACATTTAAACTCAAGTCGTATATTAGCCATATATATGTAACATTTAAATTTGCGTCAAAGGAGACATTTAATTTAAAATCCTATTTGGTCAAAAACGATTGTTACTAGATAGCAGTACATTTCAAAGAACAAAAAATAAAACGAATATACCTTATATTCGAAGCGAAAATGCGGTATTTTAGTTAACATATACCTACCTACATTGGTGTTTAAAATTTAGTGTTAACGAATATAACGCACGCGCATTGAAATAATGGTGAAGTTTCTTTCAGTATAATTGAAATATTTGCTGTTGTGATTCATTTCTATCACTGGGTATGTACATAAAGCTATTCGGCTGTGTTTTAGTAGACTCACAATTTAGCCTAGATGAGTGCTATGTGCCTGTACAAAATAGTTACCACATAAAGCTCATTTACGCATTCCTAGCGGAAATAGGTTCTATTACTTCCTGCCCGTGTATGGAGTCACACTTTTAAAAGGAATATGTATTGGCCAATTAGCTAATAAACATCCTATTTGGTTTAAATAAAGAAATTACGTATCAGTGTTAGATGTTTCGTAAACTATGGTGACACGAAAACATTTATTCATGTCTTAAATATTTCAAACTGCACGTAATTTAGGAATTATGGCGCAAAACAGTGTTGACCAACGTTTAATTGTATCGAAATACGCAGATTGCAATGATCTATTAACACTGAAGGTACAAATTTCATAATTACCGGCGATGCAATTTGAGTATCATGAATGAGCACACTCATATTGGAAGTTAACTTGGGCTCTGTGGTCGTCCAGTAATGCACCTGTTAAAAGCCATTAAAATTATTTAATTTGCAAGTCAGGTAACCACTCACTAAAGGTTTTGGTGAGTACGGTCATATGGGCGAATGGTTAAAGCGACCGATACATATACAGATTTCAATATAAAATACGGTTTCGGCGATGCGCCCATCACAGGTTCGAAATCTAGCCCGAAAAAAAACTTTAATTGGTGAAATTATATAATACCAAACACAAAAAGTTAAAAAGCATACATTTATGCGCCAATAAATAGGTTTGGATAATTTCGTTCTTTCAAAACTAACCTGATATTTCAAAGTGGTCAGTTGGTCAATTATCAAGTCACCAGTTCCTAGGTTCATGGGAACAGCTGGGCGAATGAAAATCACTTCTTTATGTCGAAATGCGGTAAACATGGGTGGTAATAACGTGGCTGAAAGTAACATTTTACCGTCATCATGGATAAGTTAATATCAGCAAATCTCCCCAACAATATGGATATTAACGTACGGTCGTGTGGCCGATTGGTTATCGCGACCGATACATATACATAATTGCATATAAAAAAACGGACTTTATGAAGAGACCAACACAGTATCAAAACCAAACTCTGCTAACAAATATAAATATTAACACTACCTGATATTAGGCTATTCCTTACACCTACTAAATTGAAGGAACATCTTAATCATACACAACACACTACAATAGCTCCGGTAACCCGACATTTGGCGCTACGTTTTTCCCGCGTGGTAACCCCCTAGTTTTCCCATTCACGAGGATAAACCTGAATATCCTTTCCTACTTACTGTCAAGTTCTGGGCGAAATGTGATGACGTCGGAGATTTGAGGTCTGACGTCACTAACAACGGTGACGTAATACGTCAGCATTGCATTTCGTAAGTCCATGCTTACGTCACATCTGGTCTGATGAGTTACACCGCACGACAGCGATGCGAACCAAGAAGAACTTTGAAAATTAAACTTTGTCAGAATTATTCTGGGATAAATATCATTCGTGGCGACTTACTCTGTGGTGACCTTGAACTTCACTGTAAAACTGGTTTCACCCGGGAATCGATCCCATGTCGCTGTGTGTCGCAGCATTACAGACTCAATGCGCAAATTTCTATTCCCTGAAAAAAATATCAGATACCAGCTGTGTTATGGGGTCGATGTAATTTTATCACATCGCCAATTTAGTCCAACCCAGCGGAACCCAGAGTTTTACGGTTACGCATTATTTAACTGTGATATCTAGAAATTCATTTAATTATAAATCTGAAATTTAACTGTTATATCAAGAAATTGTTTAAGTTGTATTAATATTTTAGATACTAATTTAGTGCAGTTTATAAACATTTATAAAAAAACACAACAAATTCTTAAAATTTTCTTCTTTATAACATATATATCGCCACAGAAAGGTGATTTACCCAAGTATTTAGCAACTTACCTTGGTTTAATGCATCTCCGTTAGAAGCGTTGTTAGACTTACTGTCCAACCTTGGAAGGCCGGTCCATCCATTTGTGTTGCTGGAAACACAGCTTACTACGTAGCACAACACACTGAGCGTAACTTTCCACATGTTTACACTAATAAATATCAAAGTCAGTGGGTTTAATTGTCTAATTGATGGTCACTTATCCAACAACTCGCCTAACAACGTTAACTGCGTACGCTATTCAAGCGCAATACTCAAAGGAGAGAAGGAGGGAAATTGCTCCCTAAAACTATGGAAAATAATTTTAACCCTTTTCCAAACACTAATTTTAACACAGATCTAACCCTAACTTTAACCCCATGTTTAAACTAACTATAATGCCCTCGTCTTCATTTTGGTGTCCCTTCCCTCTTTTCCTCCTTTTAGTTTTCCCCTTATTCAAGTAACTAATAGACAAATATGCATCTACTTCCTGTGCTTAATTGGGTAGCAAGCACTCCTTCGTTTCTCCGAAAAACAGCCTTTATTAATATATTCCAGATATGACCTTCATTCAGGCACTGGCGACATGTGTTTATACAATCATGCTACATAACAGTTTATCCGTCTCAATCCTGCCTTTCGGTTAACTCAGTTCTATTATTATATTTTTTGTCGCTTAAATATGCCTGATTTAAACGGAACACAATACAAACTAAACAAACAATGCTTATAACACGTAATAATTACAAATTAGGGATGAACAACTCGAAAAACACAGACAAAGTCGAAAAAACACTAAAAGCCTTCAAACATACAGACATCTTTGCATCTCATTTGCTCGATTTTATTCTTAAATTTAACAAGCATTGAAGTAACACACGATAATAGAGACGACAAATATTCTGACAACTTCCATTTTGGATGCAACTTTCCACGGCTCACAGGATATAAAGCGACTTCCTACATGGCAACTGCGGATAAACTCGGTTATTTTCCACTGAAGCAATAAACGAATTCGCCCATTAATTAATTGTTTGGTGGGCACTATTGTCTAAGTAGTCATGCCACATCCGCTTTCTAATTAACTGCCTCATCGTTTATCATACACAGCAGCATCGGGGCTAGAATTACAGAACCCCGCACTTTTATAACAAGTTTTTCTGAGTATAGGCTAACTGTATGAATTTTTGCAAATGACCTATTAAAGATTAACACAAATAGGCAAATTTTACCGCAAAATCTTTACATGTCCATCCATCTGTACTACATTTTTAACATTTAAATATCCATGCGCACACTCCTAACAGTTTCCATACAACTTATGGGACTTGGAAATAACCCTCTTCTAGACTTACTTGAAAGTAAAGAATATTCGAAGAAAAGCATTGCCCAACACGTCTCTTGTCAACATGTTTATTTCAAAACGGTATGAACGGAAATGATGTAAAGTGGTGTCGATTTCTTATGCCTTCTGACATTGCATTTACGCGTTGTAACGTTTTGTTTAAAACATATCGAAATTAAGAAGCACTGTTTAATGTGGTAAATCTAAGAAAGCACTCTTCGATAAGAAAACCGACTGCAAACACGCGGTTTTGTGACGATTATCGATATTTTTTTACGAGCATGGTACAAAACAATGAGAATAAGGTGTGAATTTGCAAAAAATCATTCTTCCACCACCAGTTCTAAATTCGTTCTCCTTTCCATAAATCAATTATTTTGCTCGTGTTAAAATATGATAACGTTAAAAAACGACAACTGTATACAATAAAAGTGTACTGTAGCTAGACTGTCGCTGATTTTGGTGCTGATAAAGCTCACATCGTGCCATTCATTTAGGTTGGAAGTTGGAAGCCCAACGAGGCCCAGACTCCATCCACTGTTCAATCCTACCCAACCACATTAAAAGCTCAGATCAATGGATCGTCGATCTCAGGGAATCCGTTCAACACGTTAAGGTGGGTAGTTCTCTTGCATTTTTTCGCTTTTTTTAGCGGGCTGAGTTTCGAACCCGTAATGAGCTCGTCACTGAGACAGTTTGTATACAGAAATCGATGTATGAATCGGTTGCGTTAACCATTCTGCCACACGACTGTTTGTGTCTTGTGACGTACTATATTTTGCAGGGGTTTACTAATCTACGGGACAAGGTGAGGACCGGGGCGGGACAACGCATTATATCACTAGCGGGACGAACTATTTTTGTCACCAATATGAGCGGGGACGGGTTATTTCATAATTAACTTGAGCGGGACGGGTTATAACACAAGCGGGACGTGATATATCATGAACGGGAAGAAATATTTTCGTCACCAACATAAACGGGGCGGGTTAAATTATGATATAACACGTCCCGTTCATGATATACTCTTACCCCGTACCACTTAAGTTAGTGACGAAAATACCCCTCCACCCCTCTTTGCCCTGTCCCGTAGAATAGTGTGTTGCCCCGCTCATTCTGCCCCGGTGAACCGCAGATTAGTGAAACCAATTTTGCCTACCATTCTGTGTCATTCGTACTAATAATTGTCGGGTCGGTCCGATCCCTGCACAGGATGCACATAGTATCTAAATAATCCTGTGCACTGCTGATTATGTAGAGTCGTTATTCCCTATAGTCATATACCGTTTTTAATATATAAACTGAATTTTCAGTGTTTAACATATAATTCTTTATGCCGATAATGTAATCCAATTCTAATGTTTTATACTGTATTCAATATATATAACTAACTTAATTATCACGAGTTTTAAGTTTGTTTAACACACTGAAATGCCGATAATGTAATGTAACTCCAATCATTTAATTTCAAAATATATTTTCTAAGGAACACGGATCTGATAAGAAAGCTGGGACGTCCGCCATTTACGGAATGCTCTCTATCGTCCCTAGTGACGGGATCGTGGACAACTTTTTAGTTGATCTCTTCGACGAAATCTACAAAACATAGAAACCGACTCTTTGCTAATTTAATAATCCGCGATGTAGTGCATGAATACGATTCTTACATATTATACTTGATCAGATTATGGCGGCGCAAATCAAGCGACGAATGATAATTTTAAACATTGATTTGTAAGAATTAGCATGATTTTCAAAAATATAATGGAATCTAGAAACGAGTGATTTTGCACAAATTCAAAGCAGGAAGCAGGTTTGGACAAAGAGATTATGCTGAATACGAAATAGTAAGCATAACAAGTGGTGGGTGTAGCACGCCATCTAGCGGTTTCACACAACGACAGCAAATTGTGAATTCTCTAAAGTGATAAGAAAAAGAGAAAATACGAAAAAAGCAAATACAGAGCCAAGATTAAAGTCAGTTGGCTGAATCGTACAACAAATACCGGAACCGAGTTGACAAAAACCGCAAAATCTTGCGAAGAAAGAGGTAGAGTGGCCGATAATGATCACACAATAGATTAATTTAGTGGTGGGATATTCATGTGAATTTATTCAAGGGAAATCTTTAGCAAGTGGTAATGGTGAGAATTAAAAATATCGTTTTTCATATTTACCAACAATATACCGTGTATACGCGCCATCGGTAGGGATTCAACGCGTGCAAAAAACACCCCCTTTCATATTTACCAAGATTAACCTGTGTATACGCGCCATCAGTAGGGATTTAACGCGTGCAAAAAAACACCCCCTTCCATATTTACCAAGATTAACCTTTGTATACGCGCCATCAGTAGAGATTTAACGCGTGCAAAAACACCCCCTTCCATATTTACCAACATCAACCTGTGTATACGCGCCATCGGTGGTGGAAAATTCAAGCCAAGAACAAAATATCGATATCTTTCCAATGGAATATGAGAAGCCATAACTCAAACCCGTCTGTTTCCAACAGTATGATTTCGTCGAATAAAAACGCAAATAATGGTGAATCGAGGTTCGACTCAAATATTCCATTTCGGCCGAGAATTCACAGTCGAAATGGCCGAACATGAACTCAAACACGCCGATATAAATACTCAATGTTACAAAATTGAGGTGTATAACTTCTAATTATGCTGTAGTTTCGCTACGTCAATGTCCAAACCGGCAAATTTGCGTGCAAGAGCGAACGAGTTTTCAAGTTTAGTTTCCGCACTTTTGTTTGATTTTCACACGAAAATGAAGTCTTTTCCCGGATTTTCGCCACATCGGCAATTTTCTAATTTCTCTCCCTTGCTCTCCCACGAGCCATGGCACGGTCGACCCAGTAGCGACCTCCAGCGACTTCTCATTCCAGTGTAGGAACCTGGTAGAGGGCAGAAGACGGTGACATTTTGTTCGTACCAGTGATGAAGTTAAAATTTACGATCGTGTGGCCGAATGGTTAACGCGACCGATACATATATCGTCCACTATATAAAAACGGTTTAAGTGACGAGTCCATCATGGGTTCGAAACTTGGCTCGGTTAAAAAATAAATAAATAAAAAAAAAAAAAATAAAAAAAAAAAAAAAAAACCTAGTAACGATACTGGGCTCGATAACTTGGCTCGGTTAAAATATATTAAAAAAAAAGAAGATGGAGTAAAATTTAGAGTTTGGCCTGGGGTTAACAATAGTGTTTAGATTTACAATTTGTTTCCATAGTTTTAGTAGTTTCTCTCCTTTTATCGTTACCAAAAAAATGTGAATGTTTAGCAGATCACGTTATAAATGTTATGGGCATAAAAGTATGTATTTTAATGAATTTACAAAACAGTTGTGTGTTTCAAGCAATTGCAGTGTGTTGTGTATGATTCACACGTTCCTTTAATTTGAACCAATTAATCTGCTGGGTTCAGGCAGGCAATGTCTGTTAAGTGTCTTGCTCAAGGACACAACCGACTAGCTAGCGACCAGTTTCGAACCAAAAACCTTCGGCTGAAAGGCGCACTAACTCAACGGAGTAATCTGTCTGACTAGATGTTTATTTTAAGGGGAAGACTAAAAGTAGGGAAATAGGGAAACTGCTTACTAAACTAAAGATTAGGGTATTAGTTATTTTTTAAAGTTGGCGTTGATGTTAAGTTAGTTCTGGGGTTATAATTAGTGTTTAGGACAGGGTTAGAATTAGTTTCCATAGTTTCAGTGTGCAGTTTCGCTCCTTCCCTCTTTCCCATCTTAGTGTTTCTGTATTTCACGCAAACTTACCGGCGCATTTTCCTTCTGCGTTCATCGCTGTATTGTGGCATTCCACGCATATTGACGATCCTACTTTCAACACGTGGTATGGCGATGCATACCGACAGTACCAGGCAATGGACGACACTCGATAGTGCACGCAGTAGCTGGAAAAAGAACAAAATTCAATATTGGCCGTCCATACTACAGTTACAAAAGTCTTGTAATTTTAGGTGCCACAGGCGCAGATATCCGGATAGCCAATCCGGTTAAGTCTACTATTAACGTGCGTTTTTAAGAGAGATATCGATATCAAAGATGGATTTACAAGCGTTTTAGGCTTTTTTATCATTTTGTAGATCAAGACCACATTTTAATTTTTTTGGAAATGAAATTGTTAAATGGTATTGTGCCTTCTGTGTTAGGACTGGGTTTATTTGGACTACTCAACGAATTTGCGAGCTGGCACGTAGCAATTACAGTGATAAAATCAAAACCATTTGTTTCATTAAGCATTTTCTGTTCACAAGCGAACGGCCTATTTAAACAAACAAACCATATTTTGATAGCCCTACATAAGAAGAAACAATGCTTCAGGTGCTTTTGCATTTTAAAGTGTATAAGTAACACCAGTGCTCTGCAACTGGTATGCTGCGGTACACATAGTTTTTTTTACCAAAGTGCCGCAAGACAATGCTAGGTGTGCTGCCGGAAATATGTTTTAAACATAATTTTTAACAAAAAAAAGATTTTAGTTTTTTGGAAATTTGATTTTACGGCTATTCAACACTTCGCTAATATAATGTCAAATGTGTATAGCTTGTCAGAAGACCTCCCATTGTACATATTTGACTGCAATGTGCCGTCAACTTTAGTAAGTTTCTAAATGTGCCTCGAGTGAAAAAAGGTTGCGGAGCACTAAGTTACACTAGAATAATAAGCTTTCCAGAACCTGTCCTTCTTGATTTGTTTGAGGACGCTCGGTCGTTCATACTTGTCAGGCACGTTTCGCTTACGATTGTGGTAGGAAGGGAGAATTTGAGCGATTTCTGAAATGTTAAATATTGACCTTCAAATAAAAGCTTAACGATATGATTTCCCTAATCGCTTAGTCTTGTGTCTGATTCATAATCCTGTGACGTTATTTGAGGCGTGTTTAATCAGATGCATTTTCAGCATTTTATAATAAGCCTGCAGTCCAACAAAAGTAAATAAAATCACTTTATAATCGTCATGATTTGCATCATTCAAACTTTTGGGTGTAAGACTTTAGAGAAGGAAAAACTAGGCCTACCCCTAATGTTGTCATTGTCCAATAATTAGTGCGTCGCCTTACAGCCGGAAGGGTTACTGATTCGAAACTGGCTGCTAGCTAGTCGGTTGTGTTCTTGGGAAAGGCACTTAACATTGCCTAAACTCAGTAGAAAGATAGGTTCTACTTAACCAAAGGGACGTGTGAATCATACACAACACACTGCAATAGCTCCGTAACCTTACGGTGGGCGCGATGTGATCTGACGATTGCCCGTGTGTTAACCCCCTTGGTTTTCCAGTTCACGGGGATGGACATATATATCCTATCACACTCCGACGATTATACATCTACAGTTTACTGTATTGCAAAAAATACAGAAAGAAATGGAATTGATTACCGTTGTTATAGCATCTTTCGTTGTTATGGTAACATGCTTTGGTTTGCATTCGTTTCCCGCATTCTTTCCCACCACCAGATGGCGGTATGTGCACTTCTCTCCGCCGTTCGCGGGTCCCCAAACCGCAACGCGCTGTGCAGTGACTCCAGTGGCTCCAATACGTCATGACGCAGTCCTGGGCTGTAAATGTTTAATTGATTGTTTAATCCGAGCGGCATTCGTGAAAAAAGGGAAATCGGCGTGTTAAAAAGGCAATTGTAATAAATCAAGATTAAAAATGAGTAATTAATTGATTTACAGTAAGTGTTTTTTTGTTTCAAGTCTTGAGATTTCCTTTTGCCGTTGAACTGTGAGCAACCATGTTTATTTGTTGTTTTCTACAGCTAAATAGCATATGAACAAAACAACAAATAAACAACAACCAAGTGTGATATCAACAACAAATAAACAACAGCCAAATGGGATGTCAACAAAACAACAACAAAAACAACAGCAAAAGAGAATGTCAACAAAACAACAAAATTATCAACAGAACGAGTTTCGTTGTGGGTCGTCGCGAAGGTCAGGACCGATTAACCTCAACGCGGCTGTCTCAGCTGAGCGCTTCCAATTGGCCGCGACGATCGCCCACCGTAGCTTCTGATAACGCAATATTACTTCGACAAGATGTCAGATATTGCATGGTGGGGACCATTCACCGAAATATTAGAATTTCTGAGACCGCAACAAAAATACTAAGCATAAATTCCCGGTAATAAAGGTTTATAATAGTCATGAAGACAGTGTCGATTTCTCTATTTTTTTGCTTTTAAAAAAAGAACAAATACTGTATATCGATTTTAAAATTTAAGGCAAATTGTCTATAGATTTCGGTTACATTTTCTCAGTTGTCGTCTAACCATGGTTTTTTTATCGTGGGATTTACTTCTAGAAAATTCTCATTGAATGTTCGTTGTAAAAATATATTAAACACTTCATCATTATTGGCATAGGGTGGTGGCTTAGTAACAACAAGAAACGTTTAAAGTTTATATTTGAGGACGCTGAAAATGCCGAAGCCTCTTGAGGTAGGATTAAGGTTATCTCGAGAGTTTTTGTTTCCGCATTGATAGGGGGTACGGCTAGCCACGGGAAATCCTACACGCAAGTACACAACGTGTGCGTGTGGTCACGAATCTTATCATCCGGACACTCAGCGCTATGTTGGTATAAGGGCAAGCGATGTTGTGCCAGACGAAACACAGATTCAATCCAGTTCCCCGAATACACTCCTAGGGTCCTTTTAACACGTTTAAGTCTCTCAATAAAGCGCTATTTGTTCAAAAGCCAGCTGTTTGTGGCTTAACGAAGACAAATCGAGCAGCAAGTTCACGAACCATTAAACTCCCGTTGCCCATCTGTTTTAATTGGCCACCCACCCCGGCGAATTACTTTCAGCGCCATGTCCAATAAGTTTATATGCGGCTTCAGATGAAACACTTTTATGGAGCTTGGAATTTACCCCACATATAAAAGTCGTCGTTATAAAATAGCTTATAAAATCGAGTTTAGTGATATGTGTACTATGCGGTATGAGCCGTAAAAGAGGGTTGTTCTTTGCGGAAAACTCGGTCATAAAACGTATATAATCGTTGCCCACGCACCGAAAGTGAGTGACACGTCTTACGCAGCGGATTTTCTGTTACAAAAACAACAGCCTCGTTGGCTTATCAGGATCAAAATGTATATACAAAGCGCTTACGTCACGAGGGTGTCATCGCGGACATGAATGGCCCTTTGAGCACAAATCTGACGTAATCCGCCAGTTAAATACACGCTTTCATTCGTTTAAATGTTCGTTTGGTAGAACAGACCTTGTGAACAAGATTATTTGTTTACCTTCTAGTCCTGACGCAGGAACTTGAAGGTAATTTGAATTAGATCAGAAAGTTTATAGACCTTTCAGATTATGACGAGGGCACATAATCTTCGACTCTAAGAACAATGGAATGAATACGAAACACTTAAAACAGACGATGACATAATAAACTCAAAACAAAGAATTAATACACAGGGTTACAGACCAAAAGAGACATATCATTTGATGGAAGATAGATTGACAAACAAACTGAATTTTAATTTTACTTTTTGAAATAAAGACTCTAATTGTTTCTCGAAAAACCGGGCTTTTAGACGCAATACTTCGATTTTTCAATATAATTTATAATTTTCTTCATTTTTTCCGACTTATATGCAGTTGTTTGGTTGCCGGCTTTTATCTGCCGGTGTGTATTCAGTGTGTTTGCTTAACATGTTCTATGCTTATCGAGGTTGGAAGCTGGCGGCCTTGGATCCAGCGATACCGGAAACCGTAATATGAACTGCGGTACAGGGCGGCGTTTGGAGGGGAAGTATAAAAGGAGGGAAAGAGGGAATGAGGTAAACTGCTCACTAAAATAAAGATTGGGGCATTAGAGTTGGTTTTAAACATGGGTTGAAACAATAGTTAGTTCTGGGGTTGAGATTAGTGTTTGGGATAGGGTTATAATTAGTTTCCATAGTTTTAGTGGGCAGTTTCCCTCCTTCCCTCATTTTAGTGTTGCCCGCGTTTGGAATACTTAAAGTTATTTAGGATCTTTGGGGATGAATTTTTCGCTCTTTTATTTCTCATCCTACTCCTAAATATTTAAACAGTTTTACAACCCTCACAAATTCCTTTCCAAATAGGTGTGCGATGACGTAGCCTTGATGAATTATGAGTCGGTCTATATTGGGCCGGGAAGGAGAGGCTAATTTTGGAAAACTCGTAAACTCTAACGTGAACGATGATGTAATATGACAGAGCACCACTCCGAGATAGTGTTTCCAAAACTAATTTACCACAATTGCCAAAGCATACTGCATAAGAGCGTTTCTGGTTTAATGAAAGCGGGCCTTGGCGTCTAAAAGGCTCGACATGACATCGCATAATAAACTCAACTTGTTTTTCTGCGGTCAATACTAAAAAAGGTATATTTTGTTTGTTCCAAATAGAAGTTTTCTAGTGGCTTTAATTTTACACTTTACCGCGCTCTCGTTGATTAAATGCAAATAAATCAGTTGAACAAGTGGTCCGGTACGTAATAATAAGCTGTAACATAATCATTGCTGTGGTCATGGAAACAGGAGTTCGTGCGTATTTGGTGCGTCACCATGGCAACTTTGACGTTTCTATAATAAAAACTTAACAACGTATATATGTTATATATATATATATATAGGCATTTACACAAACCAAGGGAGAAATGTACACAGCTTTTCATATAGTTTACGTTAAAATACGATGTTAAACCCAAAGCTACTCATCATAAAAAGTCCTTTAATGCATAATATGGTTTATAATATTACATAGTTTACGTTAAAATACAGTGGTAAACCCTTTACAAAAAATTAGAAAAAATATTATAAATATACACTATTTAAAAAGTATTTTAATAAATTATACTATACGTAGCTCAGTTATACCGTATTGCGGTGTTAAATTACACTAATTTTTCAAGGAAACCAATTCAGTTCACGACTACAATTGTTCAGATTTTTGCCTATTTTCCCTATTTTAAAGATCAGATTTTAAATTAATATTTCATTATAAGCAATGTTGAAAAAATGCTATACACTTCATATTTAAATTCTATACAGTCTTTCCGTATTTAAACAAAACACGCATATTGTGATATCTTGTTGTTATTTTGTGTAGTATCAAATTTAATTGTATGTACTCCCGAAAAATGTTTTTTTTGTTCAAAAGTTGGTACATGTATCGGTCGCGTTAACTAAAATTACTTTTGGTCTTTGTTCGTGCTATCTCGATTTTGACGATAAACAATGTAATTTATAGATGAATGCATTGAAACAATAGTTCACGATAATTCGCCAATCTAGATGTACCCAAACAACCAACCCTGTAATTATATGATCAACTTAAAGTCTATATCTTTATGTCGGACTGATCAGGCGAAATGTTTTAAAGAATGACGTATATGATCTGGTTTCTGCAGTCTAATCGTGATGGAGATTTATCGTCAATTTTGTTGAGGATTTGTTAAAGAGCACTATTTTTTAAAACGTCGCTATAAATTGTGATTTTAATTGTTGATGACCGTACAACTGCGCTCAAATTAATGTGGTGTAGATTAAATTATTGGACGTGAAAAACTATCGCTAGCGTACATACTTTATCAAGCTCGCAAATATCCGACATCTCGAAAACATTGACTTCGAGAAGTTGAACGTTCAGCAAACCCTCCAACGTGAAACAACAACGATATTTACCAATTTGCGGTCAGATATAAACTCTATTCGTTCGCGCCTTATTTGGTAATAATCTTCGTTTTACCTACGTCATGTAAGTTCAACTGAAGTCATGTGTGACGAATTGGAAGGACAGTGACGTCATGAGCAAATGTAACTTTGAGTCGCAAAATATTATTCTCACGGTCGATTTTCTGGTTGGAAAATTTTGTTTATACATGTATCTTAGCTTGCAATATGTGTGGGTTGGGAGAAAATCTTTTTAAAGTCAATTATTGTCCCCGTGCGTAGGCAAAGCATGCTTTGGTGGTAAAATGTTAGTAGCTTGTTCATTTCACGTAATTATGAATGGAACAATGTCAGTCGACAATACTGTGCAACACTAAAAGGAGGAAAGAAGGAAACTGCTCACTAAAGTTAGGAAAACTAATTCTAACCCTTTCCTAAACACTAATCTCAACCCCAGAACTAAACCTAACTCCAACCCCATGTTAAACACTAACCGCCTGTTGTATGGACATTGGCCATGTAAGGGGTATTGGTGGGTACCAACGCCATGGTAATAGAGGAAAAGAACATACTATAGCGAGTTCATCGTCGCATTAACTCAAGTTAAATGTGATTCTACAGTTTGGCAATAGAATTTACGATTTTGTATCGTTAAAATTATTTTATTCCAAGTTTGTCTTCCTTTCTAAGTTGATTCGACATTTTGGCAATGCAATTTGAAGTTTTGTAATTGTACTATTTATTTATTATTTTATTCCAAGTTTGTCTTCCTTCTGATTTGGTTTCCTATAAACGCTCTGTGGTTGCCCTGTTTTTTGGTTTCTGTTGCGTTGAAAACACGGCGACGATGGCTGGGTAACAAGTAGTGATAGAAACCAAATTTGCTTACGCTCTATGTGTGGAAAGAGCGACAAAACATACGATAATACTTGGTAGACAGGCTGAGTGCTGACAAACTAAAATACAAGCGACGACGGCAACTTCGCAGCGGTTAGGAGGCATTCTTCCACACGTGGGAAATCTGTAGCTTAATTTATGCCCAGCTTCGTGTTTATTATTATAACGTCAAACAATAGAAAATAAAGGCATAAAAGCAATATTGCAATAACTGCAATATTGGATATTAATTGGCATTTTAACGACCACAGATACAAAGTAAACGCACAGAACCCTCCATTATTGCATAATAATTGACATTGCTGAGTTTAAAGCTTATCGGCCATTGTCACATAAATATTTAAGACGAACCAGTAAAAATAGCCTTATCCAGCCAACAGCTGATGAAGAACAGCGACTTAACCGCAAGCTTAAAGTCATTCCATTGGGACCAGCCTAAAGGCCGCCGGTTATTACGTCCACGTGACTCTAATTGAAAACAATCCCGCAAGCTATTTTCATAGAATAGATAATTGTGATACCTTTCAATTTTTTATTTGTTTTTTTTTAACCTAGCCAAGTTTCGATCTCGTGATGTTCTTGTCTTACGGATTTTTTGAATATAATTTGGTATATGTATCGGTCGCGTTAGCCATTTGGCCACACGGCCGTACCGTAATACCTTTCAAATCCTTTTTTATTACAAACCGTTTTAAATCATATCGCAGCGGATAGGATTGGGCGAGATCCAACTTAGAGAACCAAAATTAACTTAAAGGACTTAATGTTGTTAGGACAGTCGATTTATGAAACTTCTTTTCAAATTCCCTTTGATGCCACCGACTATCCAAAGTTATTTATTAACTGAGCAACCATGCGTAGCCACTTGGTCCCCGAGTGACGTATTATTTACGAATGGACGATCGCATAATGACTGGCTTACGAATATAAACATTTACGAACTGCATCATTTTAAACATTCTATTTTATTGTGCTTCGTATTTAAGTATCGACATTTGGACACAAGTCGTCAAACCTATTTTTTGCTACTTGACTTAATTTTTGATAATAATTTGATATATGCTATAAAATACATCACCTATGACATATTAATAAGCGTATTACTAGGGAAATAAGTTATAAAATTAAACTGGCTATACGTTTTATTTCAAAATTCGCCCTTGATTTGATACCTACATATTTTACATTGGTTTTTCTTAATAGGATCATCGGCAACAGGAGTATGTAATTAGCCAGAGATAGCTGTTGGTGCTTTTAAAATCAGCTTTAATCTTGCAAAATTTTGCACCAAGCAAAAATACCTAGGCCTACGATTGAGCACTGTTATGTTTAACACTCACCAAAGAAATTTAAAATAATTCTGGATTTCGTCAAAATACATTACTTGAGCAAACCTGTTCAACATTCATCTATCTGTAACGCAGCTATTATAACCCTACTTTATTTATTTTTATTCTAAAATATTTTAAAAGTCTTAAAAGGGCAAGAATTGGAATTAAGTTTTGAAATCAAAGAGCAGTTGTCCACGCGTCGGTCTAGTAAATCCGATCCATGTGTGCGGGAATTACGTGGACACAATAGAAGTGAAAATGTACAAAACTGGTAATTTAGACAGCACGTCTCGTAGGATCGGGTAGCGCCTGTGATGTCCATTTAGCTGCTGAAACGGCTTCGGAATTAAATTACTACACAACAACCAAGCTGCCAGTTAAATCCGAAACCAGTACCGGTTCCACCGTTTGTATTAAGGCTGGTATAAATAATTTAAAAGTACCACTCTTACTCCATGTGTTTGTTTCGACTATAGTGGTCAGTTAAACAGAATTCGTGATTTCCTTGGGCGGGGGTAATTTAAATAAGTGCTCGCTTAGCCTAACCAGTATCCGATTTCAATAATAAATGAACTTTCACCCGTAGGTCACGTACCCGGGCTTGTTAAAAGGCAACTAGAAACGAGATCACTTTGAATTAAGCGCAAGACTTTCCAAGACGTATACCGGAGAAAGCTTGGAGCTCTATATTCGCCGCTCGGCAAATATCACAATTAATCGCCCAGTCTAAACCGGAAGACGGCCCGGCTGTTATACCCACGCACAAAGGTTATGTATGAATAGAAGGTCTAACTTCGCTTTTATCTGCGTCGCTTTGCACTTTGATAGATTGCGCAATTGTCGCTTTAAGTGGAAAGACATTGACGAAATCTCTAAGAACCTCAATGAAGGTCTTACATGTCTGCATGCAATATATCCGCAATATGTACACATTTATGAGTAAATTTACATTGGAGTATTATAATGAAGGATTTAAATGCATATTTCAAGCCTTACCTCTTGATAGACAGTACGACTCATAATCACTGCAGCAATCCCCTGATTTCTGGCAGAAATCGTCGCAATAGCAGACTCGGCCGGAACGTGATGATCCGTAGCTGAATTTGCACGACGTGCTTTTCCCACTGCAGCATCGTCCTATGTCGGCGCATCCAGCATACGCTCTTGTGGTATAGCAGAGCAAAAGGACCACACTACAGAAGAAAGATAGCGTGTATGTCCGGAACAGCATGATTAAACCGCTCGGGAAAAAAACGAGGTTAGATCAGCGTGATTCTTGCTCGGGATGCCTACTTCACGATTTCAGGCTAAAAAAAGATCTGCGTGATCGTAAAAAACGTCCGCGTGAACCTGAAAGCAAACTTTGTGGGATTAAATACGACACAGCACACAAAAGCCGGTGGGCAAATATAACCTTTCCACATATGCTAGTAATGTCACTGTAAGCTTCGTTCAAATACTTATTTACAGAGACATTTTTATGTCCTGACCACAGCGGTCTCGGAATAATCTGAATTATTTAAGACGAAAATACAGTGATTTAGTATGGCGAAAATTGGAAGTATAACCCAAAACAACCCCACCACAATAGAATAATGGATGAGATGCCGATTTTAACGATTTATTATAAGCTGCGAAGTCTTAACCTTTTCGAAGGAATCGCATTTTTCACACTGGCCTACTTTCCGAGAGGGTATTCATCCACCCTCGATCCAACATACTTAAAAGCGTATTAACGCGAATGCCAACTGTCGGCGTTTACCTTACCAACCATAAAAAGAGTAACAGCGTGCAATTAAAACACCATAAAAATAAACTCGTAAAAATTGATTGGTTTTCCGGCACAAAATTGCGACGAATTATTGCAATTATGGAAAGAGGTCGTACCCTGACCCTGCCTAACGTGTTTACCAACTGTTTAAACTGGTAACATAAATAAACAATAAAAAACAAACAATGAATTAAAAGGTTTAACAAAAATACTATGCTGCATAGATGTCTTATATCTTGCCGTCCTAATCACTTTATAACGCCGCAACAAATAAGCCATTGTTTACATGTTAATTATTATCAAGTGCTACAAAATGGTAGTAATTAGGCTTTCAGATCAGTTCGCACAATACGGACTTAAAAAACTTAATCTGCTGTGTTCTATCAAAACGACCACTCGCAATTAATCTATTAATTAAAAGTTAAAATTAAATGTTTTTTAACTTTCTTTCTAAATACACCGCTGCCGGTGTATGCTGAGTAAGCTATTAAAAACCAAACTTGCTCATATCTTTGCAATCTCAACGTCCAGTCGTGGCTAAGCCGGCGCGGACTGGGCTCGGGTCGCAGATGAATACACAGGGCGGAAAGACTGGCATGTTTGCAGATCGGAAAGAAGTCAGCGCGAGAGAAAGGAAGGAAGGTCTTATCCGCCGCCTTCAGTCAAAGAAATCGTTTCCTTCGCTCGGCTTTTCTGTTGTAGGTTTGTTTGCCCTCCATTCGGCCAGGTGATACCGGGATAGCACACAGACAGTCTTTTAAACAATTAACATGTCATTACTGTTTGGCTTTGGACTTTACCGAACGACGAGCAAAGTACGCTCTGGGAAATCTGTCTCCCTCGCTCTTAGTTACGTTTCCGTGAAATTTTTTCTGTGATTTCATTTCGAATTTTCAAAACTTATCGAATTTTCAAAAACTTATCAAATTTCATAGTTGGAAAACAACGCATGATTACCAACCAGAAAATGACCTTGACGCTTATCGTGGTTCGGTAACGCGTTGGTCAACGACGTAAAATCTTGAAAATGATGTCCAAATCTCAGAGGTCAAATGTAACTAAACCCGATAACAGGAAGATACAGCTCAAATGTGTCGTCATTATCTCCACGCATTTTGCAGGTGATACTGTATTAACATACGTCTCCATCGGCTGCACCGTCTGTATGTAATCGTGTTCATGCGACAGTCAGAAGCGTGGATACCACCCAGTTAATTTGTTAATCTAATTGAAAAAAGCTATTTGCCTAGGACAATGGTCCCTAACCTTTTTACCGCTTCGGACTGGTGAAAATTTGATAATTTTGCTGTGGCCCGGTAAGGCAATGTTAATTATAAGTTTAAATGACTGCACAAGGTGTGATCATGATGTATTGCACAAAGCCTACTAGAAAAACTGGCAACAAGCGACGACTTTGTAACGTCACAAGTAGGCTTTCAACATATTTAAAAAAATAACTTTTAGTAATTTGCAATACAATTAGGTGCAAGCAAAAACTATGTATTAAAAAAATTAAATGAAAAATATAAGTTAAATATGCAGCTGGTCCGACCCGGTACCAACTGATCCGCGGGCCGGGTGGGGACCGCTGACCTATCGCACTGACGGAATACAGTTAGTAAATAAATTGCAATTAAAAAGTTAAAACAAAAATGCCGGTTAAGTTTTAAACAAAAAGCCGGTTAAGTTTTAAACAAAAAATTGCATGAATCTATCTTGTAAACAATGGACAACTTAACACTACAGTAGCCCTGGTAGCTCGACCGTGGACACGTGACATAGTGTTGCACAAGTGAATTTCAATGTTTTTTTTTTCATTCCAAAGATAAACTTTGATATCCTAACCCTATCGGACCTCGGAAATATTAGAATACTGCGAGACTTTGAGTATGTTAGTGGTCGGGAGAAAATGCCACTATGTCAGCTTTTTTACTGCTCTCTGTTCCCCCCTAACGGCAGAGTAAAATGTATATTGACTATTCTTGATTTCTCTTATGCAACTTTTGTTGGATAGTTAGGATATTCATGTTAATCCTGTAAATGGTGAAACTAAGGGGCAGTAACACACGGGCAATCGTGAGATCACCTCCGGATTATTACATGAACAGTATTCAATATCTCAATTACAGGGTATGGTTAGATACAGTCTGTGGGCAGGTCAAAATCACTTCACGGGCCGGCCCGTGCCCGCATGTTGCCCATGCCTGACTTAAAAGGCCTCTATGCGCGGCCGGATGTGACGAGTGGTTTCATTGTCATGGTATTTGAGTGACTGGTCGCTAGCGAGTCGGTTGTGTACTTGGGCAAGGTACTTAACGAATATTGCCTAAACGTACTGGAATAATGGGTTCTACCAAATTGAATGAACCTGTTAATCATACACAACACATTGCAATAGCTCCAGTAACATAACGGCGGGGCGAGGTAATCTGACTGTGTGTTAACCCCCTAGGTTTTTCCCATTCACGGAGAATATCCCATCCTATCTTGAAGAAAAGCAACAGGTCTGCGATGTACTTAAGATTGTACGAGGAAAACCATAAGCCTCAACACATCAATTAAAACGTAAGGACGATTATTGGACTGTATTTAATTGCGAGATGATGTAAAAGAGAAAACGTAAATTAAACACGATAAGAAATAATTATGTATAAAAATGTAATTTAAGTTCTGATTGCGTTTTTAAAAGTTTTTTTTTGTCAAATATGCTGCGAGAAACGTTGATTAAGGTTGGCAGGCATTCGCGTGAAAATACAAGAAATAGTTGGGTCATTTGTCAAATTTCTTTGAAATTGCTAATGACATAGTGCCATGGCCAAGCTTGTTCAAAGTTAGGCAAACTTAGAGTCGTGGCTGCACTGGTCACAGTGGAAGAAATGTCTTGAATCGGGTCAACCCATGTTTTCGTAATTCGGTAGTGAGTTTTCGTAATCTGGTAAAACATGTAAGTACAGTCAAATGAAGCATTATGTCGACAAACTGCTACTTTAAGAAATACCCCATGGGTAGGGCAACACTAAAAGGAGGGAAGAAAGGAAACTGCTAATGTGTCCCCTAATCTTTATTTTAGTGTGCAGTTTCCCTCCTTCCCTAGCTGAGTACCCGGAACTTTTGCATTTTTAACAACCAAGTAAAAGGGCCTCCTGTAAGCACATATATGGTGGCGTGGTCGTCATGTTGGTTAAACCAGTGGTCTCCAATCCCTGGTCCGCGGATAATTCGGTACCGAGCCGCATCAGCCGCATATTTAACTTCAATTTTTCTGTTTATTTTTTGTGTTGCATACTTTTTTCTTGCACTTAATTGTTTTGCAATTACTAGAAGATTCACTCGTTTGTGTATGATTCACACGTTTCTTTAATTTAGTAGAACCCATTAATCTGCTGGGTTCAGACAATGTTCCATTAAGTGCTTGCCCAAGTATACAACCAAGTAGCAAGTGGCCAGTTTCGAACCAGCAACCCTTCGGCTGAAAGGCGACGCACTAAACCACCAGACTAATCTTTTGGACCATACTTGACTGGAGCTATTGCAGTGTGTTGTGTATGATTCACACGTTTTATTATTTTAGTAAAACACATTAATTCGTTGGGTTCATGCAATGTCTGTTAAGTGGGACCTTACTGGTCTGCAGTAAAATTATCAAATCTTCACCGGTCAAAATCGGTAAAAAGGTTGGTTAAATGATCCAGAATATGAAAAAATAAATGAAACCTACTTGGTAGAACCAACTGCGTCGTTCCTCTTGTCAATACAGGAGGTCTTGTTGCATATTGCTCTGAAAACGAAGGGAAAATGTATCTGAACAAATATTTCCTGCTGATACCCAGCGGATTGATGGACTCTACTAAGTTAAAGGACTGTGTAAACATATACAAAACACTAAACTAACCCCAGCTAATTGAAAAAAACTTTTTAAAATATTTATACATCAAAAAATAAATCACTAAAACTGCATATTGGATAACCGGTACAATGCTAAAGCATGGGAGGGAAAAAGAATAAAGTGTTGTTCATGCATGACTAAGACAATGGAGTATGATTTTGTTTTGGGAAAGATGTTCAATCAAAAACCATTGGTATCAAATATGAAAGGGCATCAATAAAATGAGGGAAGGAGAAAACTGCTTACAAAAACAAACAAATTCTAACCCTGTTCTAAACACTTATCTAAACCCCAGAACTAACCCCAACGCAAACCTCAAGTTTAAAACTAACTCTAATGTCTTAATCTTCATTTTAATGCGCAGTTTCTCTCCTTCCCGCTTTCCCTCCTTTTAGTTTTCCCCAATAGGAAATGATGCACAATACCCATATAAATAGGATATTATCTAAAGGGCAATACTAACGTGGAGTGCTTTCCGAATAAGTTCTTTTGTATCCACCTGTGAGGGATTGAAATATTCGTTATATATTAGGCAGGACGCAGGATAGGATATTTATGTTTGTGAATGGGAAAACCTTGTGAATGGGAAAACGCAAGGAGAACGCACAAGTTTAGCTATGACATCATAATTTAGATGTAACACCGTTATTTAATCTTGCAACATGTCGATAACATCCGGCGGGCCAACATAAAAGAACAAACGACCCTCCGGTCCGGATTTGCCCATGTCTACTTTAATGTGTTATTTACTGTCAATATTTCTTTCCTGTTTTATTTACACTTCTCCATTACACTCAGGGGGGCCTATTATGACAGATTTAGCTGCAATTAGCTTAAAAATGTTAAGAAAATAATGATATAGCCGATATGTATGTAAATATATTGCAAGAGTCGACAAACGTGCCAAAAGTGGCACACAAGAATTTTTTATGACACACCACATGATTTGACGCACATGCAAAAATCTATAGTGTAAACATGTGCAAGCTAAAACTGTCTACGCTGCACAAAATCCAGTTTTAAAATTCCTAAAGCATGGAAAAACAGTCTTAATTACTTATGTTAAAATTAGGTACTTGACTATGCAGACAGTACATAACAATGGTTGGCATGCAAAGTTGTGAAGGGGTCGCGAACTGGCGAGCTGATCTTAATCTCTTGCAGCCTTACATATAACCAGTTCTTACAACTCCTTAAATCTTATTCAAATAGAATATAAAAACATGCGAATTAATAACACGTTACCAACGGTAATACTAATAAGCTTAATAAAACACAACCTCACTGCATAATCGTCAACTTGAAATGAAATAAATAATCAAAGTCATTGCAAAGAATAACACGCATGACTGATTTCGTGACGTAATAAATAGAGGGGACTAAATAATAGGATCACCACAGTTGTTTTCATTATAGTATTATTCATAAACTTAAACACTGCATTCAAAAGGTTGCCGGTCCCTAATACATTATGTGATAATATAGCCATATTTTAATTTCCCGGTCACTTCAATTTACCTCTTCGTGTTATAGCATCCTCGTAATTATGTTGCGGAAGATGAAGCAGTTTTTTCAAGGGAATGTATTTTCCAACCGATTCGGAGTGGAAATAAGCAACTACCCCTTCCCACGAGGTAATTTCACTATGTCGCTTGCCACAAAGGTTGATGAAGTATCTGTCACCGCCTGGAGTTCCCTCAATACGAACTTTGAAATGTATGAACTTTTCCTTTAAAAAACTGTGAAAATGATGTTCATTTATGCAACGTTTTACAAACCGCTTAGCTTGGTGGTTTAGTGTGTCGCCTTTTAGCCGAAGAGTTATAGGTATGAAACCGGTCGTATACTATCCTATCCTTTACGAAAGAAAGTTTAGCAAAATGGAAAACATTCTGCATAATGGTTTAAAAATGACTAGTAATATTATCTTTACATAACACCATTAAAACAAATTCGTTATTGGATGAAGAAAGATTATATTCTATATAATGTATAAACATTATTGTATATGTATAGGTTAAGTAATGGTGTATTAGAATTTTTTACATATACTGCTGCATTGGAAGATATGTGTAAGTAAGTCACTGCTGCAGTGGTGTATTAGTTTAATAACGTATTTTTCCGAGCCAAGTTTTGAAACCATAATGGGCTCGTTACCATTTGTGAATAGGAGTTGGTATATGTATTATTCGCATTAACCATTTCGCCACAGGATCATTTTTTATCAGGCTCATTTTCGAACCCACAATGAGCTCGACAAGACTCTTTTTTTGTATATATTTTGGTATAATGTATCGGCCGTGTTAAGCATACAACCACATGGTCGTACTTGGTTAAACAAGTGACGCAATGATGCGAATCTGTGTTAAAATGGTGCCAACTAGTGGAGTTATAATATTGTCTTGACAATAATTAAGCTTACCTATCCATGGGGGGTTTAATCGAGACTGCATGACTCCATTCATCTTCAGCATTTACTCTTTTTCGCACTAGCATGTTACCAAACTCTTCATTTAGTTCAAGGATTTTTTCAGTTTCGAACCTCCCAAGAGGTTTCGACACAAACCAACTATAAGAAGGTTAGAAATGTTTATTACATAAAGTAGGGTATTTTTGTATATCCTCGTAAATGGGAACACCAAAGGGGTTGATGAACGACCAATCATCAATTACCTTCGGGCATTCACGGTTTTGCATTTTTTAAAAGAAACTTGTGGTGGTCGCCATTAACTTTATCAGCAAACATCGGTTAGCTTGGCGGTTTAGTGCGTCGGTGCGTCGTCTTTCAGCTGAAGGGTTGCAGTTTCGAAACTGGTTAACTAGCAACTAGCTAATCGTTTGTGTATTTAGTCAATACACTTAATGGTTTAAATTAAAGAAATCATAACACACTGCAATAGCTCCGGTAATTAGATGGTGGGAGTAAGATAATCTGACGATTGGCCGTGTGTTAACCCAATTGGTTTCCCACTCATGGGAATACGCGTGAATATCCTATCAGAAATACAAACAAACTATCAAAATGTTTACCTTACTCCAGTTGGGGAGGTGGGCGATTGCTGGAAAGAAAAAGTAAATATTAAACTAATAAATATAATTATGGTGCAATTGTTTTGAAACAATAAATCAAACTTATTGATATATTATGAAATGATTGCAAATGATATGTTAAACTTAAACATCAAGTCTTTTTACAGGTACCTTCAACTAATTAAGATTGAGATTGCAACACCATGTTATCACTGTAATTGCAGTTTAATCACATAAATTATGTTTTATTTAAAATCGTTGTTGTAATTTCGTGAAAATTCCGTTGATTAAATTTGAGAAATTTTGTATGATGTATCATCGTATGCTAGTCTTTTCTAAAGTGGAGTTGCAATTATTTAAAACGAAAGTTGACTGTTTGCAAAGTCAACCTTAACTATGATGTATTGATTAGTTTTTAAGACGTGTTTACAGGACTGTTGTTTTGCCGTTTTTTCTCATTTTCCAAACTATTATCAAAGGCCTTGCTCGAGTTTTCATCGGGAAAACAAAAAATTGTGAAAACAAAAAAACTAAATATGTACAACATGTATTCAACAAATATTTAACAGAGAGCGTTGTCAATTATTTATACTGTGTTATTAATTAGCCTCATTAAATGGTTTAATAAACAAAACTAAAAATATGCACCGGTATTGTGTGTTGCTCTTGATTTGGAGTTGGAAATATTGGCGGTCTAAGTACCTCCCTTGGTAATGATGGAATTACTCGGTTTATAGTTGGTTCTTCTCTTAGTGGTGTTGGAATTCCAATTGGTGGTATATGTGTATTCGTTTGAACTTTTCTAAGTGGTCTTGGCATTGCATCCATTACTGGTACTGGTACTGGTACTGGTGCTGGTGCTGGATTAGCTGCTTTCATCGGAACATACGTATCCTGGTACTGGTCGTCCTAATATTCCAAGTATTAACGATTGTTGGATGAAAAATAATTGGTGCTGGCCAAATAATAAGTGTAAAATCATACTCATGCCAAAATTTAACACAAAATGATTAAATTATGAAATTTAATCAGTGTGGGCAGTGTAATCAAGCGAATCATGAAACGCATATAATGTAATTTGAATCATAAAACTTATGCAGTATATTTTTATGTGAGTTTGCTGCTTTTAACTATGTATCTACTAACTTACTCGCGGTAGAACAGGCGGTTGCTCTGGAACGAAATAAGTTTCTATGATGTCCTCTAGTTGGCGCACTTGTCCCGGCAGTAGGGAACTTGTGCTCTCTGGTAGTTTGCCCTGGAAGGGTTATGTTGGGATCAAAACCGATACAAAAACCAGCATGTGTGGTCGAATTGATTAGCGCGACAGCATATGTGGATATTCATGTTTATTATCAGATTACCTCATGTACGCCATTGGGTTACCGAAGCTATCACAGTGTTTTGTGTTTGATTCAGATGTTTCTTTAATTTGGTAGGTTTAAGGCATTATCCGTTAAGTGCCTTGCCCGACGACACAACCAACTAGCTAGTAACCAGTTTCAAACCTTAAACCCTTCAACTGAAAAGTGACGCATTAACCCACCAGACTAACTGGTCAGATATTTGGGAATGAATAAAATATTTTAAAGAAATTGAGCACACAAACAAACACAATGCCTTTTATGAATGTAATTTAAAGTCGGAGTCGGTCATCCAAGCCATCAAACAATATTATCTAACCCGCAGCCCCTTTAGAAATTGTAATTACATGGCCTACCGAGTTCTTTATGATTTTATGAATATCCTTAGAAATGCTTGTTTGTTGTTTTTGTTACGGTTTTTTTTATGGATTACCTTTGTTATTCCTTAATAAAAATTTAATCTAATATCAATTTCCTGAACATCATAAAATGTAAAGAAAACTTGCCAGGTGAGATCGTACAGAATTAGGTATAGACAAACAACTAGTGAAAGGTTGCCAACCCCTGGTTTAAGGCGTGTCTGTTAATTAGAGTGAATGAGTTTATAGATGTCAAACAGCGGGTTATCTATACAAGATCTGTTTAACAACCTTATGCACTTTTATGTGCGCACAACTACAGTGTTTTCTGGAGCCAAAAATGCGCGCGAGTAACGCGACTAATACATGTTTATTCCTGTAACGCACATTGTGCGAGTAAGAATTTGCTCTTGCAAATTAAAAACTAATTAACATTTGCTGTGACCGTTTTGTATTTAACTGGTGTATAGGAAGAATAAAAAAACAAATCCTCATTGCAACCGTTTTTTATTATACACATTATTATACAGTTTATTTTAACATGGTTTATTTTATTTCGGTAAAAGGTTTACTTCCGTTACTTGTGTGAGCTTCCACACGCGAGTTAATTCTTACTCGTTCGAAATTTGATAGATTTTTGGCCTGGTTTACTTACAGAGGCGCAGCAAACTTGTAATAATTTCTTACGGCAAGAGTTGGCGATCCATTTTTTCCCAATAAGAGTTAAAGTTGCCGCTATATTTTAATAAGCACCTGGAGCCAAAAAATAATACAAATATAAACTAATCTTCTTCTTACCACCCCAGCAGCTAGCAAGTATCGATGCCATTCATCTTGTTTTTCTTGCGAAGAGGCTCGCAACCTGATTTCACCAGGCATGGCCCTGTTAAATAAGGATACAATTTTAAAGGAAAGTAATAAATTTGCTCTTTATTGCAATTTAAACTTATTTATAAACCAAATTTGTCTAACAGATAAGTCTAGTGGTTTAGTGCATCGCCTTTCAGCCGAAGGGTTGCAGGTTCGAAATTGGTCGCTAGCTAGTCGGTTGCGTCCTTGGTCAAGGCACTTTACAAACATTGCTCGTACCAACCGGATTAATGGGTTAATACTAAATTTAAAGAACATGTGAATCATACATGAATGGTATCTCCTACAACTTTCTGTAGTGGAAGAGCAGTTCTTCACATATGTTTTGCAAGTCTAACTCTCTTTCTATTATCAACAGAAAAACATTAACCGTAACATAGGTGCATTTTCATTATAGAGCACTGCATATTTTGGATGTCCTGTGTCATGTATAATAATAATAAAATCTACAATCGCTTGAACGAATGGTTAACAAAACCGATACATGTACAGAATTAAAAACAAAAAACAAACTTTGTGACCAACAAGGTTTCGAAACCTAGTCCTGTTAAAAATATAAAAAAAGGTTGTTTTAAGTTTACAGATGGTTTCCTTTCTTTAAACGCCCTAATACTGTTCTTGCATAGACCTTTGGTAAGATTTATCAACAAATTGTGGTTTTCCTTGTCGAATTTAAATAAAATGTTGTACCTGTACTTAATGGAGATCGTTGGCACATTGCAATTACTACCAATCGCCCGTGCTGAGAGCTCGGTTGTGACAGAACTCACATCGTGGAGTGACACAACTTCATCCGCCTGTAAGTAACAACGCGACATCATATTTATATGTGATGTCATATATAAAAGTGCTATTTGACACAGTAGACATGCCTTTCATCCGAATGGTTGCAGGTTTGAAACTGGTCGCTAGCTAGTTAGTTGTGTCATTCTAGTTAGATGTAAACTTTCCTTACAATATAAAATAAATAATCTATATCAGTTTTGAAACATCATCATAGAATAACCGGTGCCAAACATTCGCAAAACGACGGTCATGCTTATATACATAGTTTACTCTAGATTTCCCTGACACAATATACCTAGAATTTGCCACTGTAAATCCAAACCATATTAGCTAACACCACTAAAAGATATATCAATATTTTCTTTCTTATTATCTAAAGCAGGGGTGGGCAACTTCTCTAGTCGGCGGGCGAGATGTGGGAAAATGAAGTTCTTGTTGGGCCGGATTACTACATGAATAGTATTCAGTATCTTAATTACAGGGTATGGTTAGATACAGTCTGCGGGCCGGTCAAAATCCCTTCATGGGCGGACCCAGCCCGCAGGCCGTATGTTGCCCATGCCTGATATAAAGTGAAAATGTGACTGAGTTTCAGTGAAATTTAATAAATGTCGCAGAAAAAGATTGTGTCGCAGAAAAAAGTTAAAGATAGGTTTGGGGCATACACATATTTTTTGATAGTAATTAACTTTTATATTTTTTATCTTAGTTTTTTGTTTCCACCTTATTTACACGGACAATAATATTGTATTTATCATTGGTTAGGTCTATTCTATTTTAGGGGATTTCCCAGGGTGCACTGGGTAATTTAAATTCTAGCTATTTTTTCTGATTCAAGTCGTTATTTTCTTAATACAGTAGACATTAGAAACAAATATTACTTTCTAATCAAGAGATATCGGCGATAAATCCGAAAATGAGACACTTTAACATTTTCCTCCATAGCGGGAATTCCCCCTGGGTTTTTTTGAAAAATTAAAAGTCGAGGCAAACTATGGGCCTTTCAGTTTGGACTCCTGAAAGTTTTAACCTGATTCAAAAACGCGTTTCTCCTAATGACCTGCCTACCGGACATGCCTATCACCAGCTTCACGCAAAAAAAACGAAACAAAAAGGAGTAAAATCAAAATGTGTTCCCTTCGATTCCGAAGTAACTATACCACCAAACAATTTCATACTTAAATTGCACCAATCGTGGTGAAAATTGTTATTAACGCAGATGACGTATTGCTAGAAAACAGACCTCGTGGGCGAAAAGAAAATACCCGTGTTTGGAAAACAAGTCACTGACCATACTGTATTTATTATTGTTTTTTTAAGATAGTATAAAATACAAAAATAAATGTGCTTAAAATCACCACAAATAATTGTATGTTATATTTATGGGTTTCCTTTAAAACTCCGATGGGAACACACTTTTTTACTGCGATTTTGTTCGTTTTTTTATATGTATTTTATACGAAAAAAAGAGGTTTTTTGGGTTATGGCTCAAAAGACAATACCGAATAAAATAGAACAAAAAACGGTCTTAACAACGAGCCCATCATGGGTTCGAAACTGAGTCCGGTAAAAAATGATATAAAGACTTACGACTGTCAAAGCTGCTCGGCGTTTCGGCTCGTGCTGGAATATTTCCAAACTTCTTCCCTTCAGTTGTAAGTAACTTTTCACATACAAATCCGACTACCGAAAAAGTAATTTGTTAGTTATAAACATTAACTAGTTTATACATAAATTAGTCATACTTACGGTGGTATGGCCTTTAATGTTTGCCCACCCCTCGTATATTACACCACTGGTCTGCTTGGCCATGTTCTACATATCCAGCTTTTTTAAATTCAAGTTTACACGCAAGCTTCGGTTGCGGAGATACTGCTGTTGACATAAGTCAGACTCTGGTAAAAAGGTCAGACTACCAGCCTTTGTCATTTACTTTCGATTTGATAATGTCAAGAGTTTGTACTAATGTGTAATTTTTTAACCACTTCTATTTCCTAAAGCGCCCTTATAGTATTACATTATTCTGTTAAAACTCGTAATTTATCGGTAAATTATTGTGGGTTTTCTTCGAATTGGCTCGCCGAGTGTTTGCAGACCATTCTAAAGCCAACAATATAAATGGTTTTTATGTCCAAGCTGATAAATCAACACATGAGCGTCTGTCCTTACATTGGCAATCACGTTACAACACCTATAATCCATTTGATCCTATTTTATTTTTTTTAATTAATAACCCCTGTAACAGATAGCGCATAAAGGTTAAATACAAAAATTGTTCTAAATGTCGTGGGCTGTACATTTCATTTCAGACTCGCTATTTTATACCGTTATTTCTCCCTTGCTGGCCTTTTCATTTCCCTATTATTCAAGCGGTGTAGTGTCTTTTCCTGTCTAAGGGATAGGCCTATATAATAAAACACAATTTTGTAAGGAAATCACTTATGGGTCGCCATTCAATTCCGTTCAGCTATATCTCACCATACACATTCTTTCATAGCTCGCTTAAGCTTCATCGACAGCTCAAGTTTCATCCAACGTACTTGCTAACCTGCCTTACGGTTGAAAGTCAATATTGTGTTTTCAAATGTGTAGCTATTGGCGTCTCTACGTAATCAATCCAACCATGACGACCTTCCAACTGTGACGTGTAATAAAGCTTATGAGGTAACAGTCAAAATAAGTGGGTGTATAAGGTGGAGTTTTTTGAATACCTTCCATGCTGTAAGTTACGTTTACAATACCTATTAACTGCCTAGAATGGCTTTGTCCGCAACCACTAAATTCTAAAGGTTCTTAGGGTAGAAAATTAGCTATAATTTTAACCACTGTTTGATCAGTCCCACTTACACCTTGCCTGCCGCTGATATTGTCATGGTTGTACTGAATTACATGAAACGTACACGTTTTATTCTCTTTATTTTGTGCATGGATCAAAGCGACAAGCACATGTTACCTCAAAAATTGAAATAAGAAGCTCACAGTGGAGAAATTGCACAGTTCCGTATTTTACCGGGCAGATTAAAAATGAAAGGAATCTCACTAAATGTACAAGCTCAAGAGAAACAATCTTGAAACATTGGCGATGAATTGGAAATGCAATAAAATAAAAGACAATTCGCGAAGGAATGACCAAACACAGTATTTTACGTACGCAATACGTTTCTAAGACTATACACAGCTTATTTTTAAAGGGGTCTCAAAGATGCAAGGTAATATATGATTTTGGCAGCACTTTTATATCCACCTAAAGTTAGCAATACGACTTCGCCCTTGGTCAGCATTCAAAGTTTAAATTTTTATTTTATTTTTTGTCAATATTTATAGTTTTTGCACCAGCTATGTGTATCTACCGTAGGAAGAATAGTTGCAGACATCAAATATGGATTTTCCCGAATCCGGTGTTCCTCGTTTAAGTTGTGGTGAGTTTGGAGGCAGGATAGATTCGTCGTGCAATATACTTATATTCTTGCTCTCACCGAACCGAATCGAAGGGCTGGCGTTCGCGGTTCGCTTTTTACGCCATCTTGAGCGGAACCGAGCGGCAGATTCTCCTAATTCGGCGGCAACGGTAATAGTGGCTTCGTCGAATCGAACCTTGGAGTGATTACTCGATTAGATAGGGGCAACAATAATAGCAGGGAAAGAGTAAAAAACTGTTTAATAAAGTCATGAGAAGGTTTAGGTTTATGTAGCATTTTCTAAGAATATTTTCTTTAATTAAACATCTAAATTTTGCTCTTGATTAAAGAAAACATTTAAAAAAATTGCTACGTAAACCTAATCTGTCGTCACTTTAGTAAACAGTTTACCTCATTTTAGTTTGGAACGGATAAAATAACTGATGTTTATCGCCTTAAGCACTATAGAAAAATAAGCTTTTAACCCACCGTTCGTCTTTTCGGGGTGATATTTCCTGTATGTGGTAATGACGTTGAGAAGTTTATAGAACTCGCGCAAGATTCCCCGTCGCTGCTCTCATTTTGGACATTTTCGCAACTTCGAATCCGCTGGATGTCGCTACAGTGCCTCAGTTTTATCATAACATGCTGGAAGTCTTGGGAGGATCGAGGCAAAACCGGAGAGTCGTAGACACTGTCTCCAATCGAACTTACTGGACTTTCTATTCGTTCATATTCTACACCATCATGCATGACTTCTACATGACTGACCTGCGCGGAAAGGATATTTCTTACAAACAGTGCGCAGCAAACAAAGCGAAACATTCAGCAATATGTTTCAAATTCTAAAGAACCTTAAAGCTTTTTATATACCCACCACTTTACATTTCTAAAATTTGCTCAATTTTGTTTTTAAAAGTAAGAGACCAATAAATCATACCACAAAAGTGCTGTACAAACATATTTATGGTTTATTTTGTATAAATCTTACCTTTAGTCTTGGTATCGTAATAGGTGAACTGGGTGCTATTCTCGCGTTTATCGCATCTTTAGTCATTTTTACCGACGATTCTCGATCATTTGACGATACTGAACTGCTGTTGTCTGAATGCTCTGGCGAATTATCAGATACATCGGTTGAATGGCCGCTGTCGTGATTTGGAAACAGATGGTTTCGATTTTGAAAAACTTTCTTTCTGTCGCGTTGGCAGCTACTGAATTCCTTCGTAGTTGTTTCGAGCGCTTTTGTAACAGCGTCGACCGTAGATCGCGTATCCATTGTTCTACTGTCCTATGACGTAAATCCTGATAGGCGGACCGTCGTAAACAAGTATTCTTCACTCTCACTGGTGCTCAAGCCCACCTATAACTTCACACAGTAGATCGAATAAGAGTCAGCAAAGGAGACGCCCACCTATAGTATTTCTTCTTGGTTCTCCGTGTAACCCGTGTTTACTACGAGACCAGATTCTGTTATGGAATCCGTATCTTGAAAGGCACCGACACGTCTAAGTAAGTTACCCTGTGAATTCTGTGTCACCGACTTACCCACCTGAAATAAATTCTTTAAATAATTAGCCCGATGAAATAAGTATCAACATAACATGTCTGTACAGTCCCAGACGAGCAAAAAAGAAATTCTCAATTTTGGAAGTAACGTAAACAAAGAACACAATGAAACGAGACTTGGTTGAAAACATGTTTTCACATGAACAGTCAGTGACTCACTGTTTGCATATCTACTGTGTCTTACCACTTGAAACGAACTCGACACAGAGCTGGTTCAACAACTATATTTTGTTGATGCCATTGGCCTTGTTCACGACCTATAGCAAGCAGTAAAACTAAGACGTATAGCACAACGTATAGCAAGTCGTAAAAAAACATACACGGCCTTACTTATTAAAACTATCCAAAAATATATACATACTGAAAAAATAATAATTTCTAGTTTTTGTACTCGTTTATTATGGCCTCTGCTCTAGTTGCTGTTCCTATGTATATGCCAATCAAACGGATATTCAGATCAAATTAAACTCTAATTTGCTGCAATAAACACATTAAGTCCATGAAGCATCCAAAGCTTCAAACAGACTCCACGTTTCAATATGTGTTTTAAAGAAACCGACGGATCCGTTATGTCAGTTCATGAAATAAAATTCCCGGTTTCCGGATTGACTGTGGAGTGTTTTCGCAGGTGTGTGTGTCACTGTTAAAACTATTGCCGCATATGGAGCCCGCAGAAAAAACAATCTTAACAAAGTTGAGTTGGTTCCAACCGAATTTGAGTCAAAACGCAACATTAATCACGTTTCAAGGTAAGTAAAGACAAGGCGATCCTTTCAGCGCGAAATTCCTCATTCAAGTGGTTTTAATACAAAGACGTGAGAAACGAGGATAATATTTGTGATATATACTTAATCTACACAAACCGTATTTAAAGATCTTATCTAGGAGATCCTTCCTTTCTATATCACGTGACGGCAAATTGTTAATACATAATCGGTCTCGTTAATGAAACAAAAATAGAGAAACGTATTTAATATTTGTATATGTTAATTTACACAGTTTTTAACGATTTATTTACGAAAACAGATCACGTTCTGCCCAACATCACGTGACGACTGTGCTTGAAGGCTAACATGATTGGTTTATTATATTTTATATGACTTTATTGTAAACATCTAACTATAGTATTAACCAATTTCTACTAAAAAAGATTTTTTTGTCAATGTATTTTCCAACGGAAATAGAAATATAAAAAATATGGATTTTCGGGAATTATGGACAACAGTAAAAAGAGAAAAAGATAAGGGGAAACTGCTCACTAAAATTATGGAAACTAATTCTAATCCAAACACTATTCTCAACCTTGAAACCAACCCTTACCTTAACCCCAGCCCTAACATTAATCTTAACACTCTAATCTTAATTTTAGTGTGCAGTTTCCCTCCTTTCCCATTTTCCTTCCTTTAGTTTCCCCTGAATTATTACTTCATTTAACCGCTGTTGTAGCATCATTCTGCGGCAATAGCAGGGCAAAAAACGATTAATGAAAACATTATATATTGCAAACGACAATGAAATTAATATGTTCCTATAAACGCAATATATACAACTAGGAAATGCCCCGAACGACTCATACGAAAAATTGCTAAAATATATTACAATATTAATACAAATAATTAAGCATATTTACAAAATTGTTTAAATATTTTCCTCTTCTAAGTCGATTTAAAATACGCGGAAAAATTAAAAAAAATATATCCATGAACTGCGTATGGTCAATGTCATTTGACACGACACGAATGCCTTTGAAATTAAATTCTTTCACACGCCCCGACTAACTTGCTACTAACATTCCAATCAAGCAGATTAATGGGTTCTACTTAATTTGTGTGTGAATCATACACAACACACTGCAAAAGCTCCGATAACCCGACGGTGGGCGCGAGGTATGACGATTGACGATGTGTTAACCCTCTTGCATTTTCCCAGATGGGAATAAACATAAATATATCATATTCTATCCTATTCTGTCCTAGTATTTTAATTCTGCACTGGCTTTTTTGACTTTTAAGCAAAATTAAAATGAGGTTTAAATGAGTTTCATACCACACCGCAATCAGTTGCTACAAGGGCAATAGTTTGTAATACAACTTAGACACGCGCGTCTTCGCCCATACCCCTTGATTCTATTGGTTCAGAAAGGGGCCCGAGTAGCGTAAACAAACTAAGTCGGACAGCGATTTAACCAATATTCATAACGACTTGAAACAACTTGCTTTACAGCGTAATATAGAGATCATGGATGTGTGTGTGTGTCAATTTGATATGATACATCAGTGCTCCGCAACCCTTTTTCACTCTAAGCATAATTAGAAACTTACTAAATTTATTTCATATTGCAGTACAATGGGAAATCTTCAGACAAGCTATACATTGAATATTATATTAGCGAAATGCCTGATAGCCGTAATATTTAAATTTGCAAAAACTAAAATCCCCTTTATTTGGTAAAAACTGTGTTTATAAAAATATTGTTATTTTCCCGCGGCACAGTACTGTCTTGCGGCACAGTAGTATGCCTCGGCACACTGATTGCGGAGCACTGGTCTACAATCATGTAATATCAAGTTACATAAATGAGCGTTGCTTGGGATTATGTTGCGGTGTACAAGAATTCGATTGACGTCAACAACACGACATGTCACATCATAAAAGTCCTTGTCGACACATCATAAAAGTCCAATTTTGCAAGATCCAAAAAGCTTACATCATTGTTCAAAGTTAATTTTCTATCCAATTATGCAGGTGTTGATTGACCAGCTGTTTAATACACACGTTGCATAACCCTATTATATTGGAATTTTTTTTATATAACTGCGGGCGGGCTTTTCGGAAATTTTATCACTAAAACAATGAAAATTGTATTTTTTAGTTTCATTTTATACTTTTTCCGGGGAAGCTAAATCATCTTGTTTGCATTCAAATTCAATTTTAACGGTATGGAATAGAATGGTGCTTTGTTTATGGTTCGGCAACCGTTTGAATGCAGAGTGCCAGAGTAATAATGAAAGCAAATTCGCTTATCAATCAGTGTTATGTACGGTTTTCATAGTCAACTACCTAATTTGATTATTAGTAATTAAGACTGTTGATTTTTATGCTTTACTAATTTTAAGACTAAATTTTCGTGCAGCGTATACAATTTGAGTATGCACATGGTTTTAGATTTTTGCGTGTGTCAATCACACGGCGTGCCATGAAAAACCTCTTGCGTGCCATATTTGCCGAATAAATAAACGACCAGTTACAACATTTTCGATAGCCTACGACTTATCAACAACGGGTAAAACCTTAAACCATCTAAGTGCAAGTTTTTTTAAAAAAAAAGGTTCTTGTACACGTGGTCTCGCGAACAATTAGACATGCTAATTACAATGTTGTTGTATTGTTTCCACAACGCCGACGTTAAGCAACAATAACCACTGACACAATATAAATTATCAAATATTTGTTGTTAAGTTGTATTAATCACTTATTCCAAGAGATTAAACTATAGTGGTTTAGTGCGTCGCCTTTCAGTCGAAGGGCTGTGGGTTCGAAACTGGCCGTTGGCTAGTCCGTTGTGTCCTTGGGCAATGTACTTAAGGAACATTGCCTGATTCCAGCAGATTAATGGGTTTTACCAAATTGAAGGAAAGTGTGAATCATACAGAACACACTGCAATAGTCCCGGTAACCCGACGGTGGGCGCGAGATGATCTGACGATTTCCCGTGTGTTAACACCCTTAGTTTTTCCACTCACGGGGATAAACCGGAATATCCTATCCTATACTACTTGTTCTGTCCCCAGCTTAATTTTTACGTCATTGCATGCATCACCAATTGAACCGCATGATCGAGTATGAGATGCATGCAATACGTGGCCAGTCCTCTTTTTACATTTCATTTTTTATGGTAGTTCTGTAGTGAACGGAACCTTGCGTTGTATTTCACGTCTAAGTAATTTTGGTCTTCTGTAGTTCACAGGAGGGTTAAAAGGCACAAATTTCAGGTGGATAAAATGTGTTTTATGCTTTACCGTAGTAATTTTCCATTGCTAAATTTGTTTCCATTATTTTATAGTTACCGCCACTTCGCCACGTCATCACGCATCAACATCTACTTTGTATGTCAATGGTTAGTGTAATACAAAACAAAATTCAGAGTGGCGCGTAAGACTGAGTTCTGCCGACAGTCCGAAAAAGATTAGGCACACGGCGCTGCCGAAACAGTAACTGAAATTTCTCTGCAATCAACGTTCATTCATTCGCAATGAGCGAGGCCGCGGGAGGCAATGGAGATGGGAAGAGTTCGGTCGACGAGTGTAATGTTGACGAACAAAACATTACCGTAAGAAGGAAAATTCCGAAAGATAATGACCCAAGATTGCAAACGTTGATGAAGGAAATCGATGATATGGAACTAATATTTCGAGAATGTGTTTCCGACGCAAATGCAGAGTTGATATTTTGCAACAACCTTGAGGAGTTACAAGGAAAAGTTGCAGAAGCAGCAAAACAAAAGAAAAATCTTAAAGAGAAATATGGTAGACAGCTTGAAACACCTGGATTCGACAATTGTTGAGAGACTCTCAAGATACGACAAAATCATGGATGAAATGCTGAGTAATGCGAGAACGACAATTACGCAGCTGAGAGAAGAGCGAATGTCCACATATTCTAAAAGTAGGTCTTCTAATAAACATTCAAGGCGCGTCTCAATAGACGAGGAATTTAAGAAGAGACGGTACGAGAATGAAGTTGCATCAGCTGCCCTATCAGCAAAGCTACCTTACATAGAAAAAGAAAAGGAGCTGCGAATGCGACAAATCAACGCCGAAACGGATCTCGAGATTACCAAAGTAAGTAAGGAAATTGCGGGAAGGGCTGCCACAAGCGCTGCATGTTTAGATGCTGAACGCGTAGAAAATCCTTATGGGATTTATGCGGAAGATCTACCTGATAGTATACCACCGCCAATCTGTACTGGAGAAGTTGGTTCATCGACGGGTAGATTCACACCGTTTCGGACGCCAATCTTGGAAGCAGCAACGACACGCCATTCTGCACGTGAGTCTCAACAGTTTCGGTCTTTACCTGCGGTGCATCGCTTGCCTACCATAAAGTTAGACATATTTGACGGAAGTGTTTTAAAGTTCCCAGCATGGGAAACGGCGTTTGACGCGCTCGTGGAATCTAACTCAATATGTGTTGCACAGAAGTTGAACTTGTTAAATCAACACCTTAAAGGCGAACCTAAAATGTTGGTTGATGGTTTCTTTCTCCTTCAAAGTGAGCACGCGTACTTAGAAGCAAGATCAAAGTTGAAAGAAAGGTATGGAAACGAAAGCGTAATAGCAAAAGCTTTTATTGATAACGTTTATTCTTGGCCTAAGATCTCTCAAACTGATTTTGGTGGACTTCGTCGGTTTTCCGATTTTCTAAATCAAGTGGAAATCGCTAAACAACGTATATCTTGCTTAAATGTTTTAGATTATCCTACCGAGAGTGTGAAAATTCTTTCACGATTACCACCGTTTGTCTTAAACCGGTGGCGCGCAGAAACGGCTATATGGAAAACGTCACATTCGGGAAACTATCCACCTTTTTCAGAATTAGCAAAATTCATCACTAAAACTGCCGATCAGGAGAACATTCCGGAGTTACAAGAGCTACATGTGTCTAGCAATAGAAGAATAGGGCCAAGTGCAATCCGAGGCAACCGTAACGTGAATTCCTTTAGTACCAGAGCACAAGACCGGGAGCGACGTGTGAGCGAGCAATATTGCTACTATTGCAAGGGAAGACACCACATCGACGATTGTAGTGCGTTTGCCAAAATCACGAGGCGAGATAGGCACGAATTTATCCTAAACAACAGAATATGCTTTTCATGTGGATCAAGTCAAGATCACATCGCGAGGTACTGTCGAAACCGGGTGACTTGTAAGGTATGTAATAAACTACATCTGACCTCGTTACATATCAATACGAATATCGAAAGAACAGGCTGCCTATGTACTTCTACTAAACTAAATGAATGTGGCATAGACCAATCCATGATTGTACCGGTAAGAGTATGCAGTAGAGCTAATCCTACTCTTCAAATCAAGTGTTACTGTATACTAGACGCCCAATCAAATAACTCATTCATATCAGACGGGCTAAAGACACAGCTCGGGCTGCAAGGGACGTCTACGTTGGTGGAACTAAGCACGATGTTGGGCAGCAAAGATGTGGTCTCTAGCGAAAAGATATGCGATCTGGAGGTGCAGAGCTTCGACGGCAAGGTTTCTTTTAAAATCCCATACGTGTTCGTTAGACCCGACATACCAGCAAGTCGAAGCCAAATCCCTCGACGAGAGCACGCACGAAAGTGGAATCACTTAAAAGGAATGTCAAGTAAGATAGTTTCCTACCAGCATAATCTGGAAATAAGTATGTTACTTGGAACGAACGTCCCTGGCGCAATCAGACAGAGAGAAATAGTGGCGGGAGACGAATGCCAACCGTACGCACAGCGTTCAGCTCTTGGTTGGGGCATAGTAGGAGTTGTGCATACACAGGAGGTTGGCTATTCCTATTTGACTCGAGTTATTTCGCATCGCTGCGTTGGGTATAAGAAAGTGGAGGAGAGTCCAATACAACGTTTTATAATCCCATGTCAATCAAAAGAGTTAATTAACCCAATACAAATTCGAAACTGGCTTGAGTCGGATTTTCAAGAAAGAACTAACAATGCGAAGTCTGTATCGCAAGAGGATCGAAAGTTTCTAAGTATCCTTGACAAAAACATCCAACAAGGAGACGATGGCCATTATGTTATGCCACTGCCATTAAGAAACGAAAATATAAGACTTCCCAATAATCGAATTTGTGCAGAAAAACGTTTATGGCAACTGAAGAGACGTTTTACCAGCAATCCAAAATATAAGGAAAGATTACGTCAAGTTCATGGCAGATGTCATAAGCAAGTACGCGGAACCGGTATCAGAAACTAACAAAGATGATGGAAAGGTAAATTACATACCCCACACCGGAGTGTACCATCCAAAGAAGCCCCGAAAAAATAAGAGTCGTGTTCGACTGTTCTGCCAGGCACCAAGGTATATCTCTTAATGATTGTTTGCTGCAGGGACCCGATCTACTAAACGCGTTGGTGGGAGTTCTATGTCGTTTTAGACAAAACAGAATTGCCTTTACAGCGGACATTGAAGGCATGTTTCACCAGTTTCATGTCGCAGAACCATACCGCGATTTACTTCGTTTCCTCTGGTGGGACGGATGGCCAAACTGATAGGCGAGTGAAAGAATATCGTATGAAGGTACATATTTTTGGCGCAGCAAGCTCTCCGGGGATGTGCAAATTTCGGACTTAAACGTGCTGCAGATGACGGAGAAAAGGAATTCGGCATCGAAGCTGCAAATTTCGTAAGAAGGGATTTCTATGTTGACGATGGGATCACGTCAACGCCGGACAATGAGTCAGCGATTTCTCTTGTTGAACATAGCTCACGCTTGTGCGCCGAGAGGCCAGGTTTGCGCCTTCATAAATTTCTATCAAACAGTAGAAATCTACTGCTTAAGATTAACGAAGCCGATCGCAGTGCAAGTTTGAAGCATGTGGACTTGCACAGCAACCCGCTACCTGTGGAAAGAGTTCTTGGGCTCGCATGGAACGCAGAGAAAGATGCATTTTGTTTTAAAATGTCTTTAAAAGAAACCCCTTTAACCAGGCGAGGAGTACTATCGACAGTCAGTTCCATTTATCGATCCTTTGGGGTTCCTTGGGCCAGTCGTTCTGGAAGGAAAACAAATTCTTCAACAGATGTACATTGAGAAAACCGATTGGGACGACCCACTTCCAAATAATCTGCGTGCACGATGGGAATTTTGGAAGCAAGATTTAAAACAACTCGAAAATCTAGAAATTGGACGCTGCTTCCAACCCACCTAACTTTGGTCGTATTTTATGCAGAGAACTTCACCATTTCGCCGACGCCAGTACCGTTGGGTATGGTCAATGTTCTTATATGCGTCTAGTTAGCGAGTCTGGTAGTATATCGGTCTCGCTTGTTATTGGAAAATCTAGAGTTGCCCCTTTAAAACCAATGACAGTGCCAAGATTAGAATTAACTGCCGCCTTGGTTTCTGCACGTATGTCAGCTTACCTGCAGAAACAACTTGGTCCCGAAACGTATGAGAACTACTATTGGAGTGATAGTAAAGTGGTGTTGGGATATCTTGCGAATGAAGCAAGACGGTTTCACGTTTTCGTCGCAAATCGAGTACAGGAAATACGAGAGATAACTGACGTCACTAGATGGTTTTACGTTAATTCAAGCGACAATCCTAGCGACTGTGCAAGCAGAGGAATGCATCCACGCCGATTTGCAACAATGTCAAAATGGTTTTGCGGACCAGAGTTTCTATGGAAGGAAAACGTTTCGTATCCGCCCCCATTTATGTCTGTGATACAAGATGATGAAGCTACAAAAACAAATTCTTTCCATAGAAATGAAACGAGTAACCGTACTTATTACTACTTCATCGTTAACTGGCTTTGAGCCTCAGAGATTAACTCACATTTCTTCTTGGTTTCGAGCAAAACGAGCTATCGCTAACGTAGTGCGGTTCTCGCGTAGACTGCAAAAGTCGGTCAATTCATCGGATATTAACTGTGCAGCTCTCGCAGAAGCAGAGTTGATGATTTTAAGTACCATGCAGCGGTGGCATTTTCCAGCAGAGATTGCCCGAATTAACCATGGCAAAAGTGTCGGTGCCATAAGCACATTGCATCGCCTCAATCCGTTTTTGGACGCGAGCGGTGTTTTACGTGTTGGAGGAAGAATAGGCAGTGCCGAATGTAACTATGTTATCAAGCATCCAGCAATTATACCAAAGAAAACTCACATTGCAATGCTAATCATAAGACATTGCCATGAGATGGTAAATCATATGGGAAGAACTACAACGCATAACTGTATTCGTCAACAAGGTTATTGGATTATGCACGGTTCCAAGTCAGTATCCCGATATATCAACAACTGTGTTATATGTAAGCGACACAGAGGATGTCTGCAGGTGCAACAGATGGCCAATCTACCCGCGGATCGACTTAAAGAAGGCGCACCCTTTACCTACTGTGGTGTAGATTGCTTCGGTCCTTTTTTAATTAGAAACAAGCGTTCCACAATAAAGCGCTACGGCGTATTGTTTACATGTATGTCTACGAGAGCGATACATTTGGAGTGTGCGCATTCTCTCGACACTGATTCGTTCATTAACGCCTTGCGTCGATTCTTAGCTCGCCGTGGTCCAATCGAACAACTTCGTTCTGACTGTGGAACAAACATAGTGGGTGCTAGAAACGAACTGTGTTATGCACTAAAGTCTTTGGATGACAAGCAAGTAAAGAAATTTGCTTTGGAGAATGGGTTTGACTGGATTGATTTTAAATTCAACGTTCCTCACGCAAGCCATATGGGCGGAGTTTGGGAGAGGCAAATCCAAACAGCTAGACGAGCGTTGGAACCATTACTTGCCAAGTGCGGCGAGCAACTTGATGACGAAGCCTTTAGTACGTTCCTAACTGAAGTTGAAAATATAGTAAATTCAAGGCCATTAACGGTGGAGACTTTAAACGACCCAGGAGCACCAGAACCCCTAACACCCAATCACCTTCTAACTATGAAACAGCGGCCTATGTTCTCACCTTGCAGTAAGTTCCAAGCGGGTGATTTGTATTGCCGTCGCCGTTGGAGGCGTGTACAGTTCTTGGCAAATCAATTTTGGACAAGGTGGCGAAAAGAATTTCTGCAATCACTACAGGCTAGAAAGAAATGGCAAAAGAAAGAACTCAATCTCGAGATTGGCGATATTGTGTTGCTTCAAGAAAAGGACGTTAAAAGAAATCAATGGAAGTTGGCTAGAGTGCTATCTACATTTCCAAGTGAGGATGGGCAAATTCGCAAGGTACAAATCCTAGTAGCCGATGGCCATAGAGACATAAGCGGGAAGCGAGTTAGGTCACCAACCGTGTTGGATAGACCAATTCATTCATTGGTGCTGCTAATACGAGGAGACGAGGGAGGCGCCGTCGAGAACGAGGGAGGCGCCGTCGAGAACGAGGGAGGCGCCGTCGAGAACGAGGGAGGCGCCGTCGAGAACGATGGGGGCGCCGTCGAGAACGAGGGAGGCGCCGTCGAGAACGATGGGGGCGCCGTTGAGAACGATGGAGGCGCCGTTGAGAACGATGGAGGCGCCGTTGAGAACGATGGAGGCGCCGTCGAAAACGATGGAGGCGCCGTCGAAAACGATGGAGGCGCCGTCGAGAACGATGGAGGCGCCGTCGAGAACGATGGAGGCGCCGTCGAGAACGATGGAGGCGCCGTCGAGAATGATGGAGGCGCCGTCGAGAACGATGGAGGCGCCGTCGAGAACGATGGAGGCGCCGTCGAGAACGATAGAAGCGACGTCGAGAACGATAGAAGCGACGTCGAGAACGATAGAAGCGACGTCGAGAACGATAGAAGCGACGTCGAGAACGATAGAAGCGACGTCGAGAACGATAGAAGCGACGTCGAGAACGATAACGGTGAAAGGTGATCGTGGACGATAAACTTGCGTAGTTCAGACGCAAATAGACGATTCCCCGACGAGGAGCCTTAAATGATCTGATTTTCGTGTACAGTTTAGAGTCGTCATGTGTGTTGTGTTAAGTGTAAAATTGTTTAAATTTTAGGGGAGCCATGTTCTGTCCCCAGCTTAATTTTTACGTCATTGCATGCATCACCAATTGAACCGCATGATCGAGTATGAGATGCATGCAATACGTGGCCAGTCCTCTTTTTACATTTCATTTTTTATGGTAGTTCTGTAGTGAACGGAACCTTGCGTTGTATTTCACGTCTAAGTAATTTTGGTCTTCTGTAGTTCACAGGAGGGTTAAAAGGCACAAATTTCAGGTGGATAAAATGTGTTTTATGCTTTACCGTAGTAATTTTCCATTGCTAAATTTGTTTCCATTATTTTATAGTTACCGCCACTTCGCCACGTCATCACGCATCAACATCTACTTTGTATGTCAATGGTTAGTGTAATACAAAACAAAATTCAGAGTGGCGCGTAAGACTGAGTTCTGCCGACAGTCCGAAAAAGATTAGGCACACGGCGCTGCCGAAACACTACTTTTTACCTGCTATACGAATAGACTATTATATACTTTGTTGTGAAAAACTGCGTAAATTTAGTGAACATTTTAAACTCACTTGGTTTTGTTTTTATTTGTTTCTTACTATACTGATTCCATCCAAGTTTTTAAATTAGCCAAAACAATTTTAGCCTAAAACCGTTAACGTAATACCGTATATTTTGATATACGGGATTATTAGAACGTAATTGCTCTTTCTGGTCCACTCTTTCGGGCCACACCTTTTCCCAAAGCCGGCTCCCCCTTAGTACTGGTCGCGCTTTACCATACACTTTTCTTCAGGACTTTATATCATGTTAATTAATTTTTGTTTTAACAGTATTGTTTTTGCCTATGGGTTTGGCGGCCGCGTCCGCTATATTCATTTAGTTATATCCATTTCCTTTAAATGACGTTTTTTTAGCGATTGCACTTTTTGCCGTATTTTTCCTGCTTATGTGGCGTGTATTTAATTCATTTTTATTAATTAATAACGGACTAAAAAAGAATAAACTAAACTAAAATCAGCTGTAGTTTTTATGTTGAATGTGGCCTCTACGCATTACAAACATTTCACAAATAACTCGAAATTCTTATTTTGATATTTTAGAACTAATGAGGACAATTCACCTTAAATTTTAAGTAGTGGGAAAAGTATAAAATAAAACTAAAATATACAGTTATTATTAAAATATCCCACTTTATTCCTAAAATCCCGCCCATAATAACAATAAAATCCATTATTATACATTTTTGCCACGTATATAAAACAGTTTGTCACCCAAGACTTGCATGAATTAATCAAGGATTTAAATACGAACAAATATGCAGGCATCCAATACCTTTTAGCGTTTTCCTGAAAGTTTCCATAAACTTAACTATATGCAAACAGAAAAGAAAGAAATATTCAAGTCAAACTTAAAGGTAATAGCTATTGTGTAATAAATATACAGCGGTATTATAGGATAGGATAGGATATTCATGTTTATCCCCGTTAACGGGAAAACCAAGTGGGTTAACACACGGGATTTCAACAAACGTTATGCACTTTGTATAAAATACCAGGGGTGATTATATAGCCAGGAACCCGATCGTTTCCGCATGCAGAAACGTATAGCGTACATTCAAAGTGGGTTTTAAAAATAGTGGTGGCTATAACTATATAGTGGTAAGACTCTTCAGACTACACAGGTTTTTATATTGTTTCATGTTTTAATGACTTTATTTTCTATGCTGTTAAAAAACTATTTAAGTAGTCAAACTCAGATTTGTATTTTGTAACTAATTTAGGTTTATTTGCACTATAGTGGATTATTGCCGAAATGGCATTTACGGCAATATGTATAGTCATTGCCTATACGGACCGTTCACTCACGCAGAATTTATTCGTTTCTTTTGCATTGTAGCAGCATCCAAATTCTATCACAAGTACACTATATGTGTTATTGCACGTTGGGCCATCTAGGGCGCTATGTTTAGTCATTACTGGCCTTCTGTTATCGCATTATTCACTCGAGCTGTAGAATTGATGTGGGTTACTTGTTTAACATAGTAGCATTAGTTATCACACTCAAATTCTATTCAGTACAGTTTTGTCCAATTGTCAAAGTACAGTTTTGTAGCAATGTGCAAAGGTTCTCGTTCACATTTAACCTGTTTATGTTTCAAAGTTTCAATGACTCAACCCAACAATTTCCGATATGCGAAACTCTGAACCGGTTTAAATAATGCACATGAAAATAGGTATGTTATTCACACGCAGTGCGGAGCATATTTTAGTTTAAGTTCAGATGTAGTTTTATATATATATATATATATATACAGACCAGCCTATCCTTGTCTAATATAATTATTTGGATACCATACTGATAATGGGATAGCTGAACTCAGCAATCGAGTGATTAGACCTACCTAAATTTGAAGTTGTGTGGACACAGGACAACGCGTAGAGAAGGAAAACTGCTCCCTAAAACTATGGAAAGTAATTTTAACCCTGTCCTAAACACTAATCCCAACCCCAGAACTAACCATAACCCCAACCCCATGTTTAAAACTAACTCTAATGCCCTAAATTTTATTTTATTTTTTCCATCACTCCCTTTCTCCCTTTTCTCTTTTCTCCTGGACACGGAGCGCGTTACGCGATAACTATGGCAATTTACCCTTGGGTAACTTAAAGCCGTTTTCTGCTGCGTCTCCGTTTTTGATTAAATTCGCCACAAATATGAACAGTTGTTTCGCGTGCAATGTATGAAGCCTTTGATGTCGCACGAAGTTCCTTCTTTGTTGCAAGTTACACTCCATATTTACCAGGATCATGTGTATCATGGCAGCTCAATTGCCGAAATAAACAAATCGTAAACGGGAAACTCAGTATACTGGTTAGGTTTCTATATCTTCTGCTATTTTTTCGGGTGTCGCGAAATTACTAACATTATAAACAATCTAAATCAATCCCCAGCAAACTTTTTTTACGCAAGCACATTTAAAAACTTACTAAATTTGACGACACATTGCAGTTAAAATTGTACAATGGAAGGTCTTCTTACAAGCTATATACATTTGATATTATATTAGCGAGGTGTCTGATAGCCGTAATATTCAAATTTGCAAAAGCTTAAATCCTTTTTATTTATTGAAACAGTGTTTATTTTTTTTCCGGCGGCACACCTAGCATTGTCTTGCGGTACACGGTTTGCGGAGCACTGGTCTAAACTGAACACGTTCAGCTGACATTAAATTAAGAGTTTGGTCAATATTGCTTGCAAATACAAGTTTCGACAACGTAACTGGTCCCTAAAGTGTTTTCAGTTGAGTCTGCACTTTCATTAATTGTTCGTCGCTTGGCTATTAGGGCCGTGGTAATTAACTACAGTTTACTTATGAGTATAGTTGGTGCATAATCATGAATCTATTATATGCGCCAAGACAGTCGTATCCTTTTATTAGTGCATTTAACTTGCATATAGGTTATAGTGTTTTTTAACTTTTTTTGTTAAGGTTTTACTACTTAACGTGTTGCAGCCAAACAGTCTTAGAAAATAGAAAAAATGCCAACATTTCGTGATGGCGAAACCAACATAGATTTCATACTGGTATATTCTGAAGACGACGAAAATGAACGTCACAAAGAAATGAGAAAAACGTTCGAGTCGCATCTCGCCAAGGAGGGCATGAGGTTTGAAACCGAGTGGTTGCCCTGCGATGCCAGCGACGTGACAAAAAGAGACGACAACTCAACAAAAGTAAAGTCACGATTTTGCAATTTATAAACTGCTTTGGTTTAGGCCTACTTTGTTTACATAGTAGTAAGTTTACTGTAAATTGGACGATTTAAACTTGGCTCAGATCTTTAACGATATTCACTGGCAAAACCTCTATGTGTCAGCAGTTAAGCAAGTAATCTAACTTTAAAAAATGACTTATAAACGAACCATTTTTCCAATTTAAATATGCCCTAATGCCATCGGTGTACAAACGCATAATACCAGGTGGGTGCAATTCTTATGGTGGAGATGGGAATATAACAGCTATTAATGGCAATCTCGCAAAAACTTTTCCTTTGGCCCTCACCGTTGCAAACAGTCGAGTTTTTTACACTATATATGTTTAAACACTAGAATAGGATAGGATATTCATATTTATTCACGCGAATGGGAAAACCTAGCGGGTTACCACAATGACAATCGTCAGATCATCTTGCGCCCACCTTTGGGTTACCGGAGCTATTGCAGTGTGTTATGTATGTTTACACGTTCCTTCAATTTAGTGGAACCCATTATTCCGCTGGGTTCAGGAAGTGTCCGTAAAGTGCCTTACTCGAGGACATAACAGACTAGTGAGCGACCGGTTTCGAATCTTCTGCCTTTCGGTTGAAAAGCGAAGCACTTAACCAAACCTGTAGGTTGAACTGTCAATAAATGTGGGAAATATGTTATATGTTTTAAACTGTGACATGCAGTGTGATGGTAGAAGCGATGGCCACGTACGTTGGAATAGAATTAACCCACACCATGTACACGAATTGTATGTAAAATATCACATTTGTTTGTTTATTCACAGCACGGAGGAACTAGCTTTATTAAAATTAACGCAAGCTGGGAAACCTTATGTCGATGGGCTCAGATTAGTAGGCTCAAAAAACCATTCGTCAGGAACGACATCTTCCATAATAACAGGACGACTCGTGGCGTCATTGAGAAGGTATATTGATTTCAGAATAAGATTATTTAATTGTATTTACGATTTCTATACTTCTTAGTATCTTACCGGGTGTTTCAAAGAAACTAACTACACGTACGACACCCATGAAAACGATGAATCCTTTTTTACAGCGACGTTTGATAAAAATCGACTTGATTCGTAAGTTTTGCTTATGAATTTACAATCTTCATTTATATATGGGCCAGTGTCTACGCAGGGTCTACAAATTAATTTACAAAACTTTTTTTTAAAGTCATAAATTAGCTCGGGAACCCGACTCATTTTTATCCGGACTTATTTTCGAACCCAATATAGACTTGTTGCTAAGACCGTTTTCTATATGTAAGTAGTTATGTAAGGTCGCATTGATCAATATGCCACATGAGTGTACGGGAACTCGACTCTTGTAGTTACGCGATGTACAGAAGAGTTTGTTAAATGCCACCTATTCTTTTTCCCACCCAGCTATAAACAGTTGATCACGAATTTACGTAAATCGCCTCATTTTAAGGTTTCTGATGGAGAGTAAAGAAACGTTTTTCACGAAAACAGAAAGATATCGATTGGTAAGTGATGTATACCATAGGCTACAACGTGGTTGATAATCCAATCAAAAGCTATAAATACCCAATTCCTCGTTTTGGTACTGTATCAAACGATATATATATATATAGCTGTTGTAATTTGAATCAAAGTTATGTACGTTTTTGGTGGTCGTATAAAATATTTAAAACTCACACAGGCAACATGTTTTCTGTGAGAATCGAGTTTTTCCTTGCTTGTTTGGACAAATCGCCCGATACTTTATTACCATGGGGGGTATGCGTGCTAGGATCATAAAACTTACACAAATAGGCCATTTTGCATATCGAAAATTTTTTTTTAGAAAATTTTAGATTTTATTTAAATACGATTGGGATTTTGGCATAGATATGTTTTATGTGGTCCTATAGTTTTAGGTAGGATAGAATATTCATGTTAAATCTCGTGAACGGGAAAATCAAGTAGGTTAACACACGAGCAATCGTTAGATCACCTTGCGCTCACTGTTAAGTTATCAGAGCTATTTTAGTATGTGGTGAATCATTCACACGTTCCTTTAATTTGGTGACCCAATAATCAGCTGGGTTAGGGCCGACTTTCTAGTGACCAGTTTTGAACTCGTAACTCTTCGGCTGAAAGGAAACGCACTAAACCACCAGACTAACCGGTCGGCCAGCTAAACCAGAAATAGCAGGGTGTGTTCCGTAGGTTAACAACATTCTGCAAATCACAAGCTACGGCGAGAACGAAAATGATATTGGAATTTCACAATTGCTGTCGGAGGGTGCTTATCTCGATGCTTACCCTCCGCACGAAGGGACATGGAAACTACCAAAAGAAGGTATAGTTGTCTGAATCATGGCTTCCCAAACTTTTAGGCTCGCAGGCACTTTCAATTTATTAATTTAAACTTATTTAAATATTTCATTTAAGTTATTAACATTTTAAAAATTCAAAAATAGTTAAAAATTGATATGAGCCGAACGCATATCTTTCTTTATATTTAGATTCTTTATACATTTATTTTAGACCTGACTGCTTCATACGCATACTAATAGTGTAATTATTATTAGCTTAAGCATATTTTATTTTGGGGGATTTCTAGGGAGAAAGTTAGGTTATTTTAATTAAAATTATGCTTTACTGATTCACGTTTGCAGACGTTTAAGATTTTTTTTTTTAGAAATTTGACGTAACTATTCCTTTCCAATGCAAAATGTAGGCGAAAACGCCAAAAATGCTGAAAATGGACTTTTTAACATTTTTCCTGTTAGCGGGAATTCCCCTTTGGGGTTTTTGGTAAATTTAAAAGTTGCGACAAACTATAGTCGGGAATCTTAAAATAAATAAAACGATTTTTGCATTTTAATGAAACAAACTTTTAGGTTCAGCTTTAGGTCCAAGGCAAACTCTGTATTGGACCTGGGCTCGTATAGGCGCATGGGCTCGACCCCAACCGTTGGATCTTATAAGGTGAGCTATTTTTGTGATACTACTTAGTTCTTATTAGATTGGGTGCCTCTAGTTACTACAGAATTGCTTGGATTGCTTGCATCGCTAATCCTAACCCTAAACCTAACTGTACCCTAATCCTAACCCTTCAAGCGATCCTGTAGTTATTAGAATTACCTTATTTGTTGAGCTATCCGTGTAAGTTGTAACACTACGTAACAAATTTAGGCGATGGCGTCATATTCTAAGATACTCATGTTTTCTTAAGGGTAAACCATCTTAGCTCTAATATACGGCAACATACAATATAGATACTGGAAAGTAAGTATTGCAGTTTGTTTTTTAAATCGAAATGATACATAATTTATAAAAAGGTGCCCATTTGTTGAATCTCTAATAACATAACGCACAAACAGATTGTATTTTGGGGAGAAGATCGCCATCTACTTCGCATGGCTTGGCTTCTACACAATGATGCTAATCCCTGCTTCAATACTAGGAATCGTTGTGTTTTTATATGGAGTGGTGACCCTTGGAACTGAACCATTAGTGTAAGAATGGATGAGTCATTTGTATTTGGAAAAGTTGTGGTTGTTATTAGATAGATTGCTTAAAGTAAATCAGTGTGTTAAAAATTTATCTGTTCTGTAAACAAACGGGTCATACCAAAATTAAAATTAAAATTTGAATAATTTTAATAGGGTGTCTCTGACTTGGTATACAATCTAACAACTAAAGGTGATGTTAAAAAAGTTTTATTATTTACAACAAAACAAGCATTAAGAGATAACCCATCTTTACAGAAAGGACATTTGTGCCTCCAACTTCACTATTTGTCCGCTGTGTGAGACGTGTGGTTTCACACCATTAAGGGGATCATGCACATATAGCAAGATCACATATGTGTTTGACAACTCCGGCACGGTGGTGTTTGCATTTATAATGTCAATTTGGGGTAAAATATACTGTTGATTAATTTTTGTGGTTTATTCCTTTAACATATTATCAGGATTAATTAGCTTTAACATTTAGACTATATGCATTTGGTATATTGGCATATACATATGTTATATACTTTTAAACCATATGGCGTGGTGGGTTAGTGCATTGCCTTTCAGTCAAAGGGTTGCAGATTTCAAACTGGTTGCTAGCTAATCGGTTGTGTTTTTTAAAGGGTTTTATCAAATTGAAGGAACGTGTGAATCATGTATCCTGACTGTCGAGTTAATCTGACGATTACCCATGTGTTTACGTTCCTTGTGTTTTACCACACTGTGAGATAAACATAAATTTCCTATAGGCTTAACCTATGACCTATACATATATCTTGTATCTACTTATACCGTTATGTATGCAAAAACTTCCATTTTAACGTCATATCAAATCTACGCAGCGACATTCTTCATAGAACTATGGAAGCGATACCGAGCAAGATTGTCCTACAGATGGGACACCGAGGATTTTGAGCAGGAAGAGGTATCGATGACGTTGTTTTTGCTCATTTCTTAACTTCTAGTTGAACTTTCTGCTAAAATATTCTTTTAAAGAACATCTTTGGGACACATCTTATTTTTAAATTTTAACTACTGTCTTCTTTTCATCTTTTATTGTGATAATTGTTAATTAAAGAAAGCTTTTCCTTTTTTAACCCCAAACATTTTGCTGGCGCTTAATCAAAAGCGAAACTTATAAAAAAACATCAAAAACAAAGTTTTTTAAAAATAATTGCAATCGTTCACTAGGATTTGGTGCGGCCGGAATACGTGATTGTGTCGAACAAGAAAAAGCTGAATCCGGTGACTGGAAAGATGGAAGCACATTTGTCGACCAAGATAAAAGCAAGGAGGGTAGCTTTTTCCGTGTCAACTTTGGTTCTTATGGTAAGAAGTGGTTGTATCATATGGTAAGAATTAGATATCATATTCATGTGTATCTCCTGTGAATGGGAAAACCAAGGGGGTTAACTCACGGGTAACCGTCAAATTACCTTGCGCACACCAGTTTGTTGGGTTTAAGCCATGTCTGTTAAGTGGCTTGCCCAAGGACACAAACCGACTAGCTACCAGTTTTGATACGACAACCCTTCAGTTGAAAGACGAGGAATTAAACTACCAAGCTAATCACTCGGACAATTACGTAGTTAATACGCAGCATCCCCACACTTTAGTCGATTTTTTCATGTTTCAATTGTTCGAAATATTCCCTTGAACTCACTTGATCAAGGCTCTATAAGCAAGTCTACAGAAATGTGGTAATGATATGATGGTCGAACCCAGATCCTGTGTTACCCTGATTGGCAATTTAAGTATCTTTTAAAAGGAAGCTAAATTTCACTCTAGTTTATGAATTCTATTTTTTCTAATTAAGTTTCGTTAATTATTTTAAACGATAGACATCTGCAGACTCTGATGAAATAATGCTAAATTATACCGCGGTGCTATATATTTAATTATATATTCAATTGCTTCGCATGTGTTTTAATTAAAACATTAAAATTGCAGCTGCTCCTGGTAATTTTTGCGCTGTTTGGGATTATAGTCTACCGTACCATCACATCAGTGTTGGCATACCAAGTGACAAAGGACGGGATAATCCGTAGAAATATCAGACTCATAATTTCAATCACTGCATCTGTCATTAACTTTATAGTCATAACTATCATGGACAAGGTAAGCTGTTTATGCATTTGTACATTCGTACCTAGGCCTATATCGATTTCACATTTCTTGATGTCATCCCACTAACACAAAAAAAGTTGGATAGATATTTATATGCAGAGCCTATAACACAGGAAAAACTATCAAGTCAGCCTACATAAGAGTTAGTTTTTCGTACATAAGGCAAGTCTCAATTAAAATTTGTGGTATCTAACGGGTTTAACTTTACAGGTTTACAGCAAACTGGCAATCAAGCTTACCAACCTGGGTAAGTTATCTATACATTTTTAATGAATTTAATTAGTTGTACTGGTTGTGTATTTATTGTGTATTCTGGAAATCATTGTTGCTTGATTTGACCACTATGTTTGACTATATGTTGTCTGTGTATGTGTGTTCGATTTATGAGAGTTAGTGCCAATGGATTTTGAATCTTTATGCAGTAGGGCTTTGCTACAATGCTTATCCCATGTATGGTCGTATGGCCAAATGGACTGATATATACTGAATTGCATAGTAAAACGGACTTATTTACAAAGGCCATCACTGGTTCAAAATATAATGCTTAAAACATTAAGAGAACAGTAATTACGACCTGACCGTGTATTGAAATGCCACATGGTTACAGTCAAAGAACCAGACTTCTTAGTTTTTTTCATTTCCCAGCTTTTATAAACCCTTTAGATACCAATGGGACTAAAAAATGTTTGTCAAGGGCAACGAACTTATACAAATAACACATTGTATGTTTCGAACGTGGCATCCAATTACCAGTCTGGTTAATTTCCGAATAAGCTATCGCCAAAATTATTTGTATTTAATTACACAAAGCATGAGTGGATAGAATAGGATATTTATATTTATCCCCGTAAATGGTAAAACACAATTTTGTAGAACCCATTAATCGATTGGTTCAGGCAATGTCTGTTAAGTGACTAGTTAGCGAACGGAAGCGACCAGTTTGTAACCTGCAACCCTTCGGCTGAACCCACCAAGCTAATCAGTCGTATTAAGTGTTAAACAACTTTTTACAGAGGCACCTCGGACTCGTACAGAATTCGAGGACTCATACACATTGAAGATGTTCCTGTTTCAAGCAGTCAACTACTATTCATCCATAGTCTATGCGGCGTTCTTTAAAGGTCGATTTGCTGGTTCTCCGTATGGTTACAACACAATGTTTGGATATCGATTAGAAGAGGTAAATTATTAAGTTTGAATCTAATGTTTTAACTGTCATATTGAAACAAAAAAATCTATCAATTACATTTTTCCCAATAGCAGAAATTTCCCTTGGGTTTTGTAATCAAATAAAACTTCCGGCAAACTATGGGTTCAGTTTTGATTCCTAAAAAGTTTTAACCTGCTTCGATAACGCGTTCTTCCCAATGACCTAGCGACCGTACATGCCTGTCACCTATGTTACGCAGAAAAATATAAAAAAAAGTTTAAAATCAGGTCCAACTATGGGAAATTGGGGAATAAATCGGTTAGGATATATGTAAGTCTACTCTTTTTATATTGAAATATTTAGTAAAAATCAGGTCCAACAATATATGGAAAATTGGGCAAAACACATTAAGACGTACATAGATGTACTCTGATACCTTGTCAGTACGTAATTTGGTATCGTTTTTAGTGTGATCCTACCGGATGCCTTATCGATGTATGTATAAGCCTCGCAATCGTTATGATTCTGAAGCAAGCTCTGAACAACACCCAAGAACTACTGATACCGTATGTTTTTTTACAATATACCATATTTACTAAACAATTTATTTACTATATTTTACTTCAGAGAACTTTTTTGAACATTTTACCATGCATTCATTAAATGATCTTTCCATTGTGCAGAATTATCAAGTCTTGGTGGGCAAGGCGAAAAGTAAATAGTTCAAGTCGCAAGGCTAAAGATTCAATACCAAAAGCAGAACAAGGTATAGAAGGTTAATTTGGTGTCATTGTTTTGTTTATATCTTTGAATAATGGCGAATGTAAAAGTCCATTTTATAAGTCCAACGAATTAGCTTGGTGGTTAAGTGCGTCGCCTTTCAGCCGAAAGGGTTGCAGGTGCGAAACTGGTCGCTAGCTAATCAGTCGTGTCCTTAAGCAAGGCATTTAACGAGCATTACCTGAACCTAGTGGATTAATGGGTTTAACAAATTGAAGAAACATGTGAATCATACACAACACTCTGCATTAGCTCCAGTAACCCGACAATGGGCACAAGGTAATCTGACGATTGCCCATGTGTTAACTCCCTTGGTTTTCCCATTCACAAGGATAAACACGATTATCCTATAAATAACTTCAGGCGAACTTGGAGAAGGAAGTGCGAGCTGTAGCCAGCAATTTGATGACAACCCAACATTCCAGGACTTCACCCTTTCCCAATTTGGAGAGTTGGGTTTGTTTTCTGAATATCTTGAAATGGGTGAGTCTTTAAACACTGCTGTGTCAACTACCTTGAAGTAACCAATAGAACAGTTGTGGAATCTAAACAGTCCACTTGGAATATTGTAATCGTTTCTTTTGTAATCGTTTGAGAGAATACACATAAGAAGTTCGGCCTATGGTTCGGCCTATACACATAAGAAATTCGGTCATATATTTTTAGTTTTTCCCACCACCCACTAGACTGCTAATTCGATTGGTTTACTGCGTAGTTGATTTACTGCTTCGCCTTTCAGCCAAAGGTTTACAGATTCGAAACTGGTCGCTAGCAAGTTGTGTCCATAAGCACGGCAATTAACACACATTGCCTGAAACCCCCTTTACAATGATAAACACATATACTCTATATTATCCCTTTCCAATGACTATCATCAATCTTTTTCAATTTTGCACAAACAAATTTTCAAAGAGTCATTCCTAATTACCAGTTTGCTATTCTATTCCCAACAGTCATCCAATTTGGTTTCATCACGTTGTTCGTGGCCGCCTTCCCTCTTGCACCTTTCTTCGCTCTGCTTAACAACATCATTGAAATACGGGTCGACGCTTATAAGTTCATCGTCCAGCTTCGACGAGTACCTCCGTTAAGAGGGAACGATATTGGTAAATCTATAAGAACCTAGAAGCCACTTTAATTAAGGAATAAACCTGTCCTGACCCTCAAATTATCAACCCCTGCAATTCCTCACTACAAAGACATACATACCCAAATCCATAACCCTACGTTCACACATATACCTGTAATCATGCATACCAATTTAATTTGGTCTTAACACCCCTTGCATTTGCTTAAAACACTTTAACTACCCAGACACACTTAAATACGAATAAGTATTGTTCTAAACTAGCCATGGGCAACATACAGCCCGTAAAGGGATTTTGACACCACAGACTGTATCTAACCATAACCTGTAATGTGGACTGTATCTAACCATACCCTGTAATAGTGTCATTGCATTAGGAAATAAATATTTGGTTAAGATATTGAATACTATTCATGTAATAATCCGGCCCATCAAGGACTCCATTTTCCCACAGCCCGCCGACTAGAGAAGTTGCCCACCCCTCTGTTTAACCCTAGTGCTTACTAACTATACCAACCTAATAGTAATATCCATACCATAGGAATGTGGCTTGATATATTGCAATCGATCAGTACAATTTCGGTTCTCACCAATGGACTGGTGATCGGAATTACTTCGTCATTCATCCCGAAGGTCGTTTACTCCCTCTTATATGGACCTTGCGCCAATGGAGCTGAAACTAGTTTACCGTAAGTTTTACTTTTGTGTGGTTTACCTGGTTTGGCTAAATAAAGATCTTATTTATTACACTCAATTGTGTGCTTTTTAGCTCTTATAGATTTTTTATTATAGTGGATGTAGTATATTTTCTGTTCAGTGCTTTTTTTATTAGGATAAGATATTCAGGATATTCATGTTTATCCCCGTGAATGGGAAAACCAAGGGGGTTAACACACGGGCAATCGTCAGATCACCTCGTGCCCATCGTCGGGTTACTGGAGCTATTGCAGTGTGTTGTATATGACAGACACGTTTCTTCAATTTGGTAGAACCCATTTATCCGCTGGGTTCAGGCAATGTTCGTAAAGTGCCTTACTCAAGGACACAACCGACTAGCTGGCGACCTATTTCACACCTGGCGACGCACTTAGAGCAACCGGCCGACTAATACTTCACACTTACAATATTTAGAACTCTCAGTTTATTAATTACAAACCTCTTGCTTGTCAACATAAGTATTAGAATGAATGAGACCACGTTTGATACGCTAACATCCAGGATAATATGTGGATATCTTAAAACAAGTAATTGGAATCGGGGTTTTCAGTCACATTATCTTCTATTCTTTAATTTTACCAGAAGTAAATTACACTATCTGCCATTTACATGCTTTTTTAATTACCATGGTATTTACACTTAGATTATCTCATTGCAGGTGCATTAGCGGCTTCCTGGAAAACTCTCTGGGTGAAATAGCCGTCCAGGACATCAGATCGATGAACATTGCTGTCAATACCAGTTTGAACAGCACACCTTCTTGCAGGTATGATTTTGCGATTATCAGTGTGGTTCGATCAACAATTTACTTTCCTGGCTAAAGCTACTAACTAAACGGACATTCTTTAAAATTATCAGAAACTAAAGAATGTTACTTGGCAAACTGACCGAACACAAAATGTTTCTGTTTTTAAGCAGAAATATTCGACCCCTGGTTACCTTACATACTTTTTCTGCTTTATTTATTTGTGCAGGCCAAAACTAATAGATCTCAAAGTTACCGATCCAAATTTGTTATCGATGTTCTATGAAAGAATATTCTTGATTGTAAACCACAATAAAACAAAGATAAGAAAATAATAATTTGACACTCGATTCAAACATTTTTCGTTGTCACATTTATAAATATTAGAGGACGTATTTGATAATATTAGTTTACGTATTTGATAGGGGGATTCATTTTGTGATAAAGGGATAAGTTTGTGTATAAGGCTTGCTATTCCGAAGCCAGGAATGGGCAACATACATCCCGCCGGGCCAGGTTCGGCCCACCAAAGAATTTAATTTTCTCTCTAGAGAAGTTTACCCACCCCTGTCCTAGCTAATTAACTGTATAAGCTATTGGTAAGAGCCAGACATGCACTTTAAAAAAAGTTTTTTTTTTACAAACAAACCCAAGGTCTTACGACTAGGGGAGTTATAAATACCGGAAAAAATGTTTTATATTCCGGGACAATTCGGGAATTCCCCATACATTCTGAGTTGATATGGTTTGATAATCTTTATAATGCTGCATGATGCCTTTTTCGTTCATTAAATTTATGTAAAGGTTTATTTATGTAACTCAATACAGTCGTATGGCAGAATGGTTAATGCGGCGGATATATATATATATATACCGAATTGTATACAAAACGATTTTATTGATAAGCCCATCATCGATTCGAATCCTAACCTGCTAAAAATATATATGTAACTCTTGTTTTTAGATTCAACGCATTCGAGGTAACTCCTACAACCAATCCGAACCAAATCAACTACTGGCATATACTTGCTGGACGCCTAATTTTCTTGCTAATATTTGAGGTAAGTAAAAATCAATCGGGAAATTTAAAAAAATTATGAATGTAATTTTGGTACCTTCTTGTGCAGGAATATTCGTGTTTAATGCTTATCCAATGTAATTGCCAGAGACCTTAAAATTTGATTCATATATCTTTTTTAAGTGGTACATACAGTACAAAATTGTTTTGGTTTATTATTTTGCTCCTTCGTTACAATAAAGAAGAATAAAACAATTATTTCAAGTTAAGGAGACAGGATAAAATGGCAAAATTACAGTAGTTAAACACTTTGAGTGCATAAAGTTCTCATTAAACACTATAAATTAAAGAAATGCAGCATTCAGTCATTAAGATTAAAGCCCCATTTTCTTGATTTTTAACACTGCTTGTTGAAAATTTGCGAAAGGCAAAAGAGCAACTTATTTGAATAAGAAACAAGAATTCAGTAATAGCGCTGTAATAGCGTGTTTTACGTCTGGTGGTGTATTCTAAACACAAAACTTCATAGTTTATTTTATTCCGACCGATAAGTCTGGTGGGTTAGTGCGCCGCCATTTAACCGAAGGGTTGAAGGTTTGAAACGGGTCACTAGCTTATAGGATGCGTTCTGGGGGAAGACACTTAACAGATATTGCCTGAACCCGTGGGATTAATGGGTTCTACTTAATTGAAGTAACATGTGAATCATATATAACACACTGTTGTAGCCCCAATAACTCGACAGTGGGTGCAAGGTGTTCTGACGATTGCCCGTGTGTTAACGCACCATTGCGTGTGTTAACGCCCCATTGAAGATAAACATAAATATTCTATCCTGTTTTTTAGCACATTGTATTTGGTCTCAAATCCTTTGTTGACATTGTAATAAGCGACGTGCCTTCCGATTTGGCTATCGCATCAAGAAGACAGAAACTTCTCGAAATTCAGCTGTTTTATGGCAGCGGTAAGTTAAGTTGTTTGGAGCAATGACCCACAACTTTTTTAACCGCCTCGGAGATTTAATAATATTGCTGTGGCCCAGTAAGGCATATTGATTATTATAAGTTTGAATGACTGCACAATTTGATCATGATGTTTTGCACACAACCTACTAGAAAATTGTGCAATAAGCAACTTTGTAACGTCACAAGTAAGCTTGTTACATCATTAAAACAAAGAACTTCTAGTAATTTGCAAAACATGGGAACGCTCGTGTGGTTAAAAGCGACGATACATTTATCGACCTTTACAAAAAACGGTTCTCGTGACCAGACCATAATGGGTTTGCAACTTAGCTCGGTATTAAAACAGATAAATATGCGGGTGGTGTGGCCCGGTACAAACTAATCCTCGGACTAGGGGTTGGGAACCACTGTTTTGGATCACTGACGAAGGTAAAAATTAATATTTTGTAGAAAACTCCAATTCGCCGGACTACATGCCCGAAAATGGAAGTGAGAAAAGGGGAGAAACATCGGAGACCAGTAAACTCTGACGACAATGTGATTGATACTCCATTGTGCCGGAACTAAACTGCTGTTGCATTTGTATTATAATATACGGAAACCTAAGTCCTGCGCGGAAGTATTTAATACAGCACATATACGGAAACGACATACAGTGATTTAAACAATAGGATAGGAGGATCGAATATTTATGGTTATCCTCGTGAACGCAAGGAGGGTTAACACAGTTTCCGGAACTATTACTCAAGGACCCAACCGACAAGCTACCTACCATTTTCGAATCTGCAACCCTTCGACTAAAAGGCGACGTACTAACCCACCAGATTAATCGAAAATTGCAACTAACTCGCAAATTGCTTCCTATTATGTGCTGGCTTTGTATTATATAAATGTAAAGTTCAACAAAATTGTCGGATTTTTGAACATTGAAAGAACCTTGTTATAGAGATTCGCACTTCCAAAAAAAATTATCGCAAAATCCAAAAGTCCATTATCCAAAAATTAAAGTGTATCTTTTTAACTTTGTACATATTTATAAAGATTTGACCGTTCGACTGCTGCCAGTTCACACATTTTTGTTGTTGTTGTACACTATGTTATCTCAGTATGAGTCCCATTTGGAAAAATCATGGCTTGTGGCTCCGACATCTACCTGGAGTCGCAATGAAACATTGTAATTTATTAGATCACATGGTCTAGATATGTAGAAACCAAAATTTTGGGTAATATACCCAGGGGAATTCTCCTGGGAGGTAAAATACCAAAGCGGTATTTTTTCCACAAATTTAGCTTTTTTTGCGCATGGCGCTTAAACGGCTACTCCAATTTTAATTAGATTTGGTAAAATGTAAAAACATTAGATAATGATATAACACTTAAAAGAAATGCAAAAAAATACCTAGGAAAATACCCTAAAAAATAAGATTTTGT
>CH003313.1:2544238-2621689 GCA_000149265.1 Ciona savignyi | reverse complement strand
ATACATCTACTAGAAAAAGTACTGGCAATCGCAATGAAACTTTGGCATTTGTTAGAGAACATGGTACGGATATCCAGCAACCACAATTCTGGGTAATACACCAGGGAAAATTCCCCTGGGAGGTGAAAAACCAAACCGGTATTTTTCTCTTTTGGGCATAGCTCTAGAACGACTGAAATGTTAGTTCCCCATACGCCGTTGTACCATTGAGCAAAAAGAAATAAAATACCCTAAAAATTATGATTTATTTCTAAACCATAATTGTAACAGACATGCCATATCGCCCCAACATCTCCAACAAGGGGTCGCTAAAGCAAATTAAAACGGTTTGTTAGATTATCTAATTATCTAACAATTCCCCGAAATAATGAAAAACTCAATCAGACTGTTTGGAGAATTTACCTTCATTTTACTACAGCGCTTGACAAGAGGCTTAAATTTAAAAACATTTGAAGTAAAATGTTTGTAAATTTAACACGCTTATTCTTTATTTAACTACTGGAAAAGAAAGTTGTTTTAATAAGTGCGCACACTTAACTTAGCAGCGCGCTGGTTGGTTACCTTTCACCTGGCCGAGAGTGTCATAGCAGGGCCTTGATTTTACTGAATTGTGACACTGATGGCCAATGATGGTCGATGTTTTTATCAGCAAGTTAAGTGCGCGCTGGTAATTTATGAACGCATTGACAATTTTGCCGCATGATGGCGTAAAGAGACGAATTGTGACACTTTTGGCGAGGTGAAACGTTACCAGCGCTCTGCTAAATTGAGTGCGCTCACTTAAATTAGCAGCGCGCTGAGAGTTATGACATAGATGGCCAACCATACATATCTGACAATAACATATATTGTGTAATGAACATTAATATCAAGATCGGATTGTTACCTCAGGGACCCATGTGTTTATGCTTGCAGAAACATTCTACATACCCGGTGTATAAAATACATAGTTTGGTTTGGTACCCTGCTTGCATATATATACATATCGTACAAAATGTGTTTTACAAATAGTGGTAGTAAAACACGTGGTTAACACTCTCTAGTTTTATTTAAATGTTATCAAAAAAAACCTTGTGTAAACCAGTAACTCCAACCGACTGTTAATAAACATGTTATATTGAAAGCACGAGGTCATTCATTTACAATTTGGAGTAAAACGTCATAATCATGCCATTGTTATTTTACGCAATATCTGTCTCGTGTAAGATTTTGGAGATTTTAAATTTAAAGTGACCGGTTGTGATATTTTCCGCAGGTAACTTGACTTGTGCCATGTGTTTAATATTAGGTATTATTATGTATAGAGTATAGAGTTTCGAGTTTATATATCCTACTGCTTGGAAAATACTAAAAGAGAAGCTAAGCTGCGCACTCTAAAACTAGGGGAACTGGTATAGACCATTCTGCATCTAAACCGCTTGTTTGGACACGTCTTCGTGTAAAACGTCATGCGATAAGTTAATCGCATATCCACAATTACATTAATTGGTCGTGTTTTCCAAAATAATTTGTGCCATCGTGGCTCAAGGGTGCAAGCGATGAATAATTAATTAAATAAACATAGTTTCGGTTCACACCCATACACACAGGTCAAAATTCTGAACGAGAATTTTCGCGTGGGTCTATAGAATACCACTAAAAATATATTTATATAACTCGAGTATTTATTAGTAGCCTTATTCCGTATGAAAAGGTTCATATATTACGTGTCCCAATTACAAAAGAGCGTTAAGTGTCCTGGATTTGAACTCAGATGAGGATTTTTCTATTTTATGTTGCTGAATCACACCGCATTAACAACGAAAGACGTGTTTCGTATGAAAAGTAGCTTCAAGTTATGTCACGTTCCTTAATTTCGAATAGAAACATTTATAAACATACTAAACTCAAGTAACCCACTGTCTTTTAAACAAGTTGCCATGAAACATTCAGTTTGTAAATTTTGAACACCTCCTTAAGCAAGTGCTTTAAACTAAACTATTAAACAATAATTTTATTTAGTATTTTTTAAACTAAATTATCAAACAAGAACTTTATTTAGTATTTTTTTAACTATACTATCAAACAAGAACTTTATTTAGTATTTTTACAACTAAACTATCAAACAAGAACTTTATTTAGTATTTTCGACTCTAGTCAAAACTCTTATCGACTAATAAGGTAAGCACAAGCCTGTATCGGCTGCTTATTTTTATGTTAAAAATGTTAGGCACGTCGACATTAAGCATTTGGTTTTTCTACGATTGCGCGACGGTACAAGTATAATAGACTATGAGCATAATCGGCTACACGCTTAAATAAATTGGGAATGTGCATTATTTGTTCCTGTATGCAGGTTTTAAGTGAACAGCAGTTTTATAAACGTGGCAATAGTGTATAATAATGAGAGCGGGGGCATTTCTTGATAACCTGGAATATCTTAATATTATAGTTCTAAAATCTACGAAAACAAAGAATATCGGCCACAAAGTGCCCAAAATGCAGCAAAACGACTGTCGTTGTTACGTGTTTATAACGTTTGACGTGCGTTTTCGAGTTGAACCTCGTAGCGCAATGAGTTGCACCAATACAAAACCATACAGCAAACAGTCGTAGTTATATTTTCGGGCCTTTTCCCTGACCTGATTTACCCAAAACTTACCAGAACCGCATATATAGTAATATTAGTTAACATTGGGAGATTTGGAATATCCCAAACTGTTTTGCCCGCACTGAAATCCACTATCCATATAAGGTGTTGAAAAAAAACAGAAAAAAAATAAATAAAAAGGCGTAAATTGAAAACGTGTTTTTTCACGGAATACAAAGAATACAATCAGGGAGTAAGTGGTTTATATCTTGATAGTAAGGGACCTCCCGATTTTTTAAATTTGATTTTTTTATTTCTATTTTAGCGTGTAAGGAAAATTTATGGGTTATATAATTAATTGCTGTTAACTTTATATAACTCGTACCAAAGTACGTCATTTATATAACTCGTACCAAAGTACTTTATATAACTCGTACCAAAGTACCAAAGTACGTTATATAACTCGTACCAAAGTACGTTTATATAACTCGTACTCGTACAAAATTATATAACTCGTACATTTTTTGGATCGATTTTAGTGTAATAATTACTATTTAAAAATTGTGTCGTTTTTTTAGTTTAATCCACTGTGGTTACATTAGTTCTACAGATTAGTTTGGTGGGATAGTGTGTAGCCTTTCAATCAAAAGATAACCTATACGAAACTGTTCGCAAGTGTGTTGTGTCCTTGAGCAAGACACTTACCGGACATTGCCTGAACCCAAGGGATTAATGGATTCAAAAAAATTGAAGTAACGTGTGAATCATAAACAACACACTCTAATAGCTCAGATTACACGATGGTGGGCCTGAGGTGATCTGGCGATTGCCCGTGTGTTAATGCCTCTTGGTTTTCCCACTTACGGGAATAAACATGACTATTCTATCCATTTTATCCTACGTACCATTCTCAAAATCGTAAACGACTAGCCAACTGCTGAATTCGATGCTACAATCGTTCGGCTGATGGCTGTCGTTTAAGTACATTGGCAACCGAATAGGACTATCAGTTTAATTGGCTTCTTTACCGACAACAACGTTCTAGAATAGCTCCAGTAGCAATTGTACACGTGGTTTTCACGAGGTGAATATAATTCCCAGCATATATGAAATTAAGCCACCTGCAACGATGTATAATGCGTCGATCGCAGCGACCACATGCAACTAGACACTCTTGCGATTTCGATATAAACTTTTTTCCAAGCGAGAGCATTCCGAGGGCAAATCTCATTTAGATCGACAGTTCAAATTTAACGACCGTGGTTTGGGTATAAAAGAGAGACAGTTTGGGCGTTTCTTTCATTCAGTTTCCTTGACCAGCTGATATAAGACAAGTGACGACGCACAATAAGTTATCAATGATCTAAAATCAGTACAAGTGGTAAAAGGTTGACTCTGAAACAAGAGTAATAGTCATATCTATCTTCGTTGGATATGCATACAATGTTTGGAATGGCCGAGAAAAACCTACAATCGAACGGGTAAGTAGTTAGGAATTAATTTGATTCTGATGAAGAGAAAACAATGTTATCACTGTATTACTTTCTTTTTATCATATATTACTCATACGTCTAAATTGTTTGTGTTCTATAGCATGTGAGACGAATAAATGTGCTGGGAAAACTCATCGATTTTTTGAAAATACTTCAATTTTTTTTCAATTCCAAAAAAGTTGTTTTCAAAATTCGGCAATAACTTTTAAAATGATTAACTATTTAAAAATTAAACGGGTCAACTCGCAAAATGACGGTTGTTGGACTACGTCACGATGTCAAGGATAGCGAAATATCGAATCGATGCCAACATTACATCAATCCCAAGCTACGCGAACCGTAAAAAAATATTTAAATAGTAATTGGAATTCTACGAGAAAAACAACCTGATATTAAATTACAACAGAATATAAAAATCAGTTTATTTAGTACTTATAAAACGTTCTGGGCTTTGTATAAACAGCAACTGGATTTCTGGATAATTTAATGATTTGTTTGCCCGGTGCAACTGTGCAGAGTAGAACAATTCTAATTATTTTTGAGGAATAAGAATTAAAGGGCACGGCGACAAGACGACAGTAGTTATAGCACATCATGTATCAAATCAAATAGTATAGGATATGTAGAATTTGCAAAATACTTTGATGTATTCATTAGTATTTCGTGCTGGTCGCTGCAGCTGCGTGTTAGATTTTATGATAATCTTTAGTTTGCAAATTCAATACTGCGCTACGACAATAAAGCATGTATATTTATGATGGCGAATCAAACGAACTCGATCTTAAAATCCATGCACAAAATTAAGACGATTTGCTAGGCAGCTTAATTTATATTGCAAACCTTTGCGAAAATCCAGAAGGAAATCAGTTAACACGGCGTAAAATACCGTTATTGGATATGACCGGCTACAGCGTATTGATTAACACGGTGAGTCCGAGCCGCTTTCTTTTGTAGAAAAAGGAGCTGAGGCAAAACCGCTGTAGCGCGCTTTTAGCTGAGCGTTCCTCGGGTTAGCAGATAACGTTGCGGTGGTGTAATCAAGAAACCGCCTGGACAGTATATTAGATAAACAGATAGCCAGGTCTATTTTGCCAAGAAAAAAGCTTAAAATGCCACTCCGACAAAAGAAACGGATGTCTGCGCTGCAAGCCCTGGCTATGTGAGTACCATATATGGAAACTTATCATCAGTGTTCGCAGGCAGATTTCAAATTAAGTTGCGCACCACAATATTTCCGCCTCTTTGCACTTGACCGACGTTTCATCTTAGGACTGTATCTTGATTAAGTTATTGATTCAAACTGTCACCCCGCCGACAAACACATAATGCAGATGCTATTTAAAGAATTTAAATTATAATTCGGAGCTCTCCTTAGACCTATGCCTACGCCTCATACTACAACATAAATGTTTAAATTATTCAATATTATCCCGAGCTTGGTTAAAAATTTAAGAACCGTGTTACGGTCGCATTCGTCTGGTTATTGCATTCAATATTAAAAAGATGGTGTCGACTGAGATGAGATTTACACAGATTCGCGTGTCGGCGCGTGTTTTTCTTTATAGTGATGTACAAAATAAAATAGTTAAAAAAAATTAAAACCATAACATGTTTTCGTACTTTGGCGTAATAAATTGTCCAGTTCAATTTTCAACCGTTTTGGATGCCTGTCGTCTTGCTTGGCGAGAAGCAAAAATATGGTTGTACTGTGGCTTAATACGCGTAACATGCAAATGCCCTAAACGCTATAATCTATAGATCGATTTCAATTTCCCGATTGGTTAAACTTGACGCAAATCTTTTATTTAATTAAAAAAAGGGATAACGAAATATAAGATATGTACACACAACGTAATATAAACACGACATTTTCGACTATTTAAAAAACAGGACAGTTCCCTTGATCGAAAATATTAGCTTACTAAAACCTTTAGCTATCCGAGAGTTATGTTACAACTGCCTAAAAAACTATTTTTTTCATTAGTTAAGGAGTTGCCAACATAAAATATATAGTTTGTTAATAAACAAATATAGGTTCTAATGCCACAAGCCGCTATCGCCTCGACAATTTGTACAATATTCTTATGAAAAGTATGTGGCGAAATAACACATTTTACGAAATAATTTTCGTCAGTTGGTGGCTTTGACGAAGAGATGAACTGAAATAACAGTTCGCCAGGACTCAATAAACCCACCGCGGCAGCTATTTAGTTGTCGGTAGTTTATAATTTATGAACAGTGCCTACGATTAACCCAATAAGGTCTCGTCCTGTATCATATAAGGTCGTCGTGAAACCATCCCTGTGCGATCCAACCACGATTTTTTATGGCTTCAACACGATTGCGTTTTACTCCTCATTGACGTTTACGATTTGATTTTTTCAAACATCCTAGCCAGCGCTTTTAACATTTATTCTTATTATTAATATATGATCGAGTTCTACATATTAATTTAATATTTTAAAAGCGTGACACTGTAGTGTACCTTTAACATGGTGACCTCACATAACCGTGTGCCAATCACGGTTGAAAAAAAGATGGCGTTTAAAAAAAAGATGGCGACGACTAGTATATTTTGTAATATTTTCTGAGCTTTTAAAATGTAGTTATCACCATAACATCCCTATTTTTTGCAATTTTTAGGATAAACTTAAGTTACCAACACACTGTTCCTAAATGCACTAATATACTATACCATTTAAAGCGCAGTTTGGATTAAGTTATGCTAGCATAAGTTTCCGTAGTTCATAACATTCCAAATTGATTTTTGGCGTAAAATAAAGGTGTCAGGGAATTATCACGATTTCACACTTCTCCTCTTTACAATGCTTTTGCTTTTAAAGTTTTCAGACTGATCTGAATGGATTTGTTTTGTATCCCAGAGCCATGTGACTCCAAAAATCGATTTTAATTTGCCGGGTCGGAACAAAGTATAGTTAACCTTAATTTAAAGATAACACATCGAACCATTTCTACGATCGAATTTCGAACCTAGCATTTCACTTGTCTTGTCATTGCAAGAACGCCTGATATATTGGAAGGACAGTTGAGTGTTCAAAACAGTAGATTCAGTTAAATATGTGAACAATGCGACATGATTGGGATATGGAAAATACGAAATAAATTGCGTTTTACGAAAATGAAAGCTGAGATTTGGCCTATTGGCATACTTCGATATAGCGTCTACTGTACCATACGCTGGAACCCCTCGAAAGAATATATTTTGTATAATAAAGCCAATAGTAAGCCTGTAAGGGCTCATTAGTGAATGCCTCCGGGGAATAACCTTGCTGCTCCTGCCGCATGTAATAGAATTTTATTGAGAAATCGACGGATAGCAGCGCTTTAGGATGATGCAAAGGAAAATTAATATCCGTCAAGGCTTTGTATATTGATGGGAGGCCAAGCGCACCGCTGTGTTGCGTATGGTGAATAATTTATGGCAGTAAACTACCAGTCATTACATTGAAGAATCGCTACATTTCCAGATGGCCCCCATAAATGTTGAAAACTTTAAATTAAAAGTTTGTATAAACACGCACGTAACATGGTAGCATCCTGAAATATATGATGTAAAAGCTGAAATAATTACACATTTTGCCGGGGTGAACTACCTAAAGCACTACCACGCGACACTTCGACTGAAAAAAAATGTTGTGTCCCTTCTTTATACTGAAAATCTATTCTTTATTTTTCATTATTGTTCGCAATAAAGTTATTCATTCAAAGTGCTTAAGTAATTTGAAAAAGAGAGACATGAAGTATATGAAAAGAACTGAAATCAATGGACAAAGGTGTTTTCTATGTTTTGTGCTTTATGTTTTTTACCTCCTCCAATTTAGTTCTTTATACACCGTCTATGTACCCAGTGGAAAAACGTGTAACACGAATGGGTAGTAATAGTAGTTCATGTACAGAATGCCGTATAAAAATGGCCTTAGTGACCATATACGGCGGGTTCACAAAATTGCTCTGTAAAAAAGTTCAAAAAATGTCCCGGTAAAAAGTTCAAAATATTGCTCGATAAAAATCGAAATTTTATTCAGGTATTCCGGGGGTTCTATGTCAGTGCCGGTGACCAAGTTCTCGTTAAGAATGTACGGGAGTAAGAAAGCGGTTGAGCAGGAGCAAAAGAGACAACAGAGTGAAGGATCGTATGTCATTCATCCTTACTCCAACTTTAGGTATCTAACTAGAAATTAAAACCTTTTATATTATATCTACTTATCGCTTGTCGCAATTGTCTTATATAGACCATACCACGCGCCTCTGTAGACCAGTGCTTTACAACCAGTGTGCCACGACATACTGCTATGGAACAATGCTATAGATGTGCCGCCGTAAATTAATAATATTTTTTTAAACACAGTTTTTACCAAATAAAGTTTTTTACAAATTTGAACATTACGGCTATCAAAAACTTCGCTTAAATATTATCAAATGTAAAAGCTTGTCAGAAGACTCCCCATTGTACATGTTTGACTGCAATGTGCGTCAAATTTAGTAAGTTTCTAAATATGTCCCTCTACTTAAAAAAAGGTTGCGGAGCACTGGTGTAGGCAACTCATTTTCGGTGTCCCCCATTCGGGACTTCATTAAAGTTGATTGTATTTATTTATATTGAACAACGGTTGTCTTACAATTCCCATGTTTGTTACAAGGTTCTACTGGGATTTTTTCACACTCATTCTGCTGCTCATTAGCATGCTCATCATTCCTGTGGCGATTACGTTTTTTAACGATGAGATGCGGACAGATCGAGGATGGATCGCCTTCAATCTGGCCTTGGATTTCTGGTGAGTTTATTGGCAATGTATACAGACCTAGGGCCAGGGCCGGTTTTAGGCCGATTTGACCGATTAGATCAAATTGGGCCCCGCACCTTGAAGGGGCCCCGCGCTAGCAGGAGTCTTTCTGTATTACGAGGTTTAAAATACTACTGAAACGTAAAATAAAAAGTGAAATAATATTCTTTCTCATAATATCAATTTCTTATGTATCGTAACTAAGTCAAATTTATATTTCTGTGTCTGCCTGTTACGTCATAATGAATATGGTTTCTAAACAATATATATATATATATATATATATATATATATAGTATATATATATATATATATATATATATATATATATATATATATATATGTTTGGAAGTAAAACAATATATCGTAAATAAGCATCCACATTACCTTTAATTTGTTTATAGCAAGTATTAAATGTCTATTTTTGTAGTTTGTATGTACTGGTATGTATTTTACGATATATAAACACCCATAAATTTTGCTATGAAGAGTAGGGGCCCCGCCATCACATTTCTAATTGGGCCCCGCGGTTCCTAGCACCGGGCCTGCCTAGGGCCTATTAAATTAGCTCTAAAAATGTTTTTTTGCTTTTTGTTATTTTTCCCTTTACCATCCTTTATTGTTTCTCTGAAACATGACGATTACACTGTAGATTTGAACATTATAAGTGAATTATATCTCTTGGTCAAACGTTTCTCTTTTTAAAAAATTACCTACATAAAAAGTAACTCAACAATATTAAATAATTTTTAACTTGTCGCCAAGGTTTCTCACTGACATCATAATGAACTTTCACACGGGCATTATTGTCGAATACGGCGACGGTGATGTCATACTCGACCTGCCTACAATTCGAAGTCACTATCTGAGATCGTGGTTTGCAGTTGATTTGATTTCGACACTTCCAGTCGATTACTTACTGCAGGTACATGGTGCATACTGTATGTCAGAGGTCGAAGAGATTTTTTCATGGGACGCCGCTTTATTTGGCGCGCACGCAAAAATCTATAAGCGTGTGAAAACTTAAACTGGGAAAAACTAAAAGGGAGAAGGGTATAAACTACACACTAAAATAAGGAAAAGGGCATTAAGTTCGTTTTAAACATGTGGTTAGACAGTTAGAGTAAGGGTTAGTTCTGGGGTTGAGATTAATATCCAAGGCACGGTTACAGTTAGTTTTAGTGAGCAGTTTCTCTACTTTCCTTCTTTTAAAAAAATGTGGCAATTTTAAGTTATGGCCACTGTTCTAAGGATGGATCTGTCCCTTTTAGCCTATAATTACAACAATGAACTGTAAAAGTCCGTATTCAATTAAAGGTTAAGTTTACCTATGCTAACAATTGACCAAGATGTCTATTTTTTAATCCTTCTCTTAGTGGCGGTCTATTAGAGGGCGTTCAATAAAAGGGTGGCGCTATATTTTCAACCCTCCCTTTGCATGGTGTTCTATCAGAGGTGGCGTTCACAGGGCCGGTTTTAGGCCGATTTGACGGATTAGATCAAACTGGGCCCCGCACCTTGAAGGGGCCCCGCGCTAGCAGGAGTCTTTCTGTATTACGAGGTTTAAAATACTACTGAAACGTAAAATAAAAAGTAAAATAATATTCTTTCTCATAATTTGTATGTACTGATATGTATTTTATGATATATAAACACCCATAAATTTTGCTATGAAAAGTAGGGGCCCCGCCATCACATTTCTAATTGGGCCCCGCGGTTCCTAGGACCGGGCCTGGGCGTTCAAATAAAGGTGGCGTTTAAATTGGGGAGCCTCTAATTACTACAGGATCGTTTGGATCGCTTGGAACCTTAACCCTTACCCTCCAAGCGCTCTAAACCCTATAAACGATTCAAGCGATTCTGTATAATTAAGAGGTGCCGTTCAAATTGGGGTATAGTACGGTAATTAATTCAACAGATACACGTTGTATTTGTTTATGTAGTTGATTATCATATAATTAAACAAATAACTGTGTGCAGTTGACCAGTGGTTCATCAGCAAGTGCCAGTGCGGCGTCAAGAGCGATGAAACTGGTAAGGTTTGCCAAAATCATCAGTTTGCTGCGGCTGCTCAGAATTTCAAGGCTTATCCGCTATGTTCATCAATGGGAGCAGGTAGGTTCATGTGGAATGTTTTCTTGTCTTTTGTAGCATGGCCTTGTCAGTACGACCGATCCGAATGAATTGCTATAAAAAAGAACGGTTTTAATCATCTTTACGTGGATAATAGGAAAAAGTCTGCGAATCAAATGGATGTCAGCCGAATTTCGTCGTTTAATTTACGTTATACGTAGCATTAATTATTTAAATAGCAATATTTGTTAGCAACTTCGCCAAAACAAACATTTGTACCAAAAAACAGTAGATATTATCGCAATCATAAACGTTTTTGATGGAAATTGGTTCCAGGTTTCTTTTTATTTTTCATATGTGAGTAAAAATGCGCAGGGTTTAACTTTTTTGTGGCTTAAATCCGAGACTTATATCTAAGATTTATATTTAATTAAAAATGACCTAAAAATCAATACATTGTTTTCGGTAGATCGTTGGCATGCAGTACGACCTGGCGGTGGCGGCTGTACGTATCTTCAATCTGGTTGGCTTGATGCTGTTAATTGGCCACTGGAACGGCTGTCTTCAATTTCTCATTCCGATGCTGCATAACTTCCCAGCAGATTCGTGGATTGTAATCGACGACCTCGTTGTAAGTGTGCGTGTGTGGGTGCGTGCGCGTGTGTGCGCGTGCGCGTGTGTGTGTGTTTCAACTCACAACGGTCCCGTCCGTAAGACTGTTTTTATTTGTATAGGAGTATGTATATGTATCGGTCGCTCTTACCATTATATGTCCACGACCGTACTCGTACAATGTCTTCGTACACGGTAATTCGCGTTGGCTTAAGGGATTGGAAATTACAAACGCTATATGACGGTTTCCCAACGCTGTATATTCATTATTATGCGTATTGTGTGTTCACCGAAATGCGAGCATGATAGTACATCTCCTGCTTACCGTCGGGTAACCTACGCTATTACAGTACATGATTAAGACGTTTCTTCAGATTTAAAAAAAAAACGGTAGTCCGCTAAGTTTAGGCAATGTCCGTTAAATGCCTTAGACAATGACATGGTTGATTAGCTAGTGATCAGTTTTGATGCTGCAACCCTTTGGATGAAAGTTGACGCATTTACCTACCAAGCTATTGCCAGTTTCCTTGTCGACTGTTTTTTTGTTAATTGTTTAATCAAATTTTCATTCTTATGAAATACATCATGTTCATTAAGTGAAATAAACACCAGATACAACTGATAAATGAGTCGTTTCGACAATTGTATTTAACTGATTTAAATCGATAGGACTGATGAATTTAGTCATTGCACCACATTTCGAAGTATTCGTGCGTCAACTGACGCAAAAAGACGCCGCCAGTCTTATCGATTTAAGGTAGTTCAATTAGTTATCGATTGCGAAAATAAGCCTGCTGATCGAAACCGACGTGAATATACGACGTAACACCATGCCATTTCAATTCGATTTTTTAAATTGGGGAAAGAGGAAAAGGGGGAAACTGCTCACTAAAACTATAAAAATTAGTTCCAACCCTGCTGCAAATACTAATCCCAACTTAGATAACATGAACTTTAACTCCAACCCCAATACTAACCCTACCGCCCTGATTTTCATTTTATCATGCAGTTTCCCTGTTTCCCTCACTGGCTAATGGAAGTTTGGTCGTGTATTTGCCAAGGGATTAAATGCTCTTTCACCTACAATTCTAAAAGGGATACAGTGGTGTATTTTATACTAGGATGATATTTTTTACTGATCCTAGTATCGAACCCGTGATGAGCTTGTCACTCGGACCGTTTTTGTACAGTAGTCGGTATATGTATCGCTCGCGTTAACCATTCGACTACACGACAGTAAAATTATTTTGTATTATTTTTACCGGGGTAAGGTTCGAACCCATGATGGGCTTGTTCCTTAAACAATATTTTATATGGTTGGTACATGTTAACCATTTTCCAACACGACTGTACATTCTTTTGAGATTAAACTTACATTCGCAGGGTCGCCCGTGGGCTGAACAATACTCCTGGAGCGTGTTCAAAGCGATGTCGCACATGCTATGTATTGGGTACGGGCAAAAACCACCTAAGAATCTAATGGATCTCTGGATGACTATGTTGTCTATGGTGTCAGGTTTTGTAGCATGTATTTTGCGTCTTTAATACGATAACTGTGATGCACCAAGGCGCCCTTGTTTTATCACTTTAGGCGCTGCCTGTTTTTTTGGTCCAAGTACACGAAAAAAAATGTTTGTTCCACGGCAGCCTTATTAAATATTTTAATTTATTTCAGACCCTTAAGCTTTGTTTAAGGATAGCTATGTTCATTAGCAGCCTGTGGTCCGCAATATTCAATCGGATGGGTCAATTTATAAACGGCAATCAGGTACCTGGTGGTGCATGGACAGCAAATTTTCTACGCAACTAATTTAATACAAAATCCTAAACTGATGAAGCAATGGTTATAGAAAGTGTCCGACCAATTATTTTTTATATAAAGCGCCGTGACTTGAAATTCCCAGCGGATTAATGGGTTTTACCAAATTGAAGATACGTGTGAATTATATACAACACAGTGCAATAGCTTCGGTAACCCGCGCGAGGTGATTTGACAATTGCCCGTGTGTTAACCCTTTTGCGTTTTCCTATTTACGGGGATAAACATGAATATCTTATTTTGTCATGATAAGTATAAACTAAGATATTATAGACCATACACGGTATAGCGACGATAAATCTTGTAATTGTCTTCAGGTGCTGTATGCTTTGCTATGTTTATCGGTCACGCCACCGCACTCATTCAGTCAATGGATTCGTCAAAACGACAGTATAAGGAAAAGGTAAAATCGGATATTTAATTGGAGAGTGTCAACCACATGTTTAACCACCACTATTTGTAAAACACATTTTGTATGTTATATATTAATGTGAGCAGGGTCTCTAACCACAGTTTGTATAATATACACAAAGTATGTAGTTTGTTTATGCAAGTTCGATGTTGTTAATAATAATCATTACACAATATATGTTATTGTTAGATATGTGCACGTCAGGTCCATGTTATTCAACATTTCAGAAAGTTTTAACCGGACTGCCATAGTTTTGTTTCTGCAAGCATAACACATGGGTCCCATAGTTCTCAAACCAAACTTCTCTTCCATGTGTAGTTAAAAAAGAATAATCGTTTTAGATTTACGAACATTTTACCACAAATGTTTTAAATTTAAGCCTTTTGTCAAGCGCTGTAGTGAAATGAAGCTAAATTCCCAAAACAGTCTGATTTAGTTTTTGATGTTGCGGAGAAGTCGGGGCGATGTGGTATTTCTGTCACAATCATGATTTAGGAACAAATCATAATGTTTAGGATATTTCCTTAGGTATTTTTTTTTCTTATTGGTACAGCGGCGGAAAGGGCACTAACATTTCACCAAATCCGATCAAAATTGGAGCAACTGTTCTACCGCTATTCTCAAAAGAAGCTATCTGTTTTAGAAAAATGCCGTTTTGGGTTTTAGAGTCTCACGGAAATCCCTTAGAATTTATCACCCAAATTTTTTGTTTCTGCATATCTATTCGAATAAAAGTACAAATACTTAGCAACATAACAAGATAATCGTTGCAGTACATGCAAGTGAAAGAATACATGCGGTTCCGAAGACTCCCGAAACCACTTCGATCGAAGGTCTATGAATACTACGAGAACCGGTTCCAGGGAAAGATGTTTGACGAACTCGGAATCTTAAACGAACTCTCCAACAATTTAAGAGAGGTCTTGCTGCTTTTTGTATTATTATGGCAATGTTTGGTTGTGGCTTAAACGATTTATAATAAGTCCGACAGACGAAATCAATTCGTAAACCATTCAGCCACACTTAGTATATGAATCGGTCGAATGGCCCTTCGGCCACACGAACATTCGAGTTTTTTTCTTTTCGGCTGCACGACCGTTCAACTTGAACCGCTTATTACAGGAGGTCGTAAACTTCAACTGTCGTCACCTGGTTGCCTCTGTTCCATTTTTCAGCAACGCTGAGCCCGACTTTGTTACCGAAATCGTCCAAAAACTAAAATATGAAGTCTTCCAGCCCAAAGGTTTGATTTTGCACAGTCCAGAAGCATTTATGTGTTGTTTTTTTCCGTGCATAATACTGTGGTTATTTCTTATTTTTGGTAGATTTTACATTATTAAAAAGCATTTACCGTTTGCATAACTCATATATGCACAAAACACTAAAACAAAGTGCGACGCCTCTCACCCAAAGGGATGCAGGTTCGAAACTTCTCACTAGCTAGTCGGCTGTGTCTTTTGGCATAGCACTTAACGGACATTGCCCATAAACCCAGTGGATTATTGTGTTCTACCAAATCGAAGAAACGTCTTAATCATACACAACACACTGCAATAGCTCCGGTAAACCTGCGGTAGGCACGAAGTAATCTGACCTTGCGTTTTCCATTCAATGGGATAAACATGAATATCCTATTCTACACATTACTGCACTTAAACGGACACACAAGCTTAAGATTTTCGGCCGTAGTCAACGACAAATATTCCCTCCAAGGTAACTTACAAATATCCATTCTCACAGACGTCATCGTACGAGAAGGTACAATTGGAAAGAAGATGTATTTCATCCAACATGGTTTGGTTGAAGTTAAGAACAGTCAGAGATCTGATCCCATAAAACAGCTATCCGATGGATCATATTTTGGCGGTAAACAGAACTACATCATTGTTTTTATCCACATGTTCAAGTTATCATGACCCCAATTTATTAATTAACACCTCTTCTAAGTTTTTTGTGTTTAAATTGTCATCATTCTACTTGTGTCAAATGATGTGCATTTCCGAATTATTACCTTAGGATAGAATAGGATATTCAGGTTTATCCCCGTGAATGGAAAATCAAGGAGGTTAGATCACCTCGCGCTCACCGTAGGGTTGCTGTAGCTGTTGCAGTGTGTTGTGTCTTAATACGTTTCTACAATTTGGTAGAACCCAATAATCACTGGGTTCAGGCAATATTCGTTAAATGCCTTGCTCAAGGACACAACCTACTACCTAGAAACCAGTTTCGAGTCAGCAACCTTTTCACTGAATTGCAACGCACTAACCCACCAAACCAATCAGTATAGGAAAACATATATGTTTAATATTTAATTGTCGATATATAAAAGACACCAAACTATATAAAATTAAGTTGGCAATTCCGTTTTTCAATAGAAATCTGTCTTCTGATAAATGACAGAAGAGTTGCATCGGTAGAGGCTGTTAGTTATTGCTCTACGTACTCCCTGCACGCCGATGACTTTAACTACTTGCTAAACGAACACCCGGTTATGAGGACAACACTAGAACGAGTGGCTGCTGCCCGACTTTCCAGTTTAGGTGAGAATTAGTTTTTTTAAATATTTTGTTATGTAAATATCGAATAAAGATTGTACACAGTTAATTAAATTTGTTGTTGAAATCCAGACATGGCGCATATTCGTTAAATTTTTAAAACCTTTTCAGAAAATCAATACCAATGTTTTTTAATTATATAGATTTGTTTACGTTTATATATTATTTGGATTCTATTTGATATATTGTTTTATGTGGATAAATCTAGGTGTGGCACCATCTTTATATAATTAAATCTTTTAAGATTGAAAAAAAAAATGTTTTTATGACATTAATTTTGTTAACATTAATATTTTACTTTGATGTAAATATTTAATTTAGCTTGTACACGGTTTAATCATAGTTTAAATCTAAGCATGGTCATGTTTTTAGCATTAAATCTTTTAAGATAATCAAAAATATGAATGTTTTATATTATGTTAATAATTTTAACATTTACATATTATTTTAATTTGGATATTGTATTTTGATGTGGATATCCACTCAAACTTGTACACGGTTTTCATTGTTTTTTTTACAGGCCATCGAAATCCAGTTCTGGACGAAAAGGTAAAAGAATCAACCAACCAAGACTCGAAATCCGATGAAATGGCGAAGGAAATCGTCCGCCATGACACGAAAGTATATATAGAAAACAGGCTAAATGTTGCTGATCGCATGCCAAGCCATGATGCATCTCCACTGAGAAGATTAAAAATGAGGTATATATCGGTCTCTATATCGTTTGGTCTTAATTTATTTTAGTTAGCGAATTATTGTTTTTTTTCCCTTAGGTTTCTAGGCCGCGTCCGCTATATTTATTTCTTTGCATCCTTTTTTTAAATAATCTGTTTTAACCATTGTTCGTTTTGCCGTCTTTTTCTGTTCCTGCGCCGTGATTTAATTCGTTTGCCATTTTTAATACTAGGACAACAAATGAATAAACTAAAACTAAACTAAATTAGGATAAGCGTATTTAGGATTTCAAGAAAATAAGATGTGGGTTATCCGAAAACTGAAATCTTTTTTATTTGTTAAAAACAGTATTTAAAAATATTTTTTTTTCGCGGCACACCTATAGCGTTGTCTTGCGGCAAAGTAGTGTACCGGTGCAGACTGGTTTTGGAGCACATTAGTTAAAACCGGTAATTTTTATTTCTTTCACATTTTCTAATAGATAGTCAAAGTTCTTAATGTCGGTCGTAAAATAGAACTTTGGCGATAACAGCAGACAGCTCAGCGCGTGATGACTAAGCCAGTGGTTATTATATGAAAGCTGTTGATATATTTACTATCCTCTACTTGTGTGGGTGGCATTGTGAAGAAGAATCATAAAAATTCCTGTTTTTAAAATTAACAACTTACATAAGATTGTATTTTTTCCTAAATTTTCCTGAAGGAGAATTTCCAAAATAAATTGTTTAATAACTTGTTCATAGGATAGGATATTCATGTTTATTACCGTGAATGGGGTTAGCACACGGGTAATCGCGAGATTACCTCGAGCCCAGCGTTGTGTATCATTTGGACTTTCTATTAATTTGTTACAACACGTTATTTTACTGAGTTCAGGCAATGTCCGTTAAGTGCCTTCCCCAATGACCCGACCAATTATCCTTCGACCAGTTTCGAAGCTACCGCTATTCGACTGAAACGCAAGGCACTAACCCAGACTAATCGGTCGAACTTTATCGGACCTGGATGCAGATTTTACTCATTTTGCTTTCCCAGTGTCTCTCTGGGCTCGGAGATGTCGGACTACAACACCGGGAAGGCGCCAAAAGCTGGGTCAAAGTTCAGCACACGACGGGTGAGTGGAAATAAGGTTGCATGAAATTAACAAGAGAAAAACGTGTTAACCACATCTAAATGCAAAATCATATATGAATGGTATACGCTTCTTAAAATTGCAATTATACACTAGTATGCTCAAAGTGTGGCGGGACAGCAAATAATCGTACGGGACAGTGGGAAGACGGCGGAGGGTATTTTCGTTGTTAACCGGCTTTACTAATCTGCGGGGCAACGGGCGGTTTTTTACTACATAAATGGAACGGGGTATTTCATCATTACCTTGAGCAGAACGGGTTATAACACGAGCGGGACGGGGTATATAATTGGAGGGAAGAAATAGTTTCGTCACAAACATGAGCTGGGCGGGTTATATGAGCTTACCTCCCGTCGATTATATATACTTTACCCCATCCGGCTTATGTTAAAGCAATTTCAGTCATTTGGACGTTTCCCACAGAAGTAAAACAACTCATAAACAAACTTTTATTAACTGCCCAGCAAGTATTTGACATGCGAGAGTCATAATAGAAATTTAGTTGAGATTCGACGAACTATTCATTAATCATGAGACCTTTTTTTATTAGACTGAATCCTTTCGAAATGATGTTTTCATTTATTATTAAAAGATTTGCTTATAGTAAGGCCGTGTTTTTTGCTCTAGTTTTTTTTATGACACATTCACTTTCTAATTTTTGTTAGACCGATTTGCTCAGCAGTTTAGTGCGTCGCAATGGCCAGATAACCTCGCAGTTTTGTGCGAGGTTATCTGGCCATTGCCCATGTGTTAACCCTCTTGATTTTTCATTCATGAGATAAACTTGAATATAACTATGCGATCTAATCTTCAAGGAAGCTTCGACATTCCATTTTGGACATGTTCTAGCTTGGTCTACTTATGTAATTACCTGATGATCTGTTTTGCAGGGGAGTCACGAATTGGAAAACGTTGACACTAAATCGAAATTAAATGGCGACCACTGCAACGGGATATCGGAAGTTACTTGCGAAGAAGACACCGCTAGATCGCACACTCCTCGTCCTTTTCGGAGACCCAAGTTTCTTCATAATCTCGCAATGCAGCGAGCTAAGTTGACCGAATCGACAATAAAAGGCAAAGAGAGTGTGATCGAGTCGTTTAGGAATAATGTTTTAAAACCGCGTGGCAAACAGCTCTTTGGCGCACTTAACGGTAGCAATACACTGAAGTCGACGACCGCTAGAGCGCACCCAACAACCCCTGAACGTAGTTTCACTGAGCCCAGGATCACAGTTGTGAACGTCGAACTCGTAAATGAAGAAAATGGCGACTTTACCGGCGTAGAAGACACTGATCAATTTAAAACAACCATCGTTTCAAAAGCAGATGTGCTATGCAGTGAAAGCAACAATTGTATTACGGAAACTCCCGTGGAAAATAAGTCGCGAGAACGAGTCGGCAGTGCTACATGCTTGCTCGACGAATGTCTGGCAGAGGACATTGAATCTAGATGTGAACATATGATCGACGAAATTATCTAATCGCAAACTGTACTTTCATGTTTTTTCGCCCATAGAGAGGCTAGGCTCAGTTGTAAGTAAAATACGACGTAGTCCCTGCACCGTATTGTATATGATTTTACACTGTGTATGTTAACACATACAGGAATGTGCGAATTGCGTAAACAGGAACAACAACACATTTTGAAATCGTTCATTCATATATTGCGCTTTATGTTGCAAGTAGATCGATATTCCATAAAAAAGATGAGTCACTGGTTCAGCATTGTCATTGGTTCACACTAAGATATAAATAGTTATTTATAAATCTTAGCGAAAGGCAGCGGGTAATTACCAAATGGTATGGTCGTTTTTTGTTGTAACTGATATTAACACATAAAAGGCTTCGTTTGAATTAATATATATATAAAGCAATCGCTTATACAGTAAATGTAGTGATGTTTAAAGTACTTGGAGGATTTGAAATCAATTTTACTCAGCATAAATTTGTATTGAAACAGCAGTCAAGAGTTCGGAAGTGGGCATAGATATAAATACAAAAGCGGCTCGTAGTAAGTGCTCCTTATAAACTAACACCCGGGCAAATCACTTTACTGTAGGCAGCAATAAACTAAGCGAATGTTTGCCTGTATCAATATGTACTAGTATTGCATAAATGTATGTGTAGCGTATTAGTTTTTGTTGGCCGCTACTAGATGTTTATTATTTTAATCACGAAGTAGGCTGTAACATAATACCATAAAGCGCGTTAGATGCCTTAACAACTCAAAGGTAGTCGATCCTATTTTAGCCTAATTATTAATTTTGCTATTTATAGGCCTATGTAGAACAGCAGTTAGCAGCATAAATAAACGTGGGGAATAATCGTGCAAGAAATTGTAAAATTAATCAACAGTTGCTAATGGGAAGAGTTAGTTTGCAGCGCATATAATTGTTTGTCAGGCACGCCAAGGAGAACACGCGGTTAACTTTTCACGCGTCAAATCCTTCTTGGCACGCAGCTTCGGAATATTTAAACGATACAAAAGATACTTTGGTAAAATAGCTCAATTCACAGCAGAGAAACGAAGAGAATAGCAACCCGCGTCGCGCGCGTTCTTAAAAGAGAAACAAATGATTCTGTTGTCCTGTAAACCACGTGACTAGACAACCAACGAGCACGTAGTCAACGTCTGTCGCTAGGTGCCCCTCTATGTGACGTCATATTTTGGGCGTACCAATCACATTCGCTTGTTCATTGCAACCAACTTGGGCAACCATTATACCAGTCGAAGCAACAGAGCTTTCTGAGATTTTTTGCAGTTTCGAACAGCAGCCACTTTTGCGACAAACTGTTTATCGTGCGTCATGTTTAGCATTAACTGTTCTCAAGTTTTTCGAAGTGTTAGTTTGCTCATAATGGCGGATTCATCAATATTTCGCCACTTACAATTGCTGTTTTTCTACAAGAAACATTCTTTTTATGTAATCAAGCATTTGTTTTATGTTAAAAAATCTTTTTAAAATTATTTATGTAAATTTTAGTACCGTTAGCTCAAGTCAGAACAGTTTTAGCTTTTAAGTGAAGCTTGTTTAGGTTACTGTTAGCCTACTTATGCCCGGTGAATTGATCGAAAATTCATTTTAGTTATTTCTACAGCAATAGTTTGCTCTGATATTGTGTGAATTTTGAAGGCATTATTGCATTTTCAAGCTGTACTCAAAGATCAATTGTCTTGGGTCCAATTCTTATTGTTCAAGATTCCAATTGAGGATTTGTGTTCATTCATCTTTTCTTCACGTTTAGTTGAACATATATCAGCCAAGGGCACAGATGCAATAGTGCCCTTCCGGACTGTCAGTTTGCACTTGCTTCTGTTCCAGCCTGTGCATCCTTTGGCGACATCGCCCCTGTTTGCTTTTTGAAGCAAAAATTTTCATCTTGTGTTTTATTCTTATTATTCACTAGTGTAACTGATATGTACGGTTTTCATATTTCTGTATTTTAAGCTACCCTCTATTCTCCAACACTGTGGTTTATATTGCTGCCAAGTTATCGCATTTGCTCGCTTACTTTCCGCTTGTTTTATTGTTAGGGAAGTGCAGTGTTTCCTGTAGTTTCATCTTCCCCAGCATATGACATTTATTTCTCATATTTTATGTTTTTCTATCATGCTGTCATTCTTCTTGATACACCTTATTTAGAATCCATTGCTTTTATTGAGTTTCCACTCAGGGTACATGTTACCATCGCTTAACGTGTAGGTACTATGTAACATTGGTCAAGATTGTAAAAAAAAACACTGTTGTCTTTAAAAGTAGCACATGCATGAAAACAAATTCCTTTTTGTACTATATACGCCTTATTTGTGTTTTGAACATGCAATGACCGAACTGTGTTAATTATTATTGAGTGCATTGACAATTATCTGAGTAGCTAGCTACGCCAGTGTGATCTCTTCAAAGAAGGTACAAGCTTGAGATTGAACAAAAACTGTCGTCATTCAAACTGGTTTTTACCAGTAATTGCTGACACTTGCCACGTAATAGCACTGTGTTCGTATTTGGTGCTTATATTTTCAAAAACTAACTAAAAAAAGCATAAAAATGCTAAGGTCGGAGTACCCACCAAACTTAAAAATGCCCATCGCAAGAATGGATTCTTCCAAAGCAGCTGCAATCCTCGAGCTGCTGAAGGAGCCCGGCAATGATGTTTGTGCTGACTGCGGCGCAGCATTAGCCACCGACAACGCATGGGCAGTTCTGTCGTACGGAATTCTTGTGTGCGACGATTGCAAACTCGTCCACATTGAGCACGAGAACCATTATGCCGCTTCCGAGCCAAACAGTTCAACTACTGACATTTCCTTAAAAGGTACATTGGGCTGTATACCGGTACTGTTTATTATCGCGTTTTATATTTTAAAAACCCTGTGATGGCAAACCATATCCTTTGACTAAGTTTCGATTCTTAAGTAATGTTTATAGAAATACAGTAGGCCTATTCTTATAATTGGGTGTTTAATTAATAGAAATACAATGTTTATTAAAATACAGTATTTTGGATATTTGGATAACGATGTGACTTTAAAATATTGTGCACCCAGTTATCACTACTAAAACCCATCAACCGAGTGTGACTGTTCTCCCAGATTTAATAACTGCTTAAACAGCTGCAGTACTAATGAAAAATTTCCCAGCATGTTTGCTGTGTTAGTTTTAAACCTAAAATTACTGAAATGTTTATATTGTTTTGTAATGCGAGGGTATGCCATAGTTTTAGTTTTTATTTTTTAAGTATTTTTTAAGTATTTTTTATTCTACCCATCACTTTTACCATAGCTTTGTTTTTTTGTTTTTTTTTGAAATATTTTTTTTATCCTCCCCCATCACCTTATTGATCATTCTTAGGAATTCTGTCGACTCAAATTCCCCAACTGTGGGAGGATAAAGATATCGCTCAAATCCGAGCGAATGGAAACAAACGTACAAATATCCGATTGCTTGCCAATTCTCCTGTGTGGCAGTACAGGCCCTCCGGGAACGACGGCATTAAACTAAAGGTTAGTGGCTCTTGTGGTCGTGCATTTGGGTATTTTTACAACTTTGTGTTCTGCAGGAGTACTGGATTAAATGCAAGTACAGTGGAAACGCAGGCGATGCAGCGGAAAACCCAAAGATTGCTGCAAAGAAGCAATTTATTGGGATTCAATTTATACGCCCGAACCCCAAAGGTGAGTTGCTTTGATACAGCATTATAGTATGTAATGTGTGTTTTCGATATGATTTTGTTTTTTTCAAGCATATTTGGAGTTTGTGCAACATTTTTGACCGATATTATTTATTATTCGTCCATATTTCTATCATAGTTGTGTTCAAAACCTGTATATAATTAATTTGGCTGACAGTTTGCTTTATATGATGGTTCACAGGAAATTACCCGTGCTGCGTAGTGCTGCAAAACGATACTCTCTATTTGACATCTGACATACGAAATGAGGAGGTTCCTGTTGAATGCGTGGAAACTATTGTAGTTAATTCAAAACGTATCGGTCACGAAAATGGTGTCCAGCTCACATACAGGATTAACAATGGTACGTTACCTTGTATATTTACATAGAATTTAAATTCTATCAAAATAAAAAGAAACTGCTCGTCACAAATTTTAAGGGTTATTAGAATTGTTTTTTATTTTTATAAATTTAAAGGATATATACATATAATCATTTCTGTTTGTTGCAAATTTTAAGGTTATTGGATTGTTTCTTATTTTTGCCAATTAATTTCTCTAAAAAAAAAAACAAAAACGCTAGTTGAAAATTTTGAAGGGATATTGGATTTTTTGTCCCATCAGATGGAAACACAGTTGCGTTCACCTATCTTCAACACGAGAATATGGAGACGGTGATGGACTGGGTGAGCCTGGTGTTGTATACCAAGTACAACCTGCTCAAGAGGAAGTACCCCACCATGATCGATGTTAATGTGGCAAAGATACTAAACTGCGGTAAATTTATTATCCATGTCCAATCTGTTATAAGTGGGCTCTGTTGGTTCAAGCATGGCGGTTTAATTACGAACATTGACTGAAATTGATTTTTTGGTCAAATGTAGGCTTCTCCAATGTGTGTAGGCTTCTCCAATAATTAACTTTATATAAATATTAGGACCAAAAAGGTCAGGTTAGTTCAAACTAAAAGGGGTTTCAAAAATTAGCAGATCAACCAAGATATCATTTTAACTAGGCGGTTGAGTTTGCCATATTACATAGGGGATTAGTTCTGAAGCAACTGTCAGCTAAATTCCTGTCTGCTAATTTGTTTTTTCCTGTCTGACAGAGTATTTTTGAAACTATACCTCCTCCTATTCATTGTTTCCAAACTCATTGTTTGAATATTAAAATACAATACCAGTATTGAATCAAGGCTTCTTGTGTGTTCTTGGTTAATTTTGGCAGTCATTGTGTGTTGAATCTCTCCCGATTATAAAGTTAAGTCAATAATGCTATGGCTGTTCTGAATTTTCGTTTGGTTTTTGTCATATTCTCTCTTGATCTTTTTCCAACATGTATTTTTATATACAAAAAATACAAATTTTTTTTATACAAAATTATTTATACAAAATATTGCTATGACAGTTGTAAGTTTTTCGATTTTAGTTGTTATTCGCTTTTTTGGATCCTACATACATACTTTTTGTTTATAATACTTGCTTTGAAGCAAAAATGCACCCCTACAGGCATGGTAAAGGAGTCGTACATCCACGTTAGTGGGCGAGGGTTGATTTACCTCAGTTTGAGTGAAGCAAGACTCTCATGCTTTCAACACCACCTAGAGGACAAACCACTCTTCCAAATCGCTGTCAGCGAAGTCATGAACTTGACAGGTTTGATCTTTTTTTGTAACTATATTGCAACTAAATTATTGATTCATTTTTTGGCTTTTTTTTATTTGTCAATTTTACACAAAAAGTAAAAAAAAGTTTTTGTTAATTTCTTTTTCCAATTACCGTATTAAAAATTCAGTTTTATAAAGATTAATCATTTAACTGAAAATTACTGGATAATAAAAAAATTATCCGGATTGGCTGGCATGTTTTGCTTAGTATCATAAAAAAAAGAATCAATCTTGAATTGACGATTTTCACAGCCACACAATACCTGGATGCTGTTGCTTGCTTCTTCGACATTGATGCCAGCAAGATACAGAGTTACGCAGACTGGGTGGCCGTTCTTGAACAAGTCCTGAAAACTGACAAAATCTCTGCCATGCCAGGTAGGATAATAAGCAACATTTTTGTACAGGACTTAAAAGAAATTAACGTCACTGTCGAGTAGTGATTATTAACTAATAAAGTTGTATGTACAATTTTATTTTCTTCCCTTGCTTTTGATATTCTGCTTGAATTTAGAATAAAAGGATCTTTCACTTGACCCTGCTGTATTGAAAACTTATTTGGTTCTAACATCTCCCAAATGCCAACAGATGATGTCCCAAAGCCATCCTTCCCATTCTCGCTGCTGAAAAAGCAGACTGAGAAGCCCCCACCAGCCCCAGCTCCGGTCCCAGAACGCAACAACCCCACCCCACCCACCAACCAGAACCATGTGGTGAAGGTGGCCCCGATACCCACCCCTGCCACCACTGCTCCACCTGTGACAACTCCCCAACAACACGCCCCGACAACCCAAATAAGTGAGTATGGGTGGAAAAACTCAAGTTTTTTTTAAAATGTTTTTTTTTTCTTTTAAATTCCTGTTATTTTTTTGTTTTCAAATTAAAGTACTTGCCATAATTTGCAAGTGCGAGACTTTCAACTTTTCCGATATCACTCCCCAACCCCAGTTACTTTATTTAATTCAGCTTCTCATTTATTTTTGCAGCTAATGGTGACAAGGAAGGTGACAAAAAGCCGAATAACTACGAATGTTACCCTCCAATTGGTCCCATGGGTGAAATGGGGAAGGTATTTAGAGGTGGGTTAAAATGCATCACGTTTTAGGGTTTGACCATGCAACAGACAATTTAGTTTATATAGTGTCTGTTTTAACTGTCAGATTTAAATTAACCCACATAAGTTTCTTACCCTCAATTTGGCCATGAAACAGTAGGCCAGTTTGTACAGTGTCTATTCATGACAGAGTAGCTGCAGTACTAAACTAATAGTTCTGCAGCTGTTTAACTGTCAGATATAAATTAACACACATACGTTTGAAACCATATGGCCATGATGCAGTTATTTATTTTTTACAGTGTCTGCTCTAAAGTCAACGTACCTATATTTTAAACCAGGATTTGGCCATGAAACAGTAGGCCCAGTTTATACAGCGTCTGCTAAAACTGTTAGTCCTGATCATAACAAAAGTCTCACATTCCCAGGAGAGCTTCCTCCAGAAGCAATCAAGCCACCGCCGTCCAAAAACGACATTGCACGACTTGGGGTGTTCGGGGATTACGTTCCTGGCCAAGCACTGCCCAATGTTGCACAGCTGCAACCAATTAAAGGTGAGTACTTGCCTTATGTTCATCAAAGCAACCGGTTATGTCAGAGACACAACTGCATTGATGTGAATTTGAAAACTAAAAAAAATAGAATTTGAAAATAAAAAATAATGGAATTTAAAAACAAAAAATAACGTTAGTTTGAAAGCAAAATAAATATTTTTTTAAAAATTGAGTTTTGCAGTGTCACAAAATTACCAAATATCAATTTCGAGCTGATGAAAAAAATGATGTGTTTTTCCAGATTTGCTAAAATACCCCAATTTAATTTTCCAGCTGATGGGTTTGGGGACCTCACCAACCCTGCATTGTCATCCTATCCCACTTCTTTGAACTCGGCTGTCGCAAACGGTATTATCAACCAAGGTCTCACGAAAGACTCCACGTGCTACCCCCCCATTGGAGGCCCAGCGCAAGCCATGAAGCTGCGATACGCAGAAATCTCAGCTGCGGTGCAGATGGCCAGAGGTACGTTGGATTTTCTCATTGTTAGTCATCAGTTAGGCATGGCTCTTAGCAGCTGGATAACTTTAAAGTTAAACATATTGCATAAATGTGAAGTATCTAAGGTAGCCGACAAATACGTGGATACTTGATATACTTGCATATGCAAGAATGCAACATAACATGAAGACTGATTTTTTAAATTTATTTATTTATTCCAAACCCATTTTGTGTTTATTAAAACAATGCGTTAATTTAAATGTAACTGTTTTAAAGTTCTTGTAATATCAGAATAAGCTTAACAGCATAAAGCAAAGCTTGCAATTTTTATAAAATCACTTAAAGTTTGGATGACAATATTAGACTATTTTGTAACTTGGCAGTAATTTGCTTACTGTTTGACTTTAATTTAATCTTTGATGCATTTTGTATGATAAACTTAAGTTTATCCTGTTCGCATCAGTTGCAACTTGCAGCATTTCATGTAGTTGAGTTGTGGATATGTGTGGTTGTGTATAGTTGGACATGTATGAGTGGGTGGTGAAAGCAGTGTTTGTGTGGTGCGGTGTGACGGCAGTGTGGGCAGGAAATGTATCACTTCCTACATCAACATTTGTGCTTCTATTTCTGCATTTGTTTACTTCTATGACGTGAGTTGACCAGGCAATTCCAGTTTAAACTGCCTGTGACCAGTTTCGTTTTAAACTGCTGCAAAATTTCAAAGAAAACTGATTCAATTTCGATAAAATATAGCTTTTCTTAAAATTTTGTTAGCTGAGTGTAGTTAAACTGAACCGCATTTTCACTTAATTTAATAATGTGTCTAAAGCGTTACAACATCTTTGGATTTTGTAAAACCACACTAAACCAAGCGACTGGTGGCAATTTTTACGAACTGCATTTTCGGTTGTTTTTCCCATCAAACACACAGTATAGACACAATAGCACGTACAAGTCGATTGAATATCAAAATACACATCCGAGCAGTCGACTCACAGCTATTGTTGTCACCTCGTTGCACAAAAGCTTATTTCCTGTCTCGCAGTGTCATGTTAACGTCGCTTTTATCTGACCACTGAAAGGCTCAATAATGTTTGGTATGCTAACAAACTTATTTGCCAACTGTATAGATTCGGCTCGGTACTATGTACTGAGAGCTTATCTCATCTGCTAACATTTTGAATTCTCTTAACAGTGCTCTTTAGTGAAACCTGTAATCGCTGTTTACATGATAAAGTTGGTTGTATTGGACCTTATTTGATTCGCAGAACATCAGTGTTAAACATTATTATAACATGGATATAGATATTATGTTACTGTAAATTAGTGTAGAACTTCTATATTACTAGTATTGCTTTGATAAATATGTTGTGCACTCAAACATCAAGTAGGTCCTTCTCTACCATTGCAATTAGGTCATGTCATGCAGCCACACATCTAACTTTCTCTATTATTTAATTAGAGAACATCAAATTTATGTTTTTGAATGTGAAAAACAATTTCAAAATTTAAATTACTTCTTGTTGCAAGTTTTTAACCTTTAAGTTTTTCATGTTTTAATATTACATTTGTGTGAGCATTCTCTGTGCCGTAATGTTTACCTCAAATTAGTTCCTCCAGCTTAAGTATTGATTGTTGCTTATGATATGCTAGAGTGGATGCACTGACCACTCTACAGTGCTGGATTGTGGCCAATTTAAAGAATTGTCAGAGTTTTCCCCTGGGGGGAAGACAAGTTTTATTATGTGCGCTGCTATGTATACTGTGAATGTGGTTTGAATGTAATTTCACTGAACTGCCTTTGTTTCAACCAGTTGCTGGGTGCCTCACTGTTACTATGATACCCTTTTTTTCCTCTTCTGCGGCTGTTTTCAAATTACATAACAATGACTAAGTTTAATTATAAATTTAAAGAGAACTTTAATTAAATCTGCAGCTGGCAATTCTGTGTTTATAACGAGTGTTATGCATATTGAACTTTAATTGAACTGGCAAATTCTTCGAATACAATCCAATGAGAGTGTAATAAAATGAAATTTTATTTTTTATTGTTTATTTCAAAAGCCAGCAATTTCTATCAATCAACAACTAGATAGTCATGCAAAACTTTACATAACTATACATATTTATCACCCTGTACAGCAGGTTGTGTTTTTATGCAACTCCCAACGGAAAATTCTTTAAACCCACTTCCATGCGAGCATAGTTAAAAATGTAATAAAGTCGTGTCGTTATGGCGGATTTATCATTAAAATGGAATTCCCTCCCAACAGAGCAAGAACTGGAGGAGATGAGAAATGGCAGTTTGATGTTCAGATCAACCACCTTGGCACAAAAACACGCGGTGAGCTACTCAGCTGCTTGCTGTCTTGGCTTATATAACTATGAAATCTGCTTATATGAAATGTAAAATAAATACTTAGATCAACCATGTAAAATATGTGAAAATCATCTTGTTGGGCAAACAATCAAACATGTATGTGATATTACTGTATTTCATATAAAAGGACAAAATATTATTTAAAACCCATTACAATATTACTATATTCCCCATAAAAGCAGACAACCAAATATTATTCAATCTTACTGCTTATTTTATAGTTTAATACTTGTATTAACTTAGATGTTTGACCAAACTCGACTCCAGAGTAACCCAGCGTTCGCGAGAGGGTTCAGTGAAAGTGATGCCTCCACCTTCACGCAAGCAGCCATGCCACCTCCCAACTGTAAGTTTCAACTGCACCAGGGGTCGACAACCTGCGATTCCGGAGCCTTATGCGTTTCTTTTTTGTCCTTGTGACATGACTCTTTTATTAATTTTTTTGCTACTGTAGCAAGTAATTAATAAGTTTAATACCCAGTCGTAAGTGAAACAAACAAAAAAACACTCGCGTCTTTATCTCACACAGTGTTGTTTTCCTTTTATTGCGAAAATAATATTAGTTTTGCAGCTCTCAGTGATTTTTATTTTGTGAAATATTCATTAAAATGGGTATTTGAGTGTAAAAGGTTGCCGATCCCTAAACTACACCATCATACAGTGCCAATAAGCTTTCTTTTAATCTTTATCTTGAATCATTTACCATCTTGATCCAAATATAATTTTCCTGCCACAGTCCAAGGATGGGGTGACAGTGGCACTGACAACTTGCTCACCATGCCATGGAAGCAAACCGTCAACGGCTTTGAAGCCACACGAGGTTTCAACTCATCTTCCTACCCTGAACGACTAGCTTGGCAGAAGCTACAAGGTATCGTTGTGTTGTCTCGTCAAAAGACTAATTTTTTACTAAATTAAAAAAATTGTTTTTATTCTGTTTAAAAACTGCATTTTATTAAAGTTAAAAATTCGCTTTTTACTAAACTTAAAGGACGACTGTTTATTAAATGGCAGAGCAACCCATAATTATTATGTTTGGCCAAAAGATGTAGACTTACGTATGTTATTTCCAGTGTCAATTTGTTGTTTATCATTCAATCCAAAACTCCAATTGAGGGCTCTTATGTAAACATCATATATGTGATGTATAGTGGCCTTTCATATACACAGCAGTTTCAATCCATATAAACAGTAGTAACATCGTTTCCAGCTGCCACTATGGAACGCAAGCTGTCTGGCCAGGAGAACAAGAACTTGGCAAGCTTTGGCACATGGGGAGCAAGACCACAATCGAACGAGCAAGCGTCTGCTTCGATTAGTCACGTCCCAAATGCATGGGGAACCTCTATCAATGCAGGTACCACAATGAATATGTACATGACTTTTATACTTTATTTTTCAAATTACTTTTTACAATTTTTTATAAACCATACTTATGTTATATTAGTGTGTTATGTCGAATATTTCCGATTACTTTTTCCAAATTAAGTAGTTTTACAAGTATCAGCCCTAGTAAGTTTACACTGAATTGATTTGAACAGGTGGAATGAGTCACTGGGGAAGCAAATCGCCCACAAACCCCCTCGACTCGTTTGCATTGGGTCGTGACGGCCGTGCCGCACCCCCGGGGATTACCCGCGAGTTCAGCAACCCCGGCTCGGTCACCCGGGGCTTCATCAACCCCAAGTTGCCGTCGCGCTCCGACTCCACCTCCACGTCGCCTCCTGGTGTGAGCAGCCAGCAGCAGATGATCATTGAGAATCTCCTCCGGATGTGGAAGTCCGCAGAGCAGCGGCTGCTCAGTCTCATCCATAACGGATACGTTCCAGCATCCGACATGTCTCCTGCTGGTAAGGACTTTTTCTGTGGATTTTTCGGTAAAATTATTTTTTATCTTCTCGTTTTACCTGTAAAAACACATGCGAACTATTTAAGTTAACTTTCAACATGTGTGCGGAGAACAAAAGCTTTCAAATTCAAATTAGTTGGAAATTTTGTGTGAAAACTGATAAAATAACTGATACAAAAATATTTATTTGATAGGATTGGAGAGCGTAAGCTTTCAAATTGGGTAGAAATTTTGTTAAAAAAAACTGTTGAAATAATCATTATGTCAGCCCAAAGAGCATAGTAACCACATTCAACTCCACAGGTTTGGACAAGGATAGCGCCGAACACGCATACACTTGTGTCTCCGAGCTATTTGAACTGCTGTGGAAGCAGAGATATGACCTCGCGCTCTCATTTCTACGGGGTTTCCGAGAGGTTTTCGCAAATTCTGTGCACCCAGAGATCCGGAATCTATTTATCGGTGAGAAAAATAATGTTATAATATCGGTGTCGTTTTAGTATTGGTAATTCAAAAGTTCTTTTCGGCATTGCTAATTTAAACTTCAAAAACGTTTCTCGATAAACGGCCAAAAACTTATTTAAACTTTATCCACTAGGTGTCGGTGAGCTTGACACAATGAAGCAAATATTTCTTCAACAAGGAAAGGAGAAGTTTCTCTCTGGCTCCTCTGGTGGCCCGGTGACATGGAAACAACCGACGCCACCACCGTCCCAAATCGAACATAGCTGGCCTGCAACAAGTAAGTCCATAGCTATTGCAGTACGTTAATAGTTATTTCACTTAATCTTAAAGATTTTTTTATTAATTGACGAGAACTGACTACATAACATTCGTTGATAAGGTTTTAAAGGTCTTCTGAATCATACACGTACTGCAATAGCTCCGGTAATCCGACGGTGGGCGCGAGGTGATCTGATGATTGTCCGTGTACTAACCCCCTTGGTTTTTTTATTCCTATCCCACAGCATTCGATCATTTTAATTTATCCTTAGCTCCGTCCTTGCCTACTGTGCCAGCACGGGAATCCCCCACTGATTTCCTACCCTGGAGCCCCTTCTCACCCACAACTGACGCCGCATCACTGTGGAGCGGGGCCAGCACATCAGGGGTCACGAGCATGCGAACCCCGTCTTTGAGCTCCGACCCTTGGAGCACCAGCAACTCTATATTCTCAAGCACCACAAGTATGTTGTGTTCCTCCTTTGGCCATGGGGGATTTGTACATAGAAACCCCAAATTCCTGAGCTAAAGTTACCATTGAATGTCCTACCGATACGCACAGTGGGTTCATGCGACACCTTTCAGCTAAAGGGTAGTTGGCTTGAAACTGGTCACTAGAGATCTTTTTTTACAAAATCATAAAAGTCTATGCGAGTCCCTGGGGTATTAGTTTCACAAAAACATTTGTTTATCAGAAATCTAAATCGAATCAAGGAAGCAAAGCGCGTCAATTTACACCATCATCATTACTATGCAGTAGCTATGTCAGCAGTTGTCATGTCGAAAATAGAATGGTTGCTGGTTTAAGTCGTAATAATGAGCAGTTGTTCCGCTGTCAACAGGCACCTCCGTAACCGGGCCATCGTTCAATCGCGCTCCGTCTCGCCCCGTGACGCACGCTCGCTCCAGTTTCGGCGACAATTCACCGACAGATGGTTCGTTCGGCTCAAAAGCCTCCTCTAAGTAAGTAGTAATCTATATTCATGAATTGAACCGACACAAATGTTGAAGCGCCGTAGAGAGGATACGGTGCGACCCTCGACGAGCTATTGACCTCAATTTTTAAACCAGTGCTTCGCAACCGTTTTTCACTTGATGCACAGTTATAAACTTACTAATTTCGACGACACATTGCAGTCAAAAATGTACAATGGGAGGTCTTCTGACAAGATTTTTTTGGATATTATATAAGCAAAGTGTCTGATAGCCGTAAAATTTGCAAAAGCTAAAATCCTTTTTATTTGGTAAAAAAATGTTTAAAAAATAATATTTAAAAAAAATGTAGCATTGTCTTGCGACAATATTTTAAAAAAAAAACACCTAGCATTGTCTTGCGACACAGTAGTGTGTTCCGGCACACTGGTTGCGAAGCACTGTTCTAAACAATATAATTAACGCGTGATATGCCTGCAGTTCGACGTCGCCGCGGGTGGTCACTCCACCAACTGGATTCGAACCTTCCATGAACTCTACCTCGCTGGCTGGAATTGAATCAACGCTCAAATACATTTTCCGTAAGTTCGTTAGGTTAATGAATCTCGCAACTTTATAATGTTTTATAACGCAAAATAATGTTTAAATTTTTTATGTTTAATTTTTTTTATATTTTATAACGCAAAATAATGTTTTAACTTTATAACGCAAAATAATGTTTTGATTGTGCACTCCGTAATTTAATGTTTTGTGTCTAAAATGTTTTAATGGCACTTTGAAAAAACTGGTGCGCTTTAACTCTGATGCGATATCACGGTTGTAAAAGGCGTGGCTTAAACTTTTGTGCGCCGTCTTATGAAGTCTAATTTTATAGGAAATGACGTAATCAGTTGCCATTTCATTTGCAGTGAATTCGAACGACTGAGCAGCGTCGCAGTAAAACAAGATGGCTGCCGCAATATTTCCCACAGTTCATCAGAAGTGAAGTGACGTACATGCTGGTATCTCTTTTCGTTTATGCCTTTTTCCTTTTTATGTGCTGTCCCGCCAAATATGTTGCAGTGTTCTCTCGTTTGCAAAGTAGCACTCTATAATACCGACAAGATGGCGCGCAGTATATCTATCTCGCCCCAGTGTCGCATACATTATACTGTATTTAAGTTCGCCAATGTATCGTTTCTTTAACCACAGTTCCGTTTTTTCCAAATGCACTGGTTTCAACGGGTTGCATTATGCTAACCCCAACCAGGCAGTTCATTTTTAAACCATAACAACCGTTATTTGCACGTATCACCGGACAATGTTCAAACTTGTTAATTCCCGGCGGACGTCGCCTAAAAGAAGCCGCGTTTCGGGTTACACACAGCGTTGTAATTGTGATGTCATTGTTTTGTCCGTCTTAGAAAAGAAACATTCCATAAAGTTTTTGTAAAGCGCTGTCTCTGAAAGTAATCTAACCCGCGTTTTAAGTGCAAAACCCCACAAAAAAAAACAGAATAAGCCATTTTCTATACTAGTCGCTGTTCCCCGTGTTTACCATATCCTACCTAATGAGCAATTGTTTCCTGTGTGCTAATGCGTCATGTTCCTTGCCATTTCGCTTCTTCCATGCGCCCCCCCCCGTGTTGCAAACCTGATATATTTATATGCAACGCCATTTTCACCGAAGTATGTCCCGATTCCACCCACAGATCTAATGTTGTAACAAAAGTTCGACGAAAATCGCCTTTTCAACCGGAGTTTCTGTATCACGGCACCACGGTGTGATCTAGGGTACTTGTTTTTATTTCTTAAACCTCCAGGCTTATTGTTGTGTCGGCCTGCCGATTATCAGGTGGCTAAATATCCCAAGTATTAAACTGGACATTGAATCTTCTTAATAGCGACCAATTCAGAAAGGTGCTAATGTGTTATCGGAATGTACTTTATATGCGCGATTTACCTGTGACTTTCTACATACTCTTCGCAACAGCGAGGACGGAATTCAGGCCTTAACCATAACAATCACCACACACACCGAGTGTTAACGTGCAATCAGCGTCAATGAGAATTTGCTCGTGTTCGCCGCTTTATTCGCGTTGCCTCGCCGAACAAGAAGTGATTTTAACGAAAATTTCGGAGAAAACCTTGGAAAAAAATGTTGGAGACAAAAAAAAAGAAAACTTAGGACATACGAAAAAGAAAACTTAAAACACCAAGAAAGAAAATTTCGACTCGCGATTCCAGCTGATGTACTGCCCACAACCGCGCACAAGATCGACTCGGAAGTTCCGTTAGTTTCCCTTAACAAGAGAATGTTGGAGCCTGTTCTATGCAAAACCTCATTTCGATTGCAATTGTCGTCCGCTTTGCAGGAAAATCGGCGTCGTCTTTCGCGTCGCGGCGAACAAATCAATTACACGACGTTTAATATTACCTTCCGCGTGCGTTTTTGGTCGTCGCTTGCACGAATCTATGTAGAATTCCTATTTCAGCCTTTTTCAATGAGATTATATCGCGAACGGCGGCGTGAACGCTGCAAACCCCGGGAAACATCCAACAAACTTATCCGTCCTCACCGTTTCATAGTTGCACCGACAACTACGCTTTCTTCTAATATAGGTAATGGTAGTCAAGCTCACGCACTCAAGTAATTCCAATCAATAATTCATCGACCCGAAGTTCATGCGAGGACGCGACCTTTAATAAGTTCGTCGCGTCTGCGTGAAACTCGGGCTTTCTGCTGTGCAATAACCTCCGTTCTGCCGCACTGTCCCCGATAATTAGCTTCCGCAGGCCTGATTCCCGTAGCCCGCCCACGTAACATTGTGTTTAACGTGCCTTATAAACATAAAAAATCCAAAAAAAATGCAGAAGTGAATACCGAACTGTGAACCTGCGTGTTTTAATCCCCGTGCTGTTATTTCGCCCTTCGTAACTGTTGCTGTCTTAACCATATATCCACCTACACTTTAGAATTCATACACTATTCTGTGCAGCCGTTTTTCGAGGGTAGCAACCATCATCTATTAAACACGTGTGCCTTCCTTGTTTTTCTAACCATTCGACGTTTATTCTCGCAACACCAGTAAACACAAAATAACAACACGGTACCTTTACGTCCAAGCCCCTAAATCTTTAAAAATCAGAGAAAATCTCCGGACTTGAACGCATACTGGGCCAATGTGTGTTCGGAGAAGAATTACATCACTGTCGAAATTTTGTACAACCGACTTTTCCCTCTTACCTGTACAAATATGGGGCGTTTTGGTCCCGCGACCTGTCGATATATGCTAGCTGTTCGCTTGACATTTGTAATACTTATCTTCCAAGGGAATCCGCGACAAATTCATATTGACCAAGGTTCTAAACCGTTTTGGAGTTAAATTGTCCTGACTTGTTAATTTTGCACCGATCGCACCTTTTTATTGTACTAGTTGTCAAGCACGAGCAGAAGAGAGTAAATCGCCGTTGAATTCCTCATTTTATTGAGTTCTGCGTTTAAACGCGAGTATTGGAGCCATTGGTTAGTAGTGTGTGGAGTAGGCGCACCGGAAAACTCTTTCCAGGGTCTTTATACCCCGATAACGAGATTACAAGTTATTTATTTTATCCTAACAAACGTACATTTTCCACCAGCGGAGCCAAATTGCCTTCTAGTGTATTGCGTTGTTGTCTTGCAATCGTCGTTCTTTCTGATATTGCATCATCTTTGCCATTCGAATCACTGTTCAATTGAAGGTGTTTTAAGTTTGCGCGCGTCGACGCCCGCAAAACGCTGCTCACTAAATCCTTCGCGGGAAATCCCGGGAATTTAGCCGACACGATTCGTCTTATGTTCGACTTTCCCCGCGCCACGGAGTTCGGCGCCTACTTCTATGTTTATTGTCATGTCACGTACTGTATATTGCAGCGTCGCGGACGGAACAAAAAAAAACAAAAAACAAAAAAAAACAAGTCCGCGCCGTTGCGTCTTGTGCAATCGCGTCGTTTTTTCTCGCCTTGCGCTTCGTCAGATGGAACAATCAGTGATTTTATACGCGGCACCGCCCTTGTGCTTCCGATTGTGAAAAGCGGGCCGTTCCCCCAAACTCGCCCTTAGAGTGCCAAACTGTCTATGCACGTTTATGTCGTGTGTGTTCACACCTGTGCATTATACCAGTACCTGCAAACCGAATCCGAACAAGGAATTTATCAGCTGACTTTTTAACGTCAACTTAAATAAATTACACTTTCTGTATGAATCTGTCCTAAAGTTTCCAAGTTAACCTTCCACCCGGTACCAGCGGCCGATAACGCCACAAAAGTTAGCGGATCTTATTACAAACCTATTGATTTCGAACGGTATCTTCACCCGGCCCCGCACACTCTTCTACAGAGCGATAATTTCTTCAAGAAGCGTCGACCTTATTGTTATTCAGGTGTCTGAATCTTTTTATTTTAACTCGCGCCAGCACGCCACTGTTGCCGCCCCTAATCGCAGTGTTGAGGCTGACGAGTCTTTTTTATACTGTTGGACATAGTACCCAGCGACCAAAAGTGAACTCCGATATCCACCATACACGTTTTTACCCGAAGCTCAACCACGCGCAGCCCAGTTTTTTACCTACCTTCACCACGCCATTCTTCGGACATTCTTCAAAGTGAACACAGCAGACAATGAGACCAGCAACATAACACACGTCTTGCCCCCTAAACACGCGAATACACACGCGTAGGTGTGCTTCTTACACACAGAACCAGCAGTGACAAACGTCCTGCACTTAGAGCCCAGGCAGTATTTTATTACCCAACACCCCTGCTTTTAGCACTGTTCAGTTATGTTACTTACCCCCCGTTACTAACCAGCGATTTTTACTTGCGTGCTCTGTTGTGTGACCCCAACATGCTATATCCAGTGCATTCGCTCGCAAGCCAGCTGGCTCATCGTTTATTCGTTTCCGTCTTCTCAATGCAACTTGTGTCGTTTTTCTCGCTGTACATACCCACCCATTTAAAAAAAACTAAAAAAATCGAAAAGAAAATGTGTTTTTTCCTGTTTACCAGTGTTCTTGTCGCTTGTCATACCGCTATGCACGTTGGGGCATTTCGCCTCGGATTTGAACGAAACCATCCACGACGCTCGACTCATGCAGTCTTATCGGACCACAATACTACACACGCGATTTGCGTTTATAACGAGATGTCTTTTTAAACCGGCTAACACGCACCCTAAAACGCCACAGTCTCTTCAACGCTGCGATTTCGAATTTTCTTCAACCGCCCGTCATCAGAGCTCTCTCACGACACCGTGCGACCGCAATCTACTTAGGTTCGCGCTTACAACCGCACGACTCAACAACCAACTTCGATTACACTCGACGTTAGCTCACTCGCACTGTTAACTAATCTAACGATTAAATAAAAAGAAAAAACGCGTTTACACGATGTCGTTCCTATCGTTCTAACAAGTCTACCCCACGCACCAATACTTAGCCTCCCCCATTCTAAGAGCAGCATTTGAACTATCCGGTTTAAACAATTTTCAAATGTGCCCTCTGAGTACCTTAATGCAGTTCCCATTTTCCCTGTAATAGCAACCGTTTCCTTATTTAGCATTCTATCGTAACAGTATATACCTTGTTTGTATTTTTTTGAGTAGATTACGTTGTGTTCCGGTGTACTCTTCATTTCTGTCGGTTATCGCCTCGAAAACACCTGGATTCGCTTGTACATACCACTAAATTGCAATCACTTATATTTTGCTTCAACCTGAATGAAGTGGCTGTAATGTACAGTTTGTATTTTCTCGCATGTATCGGCTGTGTTTAGTAGTTTGCCCATAATAATAAAAAAATGTACAGCTAAATACGACTCCTTTTTGGCAGCATAGCAAATTAGGATTGGTTATACACGTTTATTTCCGTGAATAGGAAAACGCAAGGGGGCAATCGTCAGATCACCTCGCGCCCACCATCGGGTTACCGGAGCTATTACAATGTGTTGTGTTTGATTTACGCGTTTCATCAACTTAGTAGAAGCTATTATTCCACTGTGATTACGCAGTGTGTGTTAGAGACTTGCCGAAGGACACAGCCAACAAGCAAGCGACCAGTTTCGAGTCTGAAACCCTTCGGCTAAATGCGACTCCTGTTTAGTAGCCGAGAAATATTGGGAGGTAAATATTGTTCAACTGGCAATTTTAAATAAATGCTCGTGGGCTTTATAAGATTATACGTGATCATTATTACCCTTTCCACATCGTAGATTTACCGGAGCTATGTGGTGTCTTTAGTGCTTCGCCTTTCGGTCGTTATTATTCAGGTTCGAAACTAGTCACTAGCGAGTCGGAAGTCTTTGGTGAGGGTACTTAACGGACAACGTTAGAATAATACATAACACACTGCAATAGTTCCGGTAACCCGCGGTGGGCGCAAGGTGATCTGACGATTACCCGTGTGTTAACCCCTTTGCTTTTCCCATTCCCGGGGATAAAAATAAATATCCTATGAATGATATTAATTAAATCTCTCCAAATTCGCAATTCAAAATCACTGGCTCCCGCTGAGCTTTGGTTGGTTGTCCGTTCACACGTATCATGTCAGGCAGTCACCCAAAAGGTGTTTGGATCGAAACCAACCAATACCTAGTCGAATGTGTACTTTGTACGGTCGTGTGGCCGAATGGTTAACGCGATCTCTACATAAACCATTATATAAAACGGTTGGAGTGACGAGCCAAAAATGGGTTCAAAACTGAGCTCGGTAAAAAACATGTATTTAGGAAAGCGTTTGGCGGGCCAACCGTAAACCCAGTCATTTTGTAAACCTTTAAACGAAAACAAGGAATCGCCGATCGTATTCGACTACGGCATCAGTGTCAAGACTACGTTTAGTCAAGTCACCGTGTATGCAAATCTAAGCCACGACATTAAAAATTTAGGTTGAGTCAAGTCCAAATCTTTAAGGGGCGGTTACCCAATTATTCTTCCTATCTCTCCAATATAAACTGACCTTACAAAAAGGACTTTCACTCAAAATCCTGCCACAGGAAGTCGTAGATTTTTTCAAAATTTAAAATTAAAGCTTGCATCTGCAACCTAAACCCAAAACTCTTCAAATTTTTGCATAACATTTTTGAGCTGGAACTCTTCGTACATCGGGAACTTTTCCCCACCAAAACAGCTTGGAGATGCACAATCAATACATTTATTTAACAAACCATTGCTCCACGATTACAAAACTTTACAGCTAAACGAGAGCACCGGCGCGCAGCGTAGCACATGCTGCTTCAAAACAAATATTGGGGAATCACCACTGTTGTGAATCAAGAAATCCCAACAGTTGTTCCGCCTTCCGCTAAAAAGCACCTGAATCCAACAAAGCTATGCAGCTAAAGGTGAATTATAATGCATGTTTATATTTTGTACTTCAAAAAATACTGTTGGGTGTGTCAACCTACAGTCCAATATCCATAATTTAAATTTGATAAAAAATTTACCCAGAATTGCATAGCTCCATTCCAATACTGGACACAACCAACTGTCTAGCACCCCAAAGTTGGGTCCCGTGAGGGTGGATAACTTAATTTAACAGTGAGCACAATGTGAGAATCTTAACTCGACAATGAGCACAAGGTGGACACTGGTAACAATGGTAATAGTATTCTAGCTAGTCATCTAATATAGGATAGGATGTTCATGTTTATCCCCATTTATGAAAAAACCAAGGTGGTCAACACACAGGCAGTCGTCAGATTACTTCTCCCCCACATTATCGTGCCAGATAATGGCAAACATATACTCGTTAATGCAACCGTTATTATTTTCCTACAGTTCCTTTCTGCCATCATGCAATACCTTGAGTGTGTGAGTGTTTATAATTTCTCGACATCAAACCCAAGAAAGGAAGTTTCCTGGTAAAATATTTAAGGATGATGATGTAATATGTACTGACAGCATGATTAAAGATTTTTAACAATGGATACTTGTGATGTCACCAACTATTGATTTCATCTATATAACTGAAGATATTAAAAACTTTTAAATTACATCAAAATGACACAATAAACATACTACAACGTAAACCTGACCTGTGGCAATCAATTATTCCCGGGGGTTATATTCCCAAGTACTATTGTTGTTTCGTAATGGGCAGGATGTACACAGGAAATGATGTCATGTTAAAGCAATAGTGCAGTGTGTTGATGTAGATAGTTAAGTCAGCAACTGCTTTTCACAAGTGAAGGTTAGTTTGCTGTATTTGGAAACTTTTATTTAGTAATACCATATGATAGCCCTATATAATAAGTTATTGTAGGTGTACTTGTATAAGATTTAGTACTTAACAGTATTTAACTAATCTGTTTGTATATATAGCAATATAGCGACTGGCGATTCATATAATTTAGCAAAATGTATATATACTTTTTTGTTTCCTGTACTTGTAAATAAAATATATATTTTGTAAATTTCAATAATACAACTATTATTTGTAATTAAACTTATATGTGCAGATTCATTTTTTATAATTTCCCAGTTTTATTTCATTTATAGTGACTGTTTTTATTTGCCTCACATTCATGGAGTAATAAGAAATTATAATCATTATTTACAAAGCTATAAATTAGACTATTAATAGGATAGGGTATTCATGTTTATCGAGTAGGAAAACCAATGGTGGTTACACACAGGCAATCGTCATTTACCTCGCGCCCACCGTCGGGTTATCGGAGCTATTTCAGTGTGTTGAGTATGATTTACATGTTCCTTCAATTTAGTAGAACCCATTAATCTGCTGGATTTAGGCCATGTTCATTAATTGCCTTGTCCAGGGACACAACTGACTAGCTAGCAACCAGCTTGTATAAGATTGTTAAAGCTGCTTTAATACAATTTAATTTTCATGTATTTTTTAATTATTTTATCAAAACAAATTTTTTCATTTTACAGACAGTCAGCATAATGTCGGCGAAATACAGAGTAACAGAGAGTGAACCGGACGTCGAAGTCCTTGTGCCGAAGAAAAAAGATGGAAAGAAAAAGACAAATATGAATGATCTAAAGAAGGAATTGACAATGGTGGATATAAGATAGGATACCAGTACTTGTGTTTATTAAAGGGATGGGAAAATGCAGGCCACATAACACTGGTATTCGTCAAACTACTATTTCACAGTTGGGTAGCTGAAACTCTGCTTTTACAGTATGTTGTACTCAATGATCTTATTGTTTAACCACTAGATACAAGCACTGAAGTGGTTTCGATATCACAATCTTTCAACTTAGCGCAACCAAGAGCCATATAATCCGGCAGATGTTACATATTCTACTTAAAAAAATATCACCTACAATATCTAATCAATACTTTGCCAAAATGACATAAAAAAATATACCAACCTTGTCAAAAATTGCCCACAGTACACATGCATAGCATATGTACCGTAAACCGGGGTGTATAGGGACTGCAGGGTAAATAGGGACAAAACCATGTAAAGTTTTGTCCATATTTTAAAATATATGTTGAAATCAATTTTACTTCTACTGAGACAAATGTAAATCTGAACTGTAACCTGCTGTTAAATATTTCGCCTCAAGGTAAATTGCATTAAAATTACTTTTGCAGGATGAGCACAAAATACCATTGGAAGAGTTGTGTGAGAGAGTGAAAACTGATCCTGTTAACGTAAGAATGTTTGAATGTCATGTTGAAAAAAAGATATGTGAAATCTACCACTGATTAGTCTGGTGCGTTAATCAACACTTTTCAGCCAAAGGATTGCAGGTTTGAAACTGGTCAGTTGTGTCCTTGGGCAAGGCACTTAAAGGACATTGCCTGAATCCAGCGGATTAATGGGTTTCTACCAAATTGAAGGAACATGTGAATCATACACAACACACTGCAGTGGCTCCTGTAACCCAACGGTTTGTGCAAGGTGACCTGACAATTGTCTGTTTGTTAACCCACTTGGTTTCCCATTCATGGGAATAAACATGAATATCACATCCTATCCTACTATACAAGGCAACTGACCATCAGCCGCATATTGGGAAGGTTTCAATCACTATGTCAATGCATGGTTGTTTGTTACAATTTATGTATTTTAAAACTTTAATTAAACCTGAACAACCAGTTTACTCTGCTGGTATCACATCAGACCATTAACCAAACAACAGTTAGTATGAACTCAGTCACCAACGGTTGGTTGTGTAAAGCACTTAGCAAGTGTTGCCTGAATCTGGTAGCTGACTGGGTTAAATAAAACCTATAGAAATGTCTGTATGATCGGTCACTCTCCTGTGTACATGAGGTATGATTACCAGAGTACTGTTATACTGACATGCAGTTTCCACCAACTGGGCAAAAATGAGAATCATTTTATTAGGGACTTAGTACATGGACTATTTTTCCCAGGGAATTATTAGATGTGCTAATTTTCCAGGCACTTAGTACAAAGGGGTGCTTTTTTTAGGGACTTACTATAAGGGATAATTTTTCCAGGGACTTAGTACATCTCAAGCTGCAGAATTTCTGGAAAGAGACGGCCCCAATGCTCTCACCCCCCCTGAAACCACACCCGAATGGATCAAGTTTTTAAAGAATCTTTTTGGCGGTTTTTCGACTTTGCTATGGATCGGAGCTATCTTGTGCTTTCTTGCATATGGAATTGATGCAGCAACGATTAAAAACAGAGAAGAATTATCATCTGATTATGTAAGAAGATGTATTGTCTGACTGATTAGTCTGGTGGATTAGTGCAGCACCTTGCCACTGAAGGGTTGCAGGTTCAAAACTGGTCACTAGATCAAAGCGATTGTGTCCGTGGGCTAGTCACTTACCAGATATTACCTGAATCAAGTGGATTAAAAGGTTTAACCAAATTGTAGAAATGTCTTCTATCTAAAATTACAATAAATGGTGGGTGCGAGGTGATCTGAGGATTGACCATGTTTCAGTACAATTTATTTATTGTTTCTAATATCTTCTTTACCTGCTACCGCTACTTTCCGCTTGTTTTAAACAATGTTCAAAAACCATCTGACTGCTTAACGTTTCTTAACAATTGAATTTTGTCTCATTTTTAATCATTCCATGATTGGAATGAAATAATAAGATTTCATGTTTCCTAGTTGTATCTTGGGGTGGTGCTTGCTGCAGTTGTATTAATAACCGGCATCTTCCAATACTACCAAGAATCAAAAAGTTCCAAAATTATGGAGTCTTTCAAGAACATGGTTCCATCTGTAAGTAATATTGCTTGAAGACTTGTTTTGGGTATTTAACCCTTTAGAAACGATAAGAACAAATTTGTCCTTTTTGACGTATGCTCATTCAAAATGAAAAATCTCCAACATTTCTTGTCGAAACTGCTTAAGTTTGGTCTCTTTGGAAAGCTATATGATATATCTTTTGAAAACAGCAAAAATAAACATAACTTTGCATTTGAAATTTTGAAGTAAAGTTTAGTTGAATTTTATGACTTTTTTTGGTGTAATTTTGAGGGAAAATTATCACAAAAAAACGTTTTTTTTTAATACTACGCTCAAAAGGTTTGTTTCATTTAATGTCTCTATGGCAGTAGAATCAGTTTCGCTTCTTGGGATGTCCCGAATGTGATCTTACCAGTTTTTTTTTTCATTTTTGGGGGGTTTTGAGTATCTTTAAGGTTATAGTCCACAATTTGGTTTAAACCCTTCATTTATAGTTTATTTTAAGGAAAAAGTAGTAAGATTAAGCAATATGGACTTAATAGCAATCTAAATTTCTATTCTAACATTTTTTATAATAAAAAAAACAAAAAAAAATTTAGCATGGGTGGACCTGTAACATGAAATCAGTGACGTAATAATATTTTAATGACGTCATCAAACCAAAATTATAATATAATTGTAGGAAATTTGTTTCTGAGTAACTTTGTAAAAATATGTTAGGCTGTATTGTAAACAGATCAAAAAATATAACATTGTATAAGAAAGAATATGACGTGGACCCCCAAGTAGTGACGTCATCAAAAAATAAAAATTTCAGAAATTTTGGAAATTTTATTTCGAACAACTCTAGTGTTGAACATTTTGTTCTAACTATAACACAAGAGGCGCTAGAGCACTACAAAGCGGACTCGGTCAAAACGCGCAAACTACGCAAAAACAATCTCGTTTCTATAGGGTTAAAATGGGTTACATTTTCCGGGGTAATAATATCTAATAGGTTACTGCGTTGCCTTTCACCCAAAAGATTTCCAGTTCAAAACTGGTCACTAGCTAGTTCTTTGGGTCCTTTGGCAAGGCACCTAACGGACATTGCCTGAACACAGTAGATTTATGTGTTTAGTGTGTCGCCTTTCAGTTGAAGAGTTGCAGGTTCGAAACTACTCGAAAGAGAGTCAGTTGTGTCCTTCGGCAATGCACTTATCGGATATTTGCCTGAAACCAGTGAAATGGGTTCTACCAACTTAAAGGAAAATGTGAATCATACACAACAAACTGTAATTGTTCTGATAACCCAACAGTGGGCCGTGGTAAACTGACAATTGCCTGTGTGTTAACCCCCTTGATTTTCCCATTTAATATTTCATCCTATCCTTATATCCTATTATTTATTTAAATAACCATCATGAAAGTAACAGTTAATTAATTTGTTTTTATTATTCTGTCATACTCTCCAAGGTTGAGGTAAGACTCAACTACTGGTGTTGTACTTAAATACTTCTGGACTATGTAGTTTAAGTGCCACTGATGAAAGGAAGTAATTAACCGGTTTATGTTATTAAGAGTTACAGGCACTCCACACACAGTTTAACATTTACACCTTTTACTTTCCCAGCAAGCAATAGTAATCAGAGATGGCGAAAAATGCCAAATTGTGGCAGAAAAGCTTGTGATTGGAGACGTTGTGATCGTGAAAGGTGGAGACAAAATACCCGCCGATTTGAGAATCTACAGTTGTCAGAATATGAAGGTTTGATCATTTTGGGTTTCAGTTTGCTTTGAAATAAACTACAAGTAGATTCAGTGTAATATGAAATTTATAAATTTATTTTAAATATCAAATTTAAAAAAAGCATTATATCACAGCATTATCATAATAAATATATACCCCAAGGTTGACAACTCTTCATTAACTGGAGAAGCTGAACCACAAGCTCGTGGCATCGAATGTACCCACGATAACCCACTGGAAACCAAGAATATTGCTTTCTTTTCTACTAACTGTGTTGAAGGTGATTCTTATAGTAGTGTTGTGACTTATATAGTTTTTATGATAGCGTGTTTGTCGACAGATCAGTTTAAACAAGGATAGGATGTTCATGTTTTTCCCTGTGAGTAGAAAAACACAAGAGGCTTTACCACATGGACAATTGTCAGATTACCTTGCGCCCATCATCGGCTTACCAGAGCTTTTACAGTGTGTTGTGTATGGATCACATGTTTCTTCAATTTGGTAGAACACATTTTACTAGTTTCAGGCAATATCCGTTAAGTGCATTGCCCAAGGACACAACTGACTCTCTTTCGACCAGTTTTGAAGCTGCAACCCTTCGACTGAAAGACGACACACCAACCTACTGAGCTAATCTGTCGGACATAAATACATTGCTCATATACCCAGGTTCTGGTCAAGGGATTGTGATTAAATGCGGCGACCACACTGTCATGGGAAGAATTGCCACGCTTGCTTCAGGTCTGTCGTCCGGTCAAACACCCATTGCTCGCGAGATCGCTCATTTCATTCATATAATCACGGGATTTGCTGTTTTTCTTGGCGTCACGTTTTTCATCATATCCATGGCGCTTGGCTATCATTGGATATTGTCGGTTGTCTATCTCATCGGGATTATTGTGGCGAATGTGCCAGAAGGATTACTGGCTACTGTAACAGTAAGTGTGAATTATTGCATTCCTCTATTTTTTTTAATCAAAATTGAAATTGGGCCACATTCCATTTAAAAAAAAAACGCATTTGTGATGAACAAATATCAAAGAAATTATTTTAGAAAAAAGCTGTAATGCCAATTTCAAGTGTTTCCAATTATGTTTCATATCAGTACAAACGCGGTGCGAATATTTTGAGTTGGAAACACTGATAAATTAATTTATTAGTTTGTCACATCCACATAGAGGTTACATAAATTAGAACTGTTTTGTGCATTATAGATTACATAAGTTCTTCTATAACCCTGTGCCATCTGTGTGCTAACCTCTCTTAGTTTAGTTTTTGCTTTACAGCAATGAAGAAAATGTTTAAAAAAAGAAAATCTGGACCTTTTAAAATGTGTTTCTTACCAGAAAACCCTTCTGACTTGAGTTTAGTTTATTTTTTTCATCTTCTTTGTGGTACCACTAAAGAAGAAAATAGAAAGTTTTATAAAAAGATGCTTAGATCTCATAAAATCTTGACCTTTAATATTTCATTTTACCAGGTATGCTTAACACTGACAGCGAAGCGAATGGCTCGCAAGAACTGCCTGGTGAAGAACCTGGAAGCCGTGGAAACCCTCGGATCAACTTCCACCATCTGCTCCGATAAAACTGGAACTTTGACGCAAAACCGAATGACCGTCGCCCACATGTGGTTCGATAATAAGGTTGTTGAAGCCGACACAACTGAAGATCAATCAGGTAATTGAAATAGTTGTCAGCAGTAATATAGTAGCCATTAAAGTGATTTGCTAACTTTAGACATTTAGAAACCAATCGCCAATTTTAATCAATGAACTTACATTTGCAAAAAGGTAAAAAAAGTTTTAAAAAAACTTCTGTTACATTTTTATGCATACTGCTCTAAGGCATTTCACATTTCGCAATTATTTATTTCAAACTCTGAAAAATTTGCCTTTTATGCATACTGCAACTTCTCACATAGACAGGTGCTAGAATCACCTAGTCGGAAAGTTACATTGCAGCACGTTACAGTCTCTTATTCAGAGTTTGAAAAAATGCTTAAAAACTTCATGAATTGATTCGAAAAATCCCAATGAAATCATCAGAATATGAGATGCAATTCTAACAAAAGTTCAGTTTGTAGTAAATGCAAATATCATGACAAATTTTAAAAAAAGGTAAAAATGTTGAAAATTTTTAACAACTATCAAAAGTAATTAAAACAAACTAATCACTCATGTTTGTTCTCCAGGAGAATCGGTAGGGATGGAGTCTGCTTCATGGGACGCACTTTCCAAGATTGCACTGCTCTGCAACCGAGCTTCATTTCTACAGGGACAGGAGAACATTCCGATATTGAAACGAGAAACTGCAGGTTTGAAACTGTTTTATCTTAATATCATCTTAAAAATCACAAAGTACCGAGGGAAGTTGTACAATTAAAAGCAGGATGATTGTCTCTCGGTTTTATTTACTGTGGCCCTCAATAGCTTTAAAAATCCAACGGTGGGCGCAAGGTAATCTGACTTCCTGTGTGTAAACGCCCTCTGCATTTTCCCTTAATAAGACTGAACTAAATTTAAGTTTAGGCAAAGTTGTTTCTTAAACCCCCAGTAATAGAAAAAAGAAATTGTAACAGAGTCGTTATATGACATATTCTAAACACTCAAAGAAAATTAAACCATGTCATCATTTCCACCACTAGGTGATGCATCAGAGTCAGCATTGTTGAAATGTGTCGAGTTATCAGTCGGAGATGTGGAGGGCAGAAGAAAGAAAAATGTTAAAATTGCTGAGATTCCTTTCAACTCAACCAACAAATACCAGGTATGAATAGAAGGTGTCAACCATGTTTAAGCGACCTATTTTTAAACCCATATTGACTCGATATATGTTTCCTCATGGAAAAAAAAAAGATTAGGTTCCCTCATTTACAACCAGAACTAATGTTTTATTGAATAGATAACTGATGTTAGTAAATAGTTGATTGGATTTTAGACTAGTCTTAACAACTGTCGTTGTGCTGTTATTTTTCCGTTTTGTAAATTTTTATTCAAAGGTTCTGCTTCATGTTTTTATCGTGGAAACAAAAAATAATTTAAGCTAAAACTATAAACTAAAATGGCAATTGTGAAGACCTAAAAAGGCTTTTTTATGGCCATTATCTCTTTTCTAATCCCTTAGATAATGGGTGTAAATGGTTACTAACTTTACTGTAAATGTTCAGCGAAAGGAGTCTGTGACTTTACATTATCAGACAAACTGTAGCATCACCCACTATGTATGACATCATAAGTAGCGCTGCAACGATACTTGATAATTTGCCATGCTTTTTTCATTTTTTGTCTATCAATATGTTTAATCCTCACTGAAAACATATTTCGTAAAACAACATTCTCATCCATTTTTCTATCCATGAAATCTGCATGCTTTTTTAACTCCTGGATTTATATGTCTTTCTTAACTGAATTCTTTTAAAATTTTTCATCAAAAATATTCCCATCCAGGTATCGATCCATGAGACAGAGGATCCCAACGACAAACGATACTTGCTGGTGATGAAGGGAGCTCCGGAGCGCATCCTCGATCGATGCAACCGCATCCTCAACAAGGGAGTTGCGGAGGAGATGACGCAGGAATGGAAGGATGACTTCGAATCAGCTTACATGGAGCTGGGAGGGTTGGGAGAACGTGTGCTTGGTAGGTTGAAACTCAGTGATTCCCAACTCTTTCACTCGTACGATTTTAAGCTTTGTACAGATTGCGCAGCACCTTCGGTACTATAAACGATGAGAAAAAATGAGCATGTAGGTATTTTAAAGTTTAACAAAGTAAGCGGAAGTTAGCCGCATACCACTTGAAAATCTTTTAATTATAGACTCTAGTATTGGGACTCACCCTGTGTATAATAAAACTGGTCGCAATGATGAGAATTTTTTTTATTTTTCCCTATACGCCAGTAGAAAACGGCTGTGGTAACGTTAATTTTAAATAAAGGCTGGGTGCAGAATATTTGTAAGACTAAATTCTTACTCACACGATGTGCGTAACATGCATTAACCAGATATTTAGTCCTGCTTACGTTTTACAAATGGATTAATAAAGCCACTACAATATTGTTTATTGCATTTTGTTTATTCTGCAGGTTTTTGCCACGAATACCTCCCCCTTGATCAGTTTCCACCCGGTTATCAATTTGATTCAGAAGATGTGAACTTCCCCCTGGAGAACCTCACCTTCGTTGGTCTCATGTCGATGATTGATCCTCCTCGAGCTGCTGTGCCCGATGCTGTGAGGAAATGTCGAAGCGCTGGAATCAAGGTGATTGATAAGAGGGGGCAAGATGTCATTTTTTATTTTTGCCTGGGTTAATTTTATCATACCATATATGGGTTAATTTTTTATGCCTACATGGGTTAATTTTTAACATTTACATAGGTAATTTTTTTATTTGACATGGGTTAATTTTTGCAAAATATAATCATTTGCACTCATTGTTCAGCGACACATTCATGTTTCCTACAATTTTTATGCTGTGCCCAGTTTTAAACCAATGACTATTTTATATGCTTAATTTTAAACCAATGACCATCCTTATACTATGGTTGGTTTGGAACCAATAACTATTTGGTTCAATGTTGGTCCTGTGACTCTGTGTCTAAATGTGTCTGGTCATTTTAGCTGCATAGTACCTCGTTTTTGGCTTTTTTTTAACCAAGCTAGGTCACAAACTTAGACCAGAAATATAGACTTTAAAAGTCCTGTTACTCCATCACCCAGGAGATATCATAGCATTGTCTGTTTCTGTTAAAATTTAATGTGACAAATGACACTGGCGTAGATTTTAATAAAAGTAAATTGAAGAAGCAACAACCTATAAGCTTGAGTCAAGCTTATATTTTTATAATAATAAAGAAATATTAACTAGTTGATATTTCACACACAGGTTATCATGGTAACAGGGGATCATCCAATTACAGCAAAAGCGATCGCCAAAGGCGTTGGAATAATATCTGAGGGATATGAGACAGTGGAAGACATGGCTACTCGACTTAATATCCCAGAACGTGATATTAATCCGAGGTAATTTATCTCATCTGTATCACATGATAAACTTGTTTAAGGATGTAAAGGATAGGATAATCATGTTTATCCCTGTGAATAACAAAAAAACCAAGGGGGTTAACACACAGCAATAGTCAGATCACCTCGCGCCCACCTTTTTATTGCATAATCATTAATATGCATAATTTGTGCATTATTTATCATTTAATTTCCTTTGCAGTTACCCACACTTCTCCCATAAAGTGTATTAAATGCCGTAACTTAACGAATGAACACAATATAAATAATACGAAACAAGAAGCAATAAAACTCAAAGAATATAAATTAAATACCTGAGTTTAGAGGATTTGTAGTAGCAATCCGTTCACTACAGATTGCACTTATTGATACTTTATAATTACAACTTTAGGACTTTGATCACAACAGCCTTTATATACAACCAATTCGAAAGGGTCACAAATATTACTAAAGTAATGAATTATGAACTAAAACCACGCCTTACACATATACAAAAATAAAGAGAACAAATGATATAAAAAGGCAAATGAGAGAAAATAATAAAGTCATATAAAACAGGAAATAATAAATAAAAACAATAAAATATCACAAGCTTAACAATCTTATAACTTATTTACACATCCTTAACACTTATAATCATCAAAATGCATTACTTGATTACTGTCCGCTTTACTGAAAATAAGCTCATCTAATTTAACTTTCCCATATCATTGATAAGATAAATGCTAAGGGATCAACATAAACCATTCAAGTTGCTGGTTAGCATGGGTTAATTTCACACACTTTTATACATACGTTATTAACTAAGTCTATTAATTCCTACAGAGACGCGAAAGCTTGTGTGGTGCACGGTTCAAAACTGACAGACATGACAAGCGATCAGATTGACGATATTCTTCAATTCCATGAGGAGATTGTATTCGCACGGACTTCGCCTCAGCAGAAGCTCATCATTGTGGAAGGTTGCCAGAGACTGGTGGGTGTCGATTCTTATTTTAATTCGGTTTGCCTTGACTCTATTGGTGAACCAAGTTATCGAGCTGCCACTCACAAATAGTTTGTAACTGTTGGTAAAAAAACACTATTCTCAAAAAATGCGGTATATTAGTAACTAAAACCAGAAAGCACTATGGCGTCAAGTGACCGCAAATATATGAATGACGCTATTTAGTCTTGCAACATGTCGATAACATCCGACGGAGCAGAATAAAGGACCCGGAGGCCAGATTTTGCCCACGAGCCGTAGTTTACCCATGTCTGCTCTGGTGGTCTATTGTTTCGGACTTGCAACCCTTTGGCTGAAAGGCATCACACTAACCCACCAAGCTACTCAGTCAGCCTGCATGTCACACAGGGGGCTATTGTTGCGGTTACCGGGGATGGAGTGAACGACTCCCCGGCACTTAAACAAGCCGACATCGGTGTTGCCATGGGAATCTCAGGTAGCGATGTGAGCAAGCAAGCCGCTGACATGATCCTGTTGGACGACAACTTCGCTTCCATAGTAACCGGGGTGGAGGAAGGTAGGGGTGTTGTTTGATTCTAATGTTCATTGTTTCAATTGTTAGTCCCATGTGCGCTATGTCTTTGTGAAACAAATTGTAACCTGTGAAATAAGTGGCTGAAGAAAAATAGGTAAATACTCTGCAAAAACTCACACATTCTGCAAGAAAAAACACTCTGCAAAAGCTTTGGTAACCTTACTGTTGGTAATGTGCAAATGATATGTCAAACACACCTGTATTTTCCCACCCTGCAATTGAACTTGAGTCTTTGGTACCGCGGTGCTCTTAATGCGCCAACTCCCAAAGTACCATGTTGGAGTTATACCACTTATTTGAAGTGGCATAATCCTCACGCTCCAGGTGGTCTTTGCAGTTCGGAAGCCACATAAACTGGCCAGAGTTAGAACCAGATTGTCCCTGCCGTGGGTGGGGTCGAGAAATCCTTTTTCACATATCGTTACAGTAGTTTGACAGTAACCCTTGCAACTTTTCCCTTTCCGGAAAACAACTTAGTTTCACTTTTCAACACTTTGTATCTCCCAGGTCGGTTGATATTTGACAACTTAAAGAAATCGATTGCTTACACGCTGACATCAAACATTCCTGAGATTACTCCTTTCCTCCTCTTTATCATGGCCAACATCCCACTCCCACTCGGAACCGTCACCATTTTGTTCATTGATCTTGGGACAGACATGGTAAGGGAGTCCGACAGATTAGTCTAGTGGTTAAGTGCATCGCCTGTCAGCCGAAGGGTTGTAGTTTCGAAACTAGTCGCTAGCTAGTCAGTTGTGTCCTTAGGCAAGGCACTTAGCGCACATTGCTTGAACCCAGTGGCTTAATGGGTTCTACTAAATTGAAGAACCATGTCAATAATACACACTGCAATAGCTCCAGTAATCCGATGGTGGGCGCGGGGTAATCTGACGATTGCCCCGATGTGTTAACCCCCCCTTTGGTTTTCCCATTCACATGGATAAACATTTTAAATTTATATGTTTAATTTGTTAACCCAATAACAGCTTCCTGCCATCTCACTGGCGTACGAACAAGCTGAAAGTGACATTATGAAGCGACAACCCCGAAACCCCATTAAAGATCGACTCGTCAATGAGCGGCTCATCTCATTGGCTTATGGACAGATAGGTAGAACATTAATTTGGTTTGGCAAGTTGGTGTAGACCAGTGCTCTGCAACCAGTGTGGCCATGTGCCACAAAAATTAATATTAATTTAAACATAGTTTTTACCGAATAAAAAGAATTTTAGTTTTTTGGCAAATTTGAATATTAATATTTTTTTGCAAATTTGAATATTCGGCTATCGGCTAATACAATATCAAATGTATATAGCTTGTCAGAAGACCTTTCATTGTACAATTTTAAATGCAATATGGCATTAAATTAGGTAATTCTGCTTAGACTCTAGGCCAGTAATTCCCAACCACGGCTCCGAGAGCCGCATGCGGCTCCCAGCTAGCCTTCTTGCGGCTCTCATTGACCTTTGAAATCCCCTAAAAATATTAGAATCTGATTCTATTAATAAAAAAAATAAAATTAGTATTTTAAAATTACCCTTGCTTAGTTTGAAGGCTGGGAAAAGAGTTTTAACTTCATAGTTAAGATTAGAGGTTGTGAAAAGGCTGCTATTGTTACGTCACTGTTTTCTTAAAGCAGTGTGTTTTCATGTTTTCATGAGTGTTTTCATGCGGCTCCATATGTATTCTAAAGTTTGAAATTTGGCCCCGACACTAAAAAAGGCCCTAGATTATAAAAAGATTACAGAGGTTCAAAGTATGGCAATTATACAAACCAGTTATTGGTGCATCATAATGGATACACTGTAATGCTGTCTAAAGATAGTGCAGCCTTTTAGTTATAAAGTTAATATAAAAGTCATAAAGCATTTTTTAAGTCAGCTGCATAAAAATGCTAAGCCAACAAAAACTCATGTAATTCTACCCATTGAATAACCATGAATATCCCATCCTAAGGAATGATCCAGGCGTTGGCTGGTTTCTTCAGTTACTTCGTAGTAATGATGCACAACGGGTTCCTACCAACCAGGTTGTTCGGCATCCGAGCTGACTGGGACGAACGTACTTTAAACAACCTTGTTGACTCATTTGGACAAGAATGGGTGAGTTTGATTCAAAACATATCAGTTTTATTATTATCTTAATATCAGTTTTATTATCTTAGTTATCTTAATCTAAGGTTTTATTATCTTAGTTTCTTACAAAATACACTAATTATATCTTTATCTTAATCGCAAACTGGTAGTCATTGTATTTCCTTGTCTAGTTTAAACTTGTTTTTATATGTTTTATTATGTTTATATATCTATCTAGAAATTGCATAAATAATAAAATTAAATTGTATTTTATGGTTCAGCCTCTAGTTTTAACTTGTTTATATATGTTTTATATCATTTATATATCTGAGTTGCATTAAGTACAAAATAGTATTGCCTGTTTTTAAATAATTCCAAGTTTTGTAGGCAATAGAGTAACATTTTTATAACATTCATACTTATTTACCAGGCTAAGGTTCTTTTATAGCGTATTTATATAGTTAATATATGTATCAGCCACGTTAACCATTCAGCGACACGACCGTACAGCATTCACATTTTATTCCATGGTGTATTACAGACATATGAAGCGAGAAAAGCATTAGAATTCACGACAAATACTGCTTTCTTTCTATCCATTGTGATCGTACAATGGGCGGATTTGTTGATCAGCAAAACTCGGCGTCTGTCTATCTTTCAACAAGGAATGAGGTGGGATAATTGGGATAATGTAAGAAAAGTCAGTCGTTTCGTCGAAACACATAAAAATTAGGATAGAATAATAATGATAATCGCTGTGAATGGGAAAACCAAGGGGGTTAACACACAGGTAATGGTCAGATCACCTAACGCCAGATGGGGTGCTGGAGCTATTGCAGTGTGTTGTTTATGATTGACTTCAATTTAGTATAATCCTTTATTCCGCTGGGTTTTGGCAATGTCAGTTAAGTGCATTGCCCAAGGACACAACTGATTACCTAGCAACCAGTTTCGAACCTGCAACCCTTTGGTTGAAAGGCGACGCATGTTTCTTAAATTATATTAACTTGCTATTTTTAATACTTTCTTCTCTTTTGGATTGAAACATTGTTAAATCCATCAGAAACAAAGTCCTGATCGTTGGGTTATTTGAAGAAACCTGTCTCGCCGTGTTCCTGACTCTCTGCCCAGGTTTAGACACCGCGTTAAAAATGTATCCTTTGGAGTGGCCGTGGTGGTTCCTACCCATGCCTTTTGCCGTGATCATCTTTATATATGATGAAATCAGACGGTATCTTATTAGGAAATACCCAGGAGGTTAGTAATTTGGTAATAGTTATTAGAAAATATAAAAAGTTTTGCCCTAACAAGTTTCATAAATCTATGCTGCTGGCATAGATTTTGTATTGTCGCACCATCTTAAGTTTTATTGGCCACATATTACTCAATAAAATATTAAATCACATGGGCTGGTCAAACCCCGCAGTTAGAATAAGAAAATACTACCGTGCAAGCTCATAGGTAGCTCGGATGTAGACACATGGTATATTAAATTGTTTTCCCTATGCAAAAACATGATGTAACTAATTCATTACATGTTGTAATAGAATACACCTCTTTTTTTAGAAATGGGCAACACTGAAACAAGGAAATATTTATAAGGAGGGAAACTGCTGACTAAAACTATAAAAACTTATTCTAAACTTGCCCTAAACACTAATCTTTACCCCTGAACTAACGTTAACTTTATCGCCATCCCTAAAATCTAACCATACTCCCTCATCATCATTTTAGTATGCAGTTTCCCTCCTTCCCCCTTTTTTTGTTTTTTTTGGGGGGAAATGTCCTCATTACAACACTGGTATTATTATTTTTTTTCTTCTGGGTTGATGGAGCTATTGCAGTGACCTTAGATGATTTTGAATTACTTCTTTAGTTTTCGTTTCATTCATTAATCCACTGGATTTCATTCGTGCTTATGCTAGACCAGGGGCGTGCAACTGTTTAGCGCAATGGGCCAAAACGTACAAGTATAGATTCACCGGGGGCCAGACCATCAAACAACTCATATTTTTTTTATGACGGCTTTGGTTTTTCGGCAATTGCTTCAGCTATCTTTAAGCTCAGTTTTGTAACTAACTTGATAGACATTCGAACTTGGTTAAGTTTTTTTGTATAATAACATGCTCCCATAAAGTAAGATCACGTAATACTGTACCACTGCCGAACAAGGCAATTTTCCAATAATGCACATTATTCTATAACAATGCGAGGTCGTCACAGTAATGTTAACATAATTTAATCGGAGTGTGAAGTAGTCTTTTACTGTCTTTAAAAATGCCAATAACGCCGTTACAATTCAGAAAAAGTTTTTAAACTATTAGGCTAAGAAGTATGAAGTCTGCAGCGGGCCACATAAATAGGTACCGCGGGCCGTGCTGTGGCCCGCGGGACGTATGTTGCAGTCCTCTGTGCTAGACCAAGGGTTGGCAACCTGCGGCTCTTTAATTTTATTGCTACTTCAGTGAGCGCTTAATAAGTAACCATGCATAAGTGAAATACACAAAATACACAACACAAGAGCACTCGCGTCTTTATCTCACACAGTGTTTTCCTTTGTAAAAATATTAGTTTTGCAGGTCCCAGTGATTTTTATTTTGTAGAATATTGGTTAAAATGGATTTTTACAAACAAAATGATGCCAATCTTTGTGCTAGACAAAGCTTTAAACATTACTCTAGGAATATAATTGATCCAATTATCTTTAACAGGTTGGTTAGAACAGGAGACGTATTACTGAAGCCATTCGGGAAAGTTTATATTCTTGTGCAATGTTGTGTATTGATATTAGTATTTTTATATATTCTTCTGCACATTAGATCATAGCCTATGTAAGTTGTACTATCTGAAAATACCTTAGACATTGCAACCGTTTTTGTACTAATGCACTTACCAGCAAAATGATTTTTAAATAAGTTGCTGTAGGTAATGAGTGTAGAAATAGTTTGTGAATTAATTATTAGTTAATTGATCATTTGATTAAGATTATTTACTTCATTAACTGTACGCAGTGCTGTAATGACCCGAGTCCCATGTTAAAAAAGACTTGACTTGATTTAAAATATCAAAATGACTTTGGTTAATTCGAGTCAATTTATTCAATGAAAATATTATAAACGTCGTTTCAACCAACAAATTCCAATAAACTAATCAAATAGTATATTTCTTTGAGTTGGAATTAGGATAGGATATTCTTTAACTAGCGAAGTTAGAACTTGACCCAAATTTTGAATGACTTGACTTATGACTTGGTCAAATTGACTTGATTACAATACTGTTTAAGGTATATTTATATCACTTTACTGCTTCTTTACCTAAAAGCAAAGTTAAACATTGTTTTAAAAGGCTCATTTTCCACAATGAGCGATAAGCATTTTGTAAAAACATCGGTATATGCATCTTTTGCGACAACCATTCGGCCACACGACCAGGCAAAGAATAAAACACGTAATATGCCTTACTAGCGGTGAGTCCTGACAGAATAGGATAGAATATTAATGTTTTTCCCAGTGAATGGGAAAACGCGGGTTACCGGAGCTAGTGCAGTATATTGTGTATGATTAACACGTTACTACTGGAGGCGTTTATTTCCTTGAAGCAATATACCTATAATTTGTCACTGTAGATCCAAACGTTATTAGCTGACATCACCAGAAGAAGATTTAACTCGATTGGACATTTCCTCCTTATTGCATAAAGCGTAAATGTTACTTATCACTAATTTCAGTGGAATTTAATAAATGGGAATTTGCCGTAAAAGTGTTAAAATGGGTTTGATGCATACACATCTTTTTTATTTGTATTTTAATTCTATGTTTATTTATCTTAATTGTGTTTTTTTAGCTCTTTCTTTAGAATAGCGGGAAGCGTATATATCATGGGTTAAGCGGACGTTTTTGTTGCGAAATAATTTAAAAGTCATTTTTATAACGACATATACGCAAGTAATGCTCAAAAGTTGCACCAAACATGAAACATTCATCTGGAGTGAAAAATTAGATTTCGATATTTTTCTTTAGGATTTTAGCAGCAACAAAACGTAAGCTTAATCCATCATTTCCCGAAATGTAGAGAACGTGCTGAGCGTAAGGAAAGTTGGAAAAAGTAATAACATTATCGTGGTGCGACGAGTGAAACATAAAAGAAATATTTTGCACGTCGCACATTTTTCTAAATTAAAAGAACATCTCAATCATATACAAAACACTGCAATAGTTGCGAAAACCGACGGTGTGCACGAGGTAATCTATTGATTACCAACTCACCTCGCGTTTTCCAAACTCTTGAGGTAAAGACAGGTATATCCTGCTTCAGTGTGTGATTGGTTCTTGTGGTGACAATTTTACTGCTCGAATAGACATGCATATGTTAGTTAATATAGGTACAAGCAACGCAGAACGGTAATATTAAAATATAACTTTCACAATCACGTATTTGTTGGTAAAGCTTGCACCAAACATAATACTGCTGGGTGGAGTGAAAAATTACCTTTAAACTTTGCATAAAGATTTAAGCAACATCAAAAACATCTGCACAATCTGGGATATACGCCCCGCGCAATGCCAGTGACTGTGATGAGTAGTCAAACGAAAGAGAGGGTACTTCGGAAATAACCCGAAAACAGTTTTTGCTATAAATCCCAGCCCTCAATTGACACGAAATTTCTCGCACTTGTGCTGCCGGCAGCTGAAGAATCTGACGCTTTGCTTTGTCGCAAAATTTGCAGACGTATGCGCTTTTCAAAATGGGATTAGAACCAACAACAACAAGAAACAATATTCGCACAAAAGCTCTGATTGTTCCTAGCATCTTTTCTTAACCATTGGTATGTACGAGGAGGCCTAACTGAGATTATTCTTAGAGATGGAAGCCGATGATAACGAAGAGTAAGCAATCAACAGTAACCCACTGGTCAATTTAGTTTTTATCTCAACTATATGTTGTACAAATATTTAATGCATATTCGGCCGAATAGCTTTGGGTAAGGACGCAGCAATTAAGTCGAAGGGGGAAGGGATCGAAACTTGTCGCTATCTAGTCGGTTGGGTCTTTGGGTAAGGCACTAATCGGTCATGATATAAGTGCAGTGGATTAATAGGTTTTATTATAAATCACAGACCGTTTAGTAATACACAACACACTGTAATAGCTTCAATAACCCGAAGGTGTGTTCGAGGTAATCTGACGATTGCCCGTATGTCAATGCCCGTTGTTTTTGCCATTCATGTGGATAAACATGAATATTTCAGGTTTTTCTATTCTATTTCCTTTAGGTCAACATGATGCACGAAATCATGTTTCAATTTATTGCAACCAAATAAAAGAAATCCATACCAAATCGTATTAATTTGTGTATGAAATGTAGAATTAGGAATAAAAGCATAATATTTGTACTGTTTTTTTACATCACTCTGGTAAAAAGAGTGGAAACTAAAAATATAGAAAGTGAAAAGTATCGAAACTACACACTACTTAAGTTAAGTTTATTTATAAAATGGCACACAAACCAAATCACGGCACAAGAAAAGGAAGACGACAAAACGAACAGTCGTTAAAACACGTCATTTACAAAAAAGATGCAATCAAATAAATATAACCCAGGCGAAAAAAAACAATAATGTGCAAACATAAATTCATTAAGACCAGGCACTAAAGATGGTGTATACCCAAATAATGGACGTCTATGCGCGGGCGGATATGATATGTTGTTCTCTCTTAGTCATGATATTTAAATTAATGTTTTCCTGAGTAACAATAATGATGATTCCCCAATGTTTGTTTGGTTGAAAGCAGTCTGTGCTAGGCTGCAAGCAGGTGTTCTCGTTTATTTTAGTTTGATTTTTCCACCTCATTTATAAGCGTAATAAGATTGTATTTATGATTGGTTTTACCTATTTTAGTTGTGGGATTTTCTGAGCTACACTAGATAATTTAAATTCTAGTTAAATTTTTCTGATTCATGTGGTAAATCGCTAAATTTTGAAGTAAATATTTCTTTCTAATCCGGAGATAACCCAAAAAATGCCATTTTCCCATTAGCGAATATTCCCTTTTTTGAAAAAATAACGTCGAAGCAAACTATCAGCATGCCAGTTATGATGTCCTGAAAGTTTCAACCTAATTAAATTTCGCGTTCTACCCAATAATGATTGAATTAAGCGTTCTACACTATGAAGATCGGACATTCTTGTCACCAGCATTACGCAGAAAAACTAGCTTTGTACCCCATTGTACGTGCTGATTTAATAAAAAAAACTGTGAAGTTACCAGAGCAATAACATTATATTGTATTACAAACCAATTAAGCGATTACGTCATATCGCATTGCCTGGTACTCAACCGAAATCGCTACTAGTTCCGGTCCTACAATGTCGTGTGGCTAAATGGTTAACGGGACCAATGATTATAAAAAGATTATCTTTTTATAATCATTGACGGGATCGATACATATACCGACTTCTATACACAAACAGTCTTAGTGACGAACCCATCATGGGTTCGAAACTAAGTTAGGAAAAAAATATTTCGGTCCAACAACCTTTCAGCCCAACAAGCTATTCGACACGATGAAATAACTAGATGTTATAAATAAATGTTTTTACCATTGTCAATTGCAGTTAGATTTGTGATAATTACAAGGGTTAAATGAAACCGTCTTTCGATTTTAATCAAAATCTAACCTGATCATATCTGCTCTCAACTGACCCAGCCCCCTATATAAAATAACTTTTATATGATTTCTATGTTTTACCGGCTTTGCTTCTTGGGAATTCCCCTACGTGGTAATTATTTTAAATCTTTCTTAACGGTAAGCACTTAATGTACATCAAACTGAGGCTACAGCTGATCGACATGTGTGACGTCATACAGTAGCTTATGGGAACTCCTGATGTATTATGGGTAATTTTTTTTCCTAGGAGAGAGTTGTTCATGCGAAACGACAAGTAACTTGTGGAAACACATAGTGTATTGTGGATTATATCTACCGGTATATATCTAGCGCGCTTCTGTATTTTGAAATGTGATGGGTGCTAAACCAAATGCTGGGTATTCAGTGGTGTGCTTAGTCTATGCACTGCACACACTATTTAACTATGAAACTGCACACACTATTTGCGTGAAAACTAACTCTAAGCCTGAACCCCAACCCTAACGCTAATCTCTACCTGAACACCAATCCTAACCCAATCAGTCAACCATGGGGTTATTGTGCATTGGTATTGATATAATACCGGTATTAAATTTGCGGTAGCCTACCTCTAAATACTACAGGATCGCTTGGATTGCATGGATCGCTTACTATACTTCGTAATCACAAAAGCTATAATATTGATGTTAGGGTTGGGGTTAAAGTTAGTTCTGGGGTTGAGATTAGTGTTAGGGACAGGGTGAGAATTACTTTCCATAGCAATCTAAGTGAATCAAGCGCTCCAAGCGATCCCGTAGAATTTAGAGGCACCCTTTAATTTGTGAATTTTCTGGATATTGATCAAGGAGATGCGGTTTTAAAATCATCTTTGCCGATATACCGTTTGAAAAGAAGAGAATCGGCCTAAAAAAGAAAAAAAGATTTAAAAAAATTACGCACAACACACCAGGAGTTCCGACAAGCGACTCAGTGACGTCACAAATGTCGATCAGCTGTAGCCTCAGTTTGATGTACATTAAGTGCTTACCTTTCTTAACACGTAAACTGTTTGTTTTGTTTTTAATCTCGATATCAACTACAGCATAACTCGCTTTTTATCTAAACGGCTCTAGGTCTAGCCGGCGCAGATAGCTAGGACGCGCTTTGAATTATAAAAACCAATACCCGACGATTTTATATATTAAAACGTATTAAATTATTTTATTCCAGAGAAAATAGGTTGGTGGGTTAGTGCGTTAGGTTGGTGGGTTAATACCTTTCGGTCGAACGGTTGCTGGTTTGAAATTAGTCCTTGGAACATTGCCTAAATCCAGTAGATTAATAGGTTCTAACAAATTGAAGGAACTTAAACACACTGCAATAGCCAATAGCTATGATTACTGAAGGATCTAGGTCAAGCACAACCAAGCATGCGGGCAACACTAAAAGGAGGAAAAGCGGGGGAGGAGGGAAACTGCACAGTAAAATTACGAAAACTAATTTAAAACCTACCCTAAACACTCGTAACCCCAGAACTAACCCTAACTCCAACCCCATGTTTAAAACTAACTATAATGTCATAATCTTCATGTTAGTGTGCAGTTTCACTCCTTCCCGCTTTCCCTCCTTTTAGTTTTCCCCAAGCATGTGTGCAAATAGTCAAGCAGGCAGGCAATAGTGGAAAGCAGGGATCGAAATCAGGAGAACAATGTTTTAAAATAAAAAATATATTGAAAACCAAAACCATATAATATGATAATATGATTTATATTTCATACTACTTACAGTTTATGCCATTAACTTTTTAAAAAATGCATTCATATGTATAAAAACGGTAGGCCTACCTCTAATTATTACACGATCGTTTGAAGGGTTAGGGTTTAAAGCGCTTGATACAAGTGATCCTATAGTAATTAGATCCACCCGTATAAAAAACAGAAAAAAGATCATCAGTGGCAGAAAGTGTGATATAAATTTTACCTTAAAATCTACTATAATGATGATAGATAAACTTGGAATTTTGGTTACACACAGAGTAAAAATAGAATAAAATGACCTTATGATTTCTTTTATTTGTAGTATTTTTTATTGGCAAAAGATTTTTTAAGTTTTAAACGTCGTTTTAATATATTTTTTCTTTTGCAATTCTAAACATATGTAGAATATTTGTTAAAAATTAATTGTAATAAAATTATGAGTAAACCGTGTAAAACTTAATAAAAATCTAGCTGGGGAGAAAACATAGGTGCATTGTTAAAACTAAGCTTTAGCTATAAAATACAACTAACTAACCTTGCCACAAACGCAACGCATGCCACAAAGATGGCAACTGCTCACAAAGTGACAAATCCTTTTCCTTGTCATCTATTTACTTAGTTCCACTGGAGTTCTTGGTTTATCTAAATTTAGCACAACAAATCTAAAAATGAACATAGACATGTATAACCGGGATAACATTTTTTGTTGAGTTATGTATATTTTTTAGGTTAATTCTACTAAAACTCATCCCCTTTTTTACATCTGCATTGTATAGAAATAATACTCATTTGTAAAGCTGTTAGTATGGGATGGGGAAATGAGAGTCATTGTTGAAAGTTCATCAGATCTTGATTAAACGATGTTTGTTGCTAATTAGGGATGTACAAATAGTGACAATTATAATATTGCAAATTATGGATACATGTTATAAAAAATTGCCTTAGCAACGAGCCCATCATGAGTTTGAAACTAAGCCCTGATAAAAAAGAGAAAACATGTCTGGATCCATATTATAATTTTTTCTGCTGGGTTATTTATAACTAAAATATCGGGGGGGGGGGGGGGAGATTTAGCATATGCGTTGTCATACTGACTTGGGAAGACATTAGATTACATTTTGCCCACCTAAGTTTCTAAAACTACTACAATAGAGTCTTGTAGTCAATCAGAGTATGTAATCATTAATAACCAAGGCAAGAATTTTCTGGCCTTACAACATGGAAGTTAATTAAATACTATACCAACTTGTGGTGTATAGTATATCTTTAATATGTGAATTTAAAACATATATAATAAAACCGAAACAAATATTATCAAAATTTTAAAGTTATTTACGAACTGAAATTATGTTAAATAATAGTGTAGGTTGAAGCACTATGATAGACCATGAGCAGCTTGACTGTGGACATGTGTAACTCACTGTGCATAACTAACCTAAAATTATATTACATAACAAAACTTTGTTTTCATATTCAAGTTCAAAAAGGGATTTTCAAACAATGAAAATTTTATATTACAAAAATAAAATTTAATTACCAATACAAATTACTACTTTTTGTCGCTATTTATTATTGAAACACTGATAACACTAGATATTAAATTACACTTTATTATTTAAGTATCATTTCTATTCACCAACGTCTGTTATAATAATAGTGTTAAGTTAACTAAAGTCACTTGATACTTTGCATGAATAGACTTTGTTGATACTATAAACAGCAAACAAACAAACAACCTTAAAATCCTTTATATGAAAACAGCATTATTTGAAATTGGTTCAATTTAAGAACTTTCTAAAAAAACACAACAGCATCAAAAACAGTTATACTGGCTTGTGATGCCTTGTGCTTTGAACGTTTTTAAAATGACAAACTCAGTTATGCCAAATTACAGTAGAAATTAAAGTGTCCAGGTATAGTAGAAGATAAATTTGAAAATAAAGAGGTAGAATATTTAATGAAAAACCAGCCGAATATTGCAGATGTTTTAAACGAAATGATTTTATAAAATATAAGATGCGAAGTGTTGATCCAAAATCTCCTGTTTCCACGGTTACAAGTTTATTTATGGATGATGGGGTTTTGGGGGCTGAAGAAATTGGAAATCATCGAAATTCAAGGTGCAAATTTTTATTTTCAAAAATTTTATATATACCCTTTTTATTCTAATCCAGGGGTGGGCAACTTTTCTAGTCGGCGGGCCAGATGTGGGAAAATAAAGTCTTTGGTGGGCCGGATTATTAGATGAATAATATTCACTAAATTATTGCCATAAAGTTTCCATATTTCGTCAAATAATGACGACTAATGTTATGCTCTTTTAATACCGCAACACCCTGACCATACAGTGAACATATGCTTAGTTGCCAATCTTTGTAAAAAATAGTTCGGTATTCGATCTTTGTTAAATGCTCGACACTCTCTTTTAAATTAACGTTTCTTAGGATATTCCTTGGTTAATATTCCTTAATAATTTATAAAATCCCTTTATATTTAGAATTTAAATATAACTAATACCAGCTAAAGAAAATTCCACCCTATTAGTCACGTTGTTACACAGTATCCAGCAGTGGGTGATGTTTACAACGCCGTTTGCTTTGACCTTTTGTTTCTTTAAAGAGTGTGCTAATGCAATTGTTTGTTCACTAAGGTAATTGTTTATTTCACCAGCTCGCAGTAACAGTGCGGTAAGAGAAAGTGATAGGCAACTTTTAGAAATGATGCACATTACAGAGTGTGGTTGGATACAGACAGCGGGCCGGACCTGGGCCACATTACAGGTTATTGTTAGATGCAGTATGGGGGCCGGTCAAAATTCCTTCACGGGCCGGACCTGGCCCGCGGGCCGTATGTTGCCCACCCCTGTTCTAATCCCTACTTTTCTAAAAACAAAAGTGTTTAAAAATACCATTAGAATAATTTTTTTAGTATATAGTTTTCATTATAAATACAACTAAATCACTTAATCAGCATACATAGTAGTAGTGATTTATTATACAAACTTAAATTAAAAAATTGATAGTTATATATAAAATGTCTAAACTATAAGTCTTTTCTGTTAACAGAGTCCATATCCTCTATATTAGGGTTCTGAAAGGTAAAATATTCCGTTGTTAATTTCACTGGGTTCCGGCAATGTGCCTTGCCCAAGGACACAATAACTTGCTAGTGACTAGTTTCGAACCTGCAACCCTTTGGCTGAAACACGACACAATAATCCACCATGCAGTCGGACAATTATACATTACACTGGTCAGGCCCGGTGGTCTAGCGGTTAAGTGCGTCGCCTTTCAATCGAAAGGTTGATGGTGCGAAACTGGTCGCATCTAGTCGGTTGTGTCCTTGGGCAAGGCACTTTACGGACATTGCCTTAACCCAGCGGATTAATGGGTTCTACCAAATTGAAGGAACGTGTCTATCATATACAACACACTACAATAGCTCCGGTAACCCGACGATGGGCGCGAGGTGATCTGACGATTGCCCGTGTGACAACCCCCTAGGTTTTCCCATTCACGGGGATAAACATGAATATCCTATCCTATCCTATATATCCTGCTACTACCAGGCCATCCTTATACAAGATCCGGTACAATGACAAGATCTACTCATCCGCTTCCAAAGTGCTTGAGGAGTACATCCATCATTTTGACGAGGAACAAACCTGGGAGCTTGCTAAATCTCTCACAGAGAACTGCACTCAGACACCCATTAAAAGGGAAGTCCGACGAGCCAAATTGAAATCTGGTACGGTAACATTTTAGTCTTTCTTGATCCTTAACAATATAAGCGAACCATCACCGCTGGTAAGAAAGACAATTATTCATATGTTTATACAGATTAGTCTAGCCGAAGGGTTGCAGGGTTCGAAACTGGTCGCTAGCTAGTTGGTTGTGTCCTTGGGCAAGGCACTGAACGGACATTACCTAAACCTAGTGGATTATTAGGTTCTACTAAATTAAAGAAACATGTGAATCCTACACAACACACTGCAATAGCTTTGGTAATCCGACGGTGGGCGCTAGGTGATTTGACGATTGCCCGTGTGTTAACCTCCTTGGTTTTCCCATTCACAGGGAAATTCGTAACTCGACTTTGAGCAGGAGTCTTATGACAAATAGTCAAACACCATGGGTTAACCGACATATGAAATTATGATCATCTATATTTTTCAGTATTTATACAGTCAATTTTTATTGTTTCCATTTTTATAGAAGTTCATGCTGCTTGTTTTCATCGTGGAAACTAAAATAAAGTAAATTAAATCAAATCCACTACCTGAAGCATAGGTTGTATTAAAGTATTGGCCATATGATGTTGGTGTACCAACATGAAATTATGATATCTTCTTTAGTATAAAAGTTTTGACACAGGAAATCGTCAGATTACCACGCACCAACCGTCGGGTTACCAGAGCTATTAAGTGTGTTGTGTATGATTTACACATTCCTTTAATTTAGTAGAACCCATCAATCCGATGGGGTTAGGCAATGTCCGTTAAGTGCATTGCCTAATGACACAATCGTCAACGGCACAGATCAATTTTTTTTAGTATTTTAAACAGTAAACCCTAATGCCATGAGTTAAATTTAACCTCACATTTCTCAGCTCCCTCTACGATAGAGAAAGAGATCAGGTTGGCTCGGCAATTGCTACCAAGTTCCTACACAGATGACACATGCGGATCGGATAGTGTTGACACAGATGACCTGTTGACCTCTCGCTCGAATCTTGAATCAGTGAGTGTTGCAACAAATCATATTTATTTCTTTAATTCGTGGTTTAAAGTCAAGTCATCGAAGCAAATTAATCCCCAGGTTATAGAATAGCATATTCATGTTTATCCCTGTGGGTGGGAAAATCAAGGGGTTAACAACCGTGCAATCGTCAGATCATGTCGCACCCACTGTTGGGTTACCAAAACTATTGCAGTGTGTTGTCTATGATTCACACATTCCTTCAATTCAGTAGAACGTTTTATTTCACTGGGTTCAGGCAATGTTCGCTAAGTGTCTTGCCCAAGGACATAACGGATTAGCTAGCGACCAGTTTCGAACCAGCAACCCTTCGGATTGAAGCAACGCACTAACCCACCACACTATTCTGTGATTTGAAATACATTTTTACGGGTAAAAATTACACAGGTTACCCCCATACCTTTCAAAGATCAACCGAATTATCGTCGAAATTCCAACCCTTTTCAGAAAAGGCGATTTTACCAGCCTTCTATCCACATTAGAGATAATGCTGACTATGACATGACAGAATCTGCAGTAAGTTATTTTATAATAAATTATCTTCATAAACGCAATCATAAAATGATTAAAATCATGTAAAATCATCTTTCGCTTCAGTAAATGAAGTCAGAAATGCCACCTGCATGAAATTGGTGACTCGTTATCAGTTCTGGTAATTATTTAATCATAAAATGATCATGTGAATAAACCCACATTACTTGAATTCAATTGAATTAAATTGTTTAACACTATGACTCTATACTTGGTGGCAGGGACTGTAGGATGTTACTTACATTGCATAACTAAAAATTATAGTTTTAATCACACAAATACAGTTAAGCGAAACCTCATTTAAAACAACTTAAAGTATAGGGCGCAAAAAAAAAACTAAAATATAATATTGCTGAACACTAAGTTGAATGCATCCCTGACAAGTTTCTGTAAAAAACAAATGTTAAATAATAATATACTAAGCTCAGAAATATATCTGTACTGTGGTGTTCTGGTAAAAATTACAGTGTGATTATGTGCAATTTTGCATTCATTTTGTCCTATTTTTCTTTTTTTCTTCAATATTTTGCAAAAAACTCTTTTGCAAAATTAGTGTATGTTTTCTAGACACAAACTATTTTTTCTTTTGGTGTGCTACCCTTTGCTTAAAGTGTAACCACTGGGTTAACTTATATTCTATGCTGCAAAACCATATGTTTATCCTTTTTTGTCGCTTTTTGTGTTTTCTGCTCCCTAGATAACTAGTATCCTACCAACCAATTGACAATGACATATTGCCGATGTGGTTCCAATATATCTTACAATCCATCCTTTTCAGTATTCAGACAGTGAATCCACCACCACAAGTTTATGGGAGACAGAATCCACATATCCATCTATTCGTCCATCTTACAACCGGTAATTTTTGTGGCTTCATTTTAACTAGTTTTAGTCACAAGAAAAAAAAGTCGAAAAAGCTGCAAATTGAAAAAAAAAACAAAAGTTTTTATTGCACAATATGAATATACAATTATAAGGATAGAATATTCATGTTTATCCCGATGAAAGAGAAAACCAAGGGGGTTTATGGATGGGCAATCGTCATATCACCTCGCGCCCACCGTTGGAGCTATTGCAGTGTTATGTGTATGATTAACATGTCCCTTCAATTTAGTAAAACGTATTAATCCGCTGGGTTCAGTCAATGTCCGTTAAGTGCCTTGCCCAAGGACACAGCTCAATAGCTAACAACCAGTTTCGTACCCTCAACCCTTGGGTTAAAAAGTGACGCACTTAGCCACAAGACTAAATCTGTCGAACAATACATATACTCTACTGTGGTCCAGTTTTACTCTCCAATTTGTTTATTAAAATTATGATTTTAAAAAACTAACTTGAAGGTGATATTTCTACAGGAAAAGAAATACTCGAAAAGTGTTGGAATTTTCAAGTGCAGATGAAACATCTGACATGGTACAGTTTCAAAAACAATTGTTTGTTTTTCTTTGTGCCTACTGCTTTAAATATTTTATTTGTTTGATTAAACCAGTGGGCAGGCGCCGAACGTAGGAAAAGCCAGGGTATGCGAGGGTTAAGAGAAAATCAATTTCGCGCCGGCGCGCCAAACATTTTTTAAACATTTAATTGCCCAGGAATCTATCTCTTAGACATTTTAAACTAGGCTCTTATTGTTAAAAAAAATTCGAGCTGGTACCGATTCGGCATGATTAGTAAAAAATTTATTTAATAAATTAGGAACCCTTGCGTTCGTCGCGCTGATTGTAATAAAATCTCCAGCTAAAAACAAAAAAAAATGAGTGAATAACTTGTATAAACTTTTCTTGTTCTGCAATGTTGACCTTAGACTTCAACTGACATTTACGGTAATGTATCTTTGATTGCCACAAAAAGCGATGCGATGATGCAAGTTGTTTTCCGAGCTCTCAGTTTAAAAAAATGTTCGGACGTCTTCGCACAATAGATGCGCTTTCGGTAAGGAGAAACGTACTACGCCGTCTACGCATATTAGGTGCTCTAGTGTTATGAGTTCCTTTAGACGCCTATATAGAATATAAGATATTATAGTTGCCAGTGGTTGTTGTACGCTTCTTTATTAAGCTTGTGTAAATGTTTATAGCCCATCCAATCCTATAAAAATTCCTTAGCTTCCGGTTAGGTTATAATCGCCCGGTTTGCAGCCAAAGGATTTACAAAATAATTTAATCGTCCCAACGTAAACCATCCGACTTTCGTTACTCGCGTGGAATAATTCGTAAAACAAATGTTATATTCCAAAGGTGTATGTGCGCGTCTGGGAAATCAAATCTCCGCAATTAAAGACGTACCTAAAAAGTACGAAACATAGCGGGATCTAACTAATCATTCTGTAAAGCTAAATCATGCAAACCACAATAAATCATATTTTTAATAATTTATAACAGACTGTTTATACTAAAAAAACATTAGATTAATCTCTCTTATCATTAGCGTGCGCTTCGAGCGTTCGCACGAGTCATCAAAAAGATTTCTACTCATTTCGGCCAGGTGCAAGTTGGACCAAGGCCAAACAATCCTCCTACTTACATGCTACGCCGAAAATTGCTTAATAAATTAGGTTAAAAGAAACGGATTAGCTTTCCTAAAGGTCATTAATACACTTGCTACCGAATATAAAACTTATGCTTGGAATATATCTTTAACTACCTTATAAAAGCGTCCGGTATTTTCTTAATAATTTGTTGTTTCATTGACGCAATCGCCCCTGTATAATCACAGCAAAGGTACGACCAAATATACACAATATATATATATATATGTTCTGAATTTGCCTTATTGCCCCTTAGCAGTTACGCGCTTTTCTTCAGCGAAGTTTATTGAATGCGGTAACTGAAACAAATGAACACAATATAAATAATACGAAACAATAAATAATAAACACAGAAGAATATAAATTAAATACCTGAGTTTGGGGGATTAGGCAGGTCAATCTGTTCACTACAGATTAATCTTTCTTTCTATCTATTACAATGGTTTTGTCTATTTAACTCTTTTGATCGTTTACCACGGACTCTCACGTACAACTAAAAGGGTCACCGAAAATACTAAAGAAATAAACTAAAGCCACGCCTTACACGTGTACAAAACAAAGAGAACAAAGGATAAAAAGGCAAATGAGAGAAAATAATGACGTCATAGAAAACAGGAAATAATAATCTAAATCAACAAAAACTCTCGCATTAACATGGCTTCCCAAAAATTTCACAAATTTTTCCCTTTAAAACATTAAACACAAGTAAATGGCGTTATACAATACAGTAAATTGCGTTAAACAATACAGTAAATGGCGATAACGGGTATAACGGTTTTGGATAAGGCTCCTCGTCGGGTAATCGTCTGGCTCCTCGTCGGGTAATCGTCTGGCTTCTCGTCGGGTAATCGTTTAAGTTATACCAGTGTATTCTGCTGCGTAATCAAACAGACCCCATGGATTTTTTGGCTTCTTGGAATAATGTTTCCCGGTGTGTGGTATGTAGTTTGTCCGGTTCGTATTTTCATAAATTGAGGGCTTGTCCACAGATTTATCAAAAAGTTTAATTACATTGTGCATAAACTTTTTGTAATCGCTCCTATATTGACCATTTCGGCGTAAGCGTCGCTTTAAATGGCCAAGTCTCCATTTCGCAATTGGTCGATTTTGTGGAGGTCGCATGTTGTTGTGCTTTATACGAAGTGGCCTTTGGTATCCACCATCTAGTAATTGCGCAATGTTCTCACCGACTATATTTTCGAACTTCTGGTCTTGTAATGAAAGTTTACTTTCACTTCCATCGGTGCACTCGTTCTCGATGGAAGTCTAGCTCCATCCCTTTGCGAACTTGCTGTGGTGATATAATCTCCTTACATCCTTTTATAATCATAGTGCCATTTGCACATTCTTCACTTGCGATGCAGCAGTGAGTTGTCAAGTCTAAAACGCCTGGGTGATTTTTACAGACGATGCCTACGATACCCCAGCCAAGGATCGATTTTTGAGCATACGGTTCATTTTCTTTCCCACAGACTATATCTCGGGGTCGAGTGACGCTTGGAACGTTTGTTCCAATGAGCATACCTACAGGTACATGCGGTTTGTACGGCGAGATCTGCTGCGCAATTTTTGCCAAATGTTTGAATCGCAAGGCGTATTCAGGCCTAGGTATCTGACTCCGAGCTGCAGGTATCTCTGGTCGTGTGTATGCAGCGGGTAGAGGAATTCGCACCGATCGGTCAAAACTGGAAATCTCTAGCTTTCGAATTCGTGTAGTGGCACTAACGTTATTTCTACCCATCATTGTGCATAGGTTGATATTTGTATCTGTGCCGGCAACTCCCATACATTCTTTAAGCTCTTCGGAAATAAAGGAACATGTTCGATTGTGGATCCAAAATGCAGTACGTCAGCACTTCAGTCGACGGGGCCTTCGTACTTTTAACCCAAACTGGAAGAATCATCGAAGAGTCGTCTCCCTGAATGGCGTTACCACAAAGCATAGTGCATTTACATTCTGTTTTTTCGATTTCTCAATCCATATGTAAACAAGTCAGATGCGTCTTCTTGCAAATTTCGCATTGTACTCTCTGTCGACACTGTCGGGCAATGTGGTTCTGACTTGAACCGCAAGAGTAGCAAAGTCGTTTAATTCTTAAGAAATCCTTTCTTTCCCTTCTAGGTATTCTTGAAAACAGTTCACACTCATCTATGTGATGTCGTTCACCGCAATAAAAACATTTACCGTCTATTTTCCTTGGGCCATCTTGAGAGTCATTCGACCTTGTAACGAATGATGCTGTTCTCCGATTGTCACTTGCCATCGTCTTTTGAAGCTCCGGTATGTTTTCCTTCTCGGATTGTCGTTCTATGAACTTTACCAGCTGTTTAAATTGTGGGTATGAACCAGGGTTTCTCTCCTTCCAATCTATCACTGCGTCTTTCCATCGTGATGCTATGAAGAGTGGAAGTCGTGAAATTATTTTTGAACTTTCGGTCGGATAATCCAAAATATTTAAGCTTGCAATTTTGTTCTTTGCAGTAAGAACTTGAATTAAAAAGTCCGAAAATCGTCTGAGACCCAATGAATCAGAATGGTGAATTGGTGGCCAGGAATATAGCTTATCGGTAAACGCTTTGCTAATAACGCATTCGTTTCCATACCTTTTTTTAAGAGTTGATCTTGCGGCCTCATACGCTTCTTCCGATTGTAAAAGAAAAAAGCCATCAACTACTTCCTTTGGTTCACCTCTTAAGTGTTGTTGCAAGAGATTAAGTTTCTGTGCAACGCAACTTGATCTCGCCTCTATCAGTGCATCGAATGCCGTTTCCCACGATGGAAACTTGATTGCGGTGCCATCGAATACATCTACTTTTATATCCGGTAATCTTTACGAAACAGAGGGTAAAGTGGTTATTGGAAGTGGTGCATTGTAATTAAAGGTGCTTTTCGGAGCGATTCGTTCGTGTCGTCCGTTGTCGTTGCAAGGACGCTCTCTGCCGCCTGAGGAATTGAAGTGTGTTCGGCATGGTTCATTTGTTCGCGAACCGACGTACATTTGTTTACAGGTAGCAACTCTAAAATATCCTCTGGTCTTATTCCAAAAGGATTTTCAATCCTTTCCGCTTCCAGACAAGCCGATGCTCGGGCGTCATTTTCTGCGATTTTACAGGAAATGCGATTTAAAGATAAATCTTTATCGGCTTGCATTTTTGCCAATTCTAGTTCATTTTGTTTCCTAGTGAAAGCGAGTTTTGCTTTTAAACCAGCAGCAGCGATATTTTGTTTGTAACGCTCCTTTTTTATCATTTCTTCCGCGGACTCACCCTTTCGGCTGGAACGTTTGCTGGTTGAACTTTTGTAGGAGTTGGATTTCAAGGAGATTCTTTCTTGTCGAAGCTGAATCACAGTTATTTTTGCCTCTTGCTTAGCTTTAGCTAGAAGTTCCTTGCATTTGGTGATCCTCGAACCCAACGTTTCACGTTCGGTTGAATCGAGTTTCTCTGTGATCGTTTCCATGTTTGAATTTATCGATGATAAGTTATAACTCGCATTTTGCACTCCGACAAAATCATTTCCAATTATGGCCATATCCAGTACGTCTAATTTATCGTTTAGTTGACCTTCCATTTGGTTCCAACTTTCAGAGTTATCCCCATTATTAAGTTCGTTATCTCGATGTCGATGTTTCCGTGTTGTTACATTTTCTTCTCCAGCTAAGTTCTGCATCGCCACGTCTGTCTCATCACTTCGGGCCACTGCTTGTGAGTCTCGCGTCTGCTGATTTGTTTCAGCCTCAAACGACGCGCTGCTTTCTTTGGGCAATTTCGTCTCCATCATGTGTAGTTAAATTGCCAATCCACTCAGTTACTGTTCTGAATTTGCCTTATTGCCCCTTAGCAGTTACGCGCTTTTCTTCAGCGAAGTTTATTGAATGCGGTAACTGAAACAAATGAACACAATATAAATAATACGAAACAATAAATAATAAACACAGAAGAATATAAATTAAATACCTGAGTTTGGGGGATTAGGCAGGTCAATCTGTTCACTACAGATTAATCTTTCTTTCTATCTATTACAATGGTTTTGTCTATTTAACTCTTTTGATCGTTTACCACGGACTCTCACGTACAACTAAAAGGGTCACCGAAAATACTAAAGAAATAAACTAAAGCCACGCCTTACACGTGTACAAAACAAAGAGAACAAAGGATAAAAAGGCAAATGAGAGAAAATAATGACGTCATAGAAAACAGGAAATAATAATCTAAATCAACAAAAACTCTCGCATTAACAATATATATATATATATATTATACGTTTTACCACAAATCGTATAAAAATTAAAAATTTAATATGTTTTAAGCTTTGGCTTAAGCTTAAACTGTGCAATTAGGCTAAGTAGTGTAAATAACAGTTTAATCGCTTTATAGCTGTAAAGTAAAACTATATTTCTCTCATAGTTTGCATTTTCGCGTCAGAAAAAAGACGTTTTTTTGGCGCAATTTAGATCGCGATCGGATCGGCAAGGATTTTAATGATCGTGAAAAATCCTGATCAGCACAGCACTAGGAATTACCGTGTATGTACTTATGTAAACACTAAAAAAACGCTTTGTTCTCCCATTGCGACGCTTGTATGTCTTGCACAGTTCAATTGTAGTACATACAAGCAATTAATGTAGACAATCTGATGATCGAAACGCATAAAAATCAGGTTATGCTGCATGGAATTTTGCCAGAGTAGGCTGGCGTACTTTGCATACCCTCGTTTGGCGCCAGTGCCAGTGGGTTTTAACCCATGGACTATTTCCAAGCTGACCTAAATATATGCGGACTCAAGTCATGGGTATGAAAAATATAGTTTTCAATAATTTTTTACCGAAAAAAATCATTATTTATTCGTTTATTTGACACAAATGGTAGAACCCATTAATCCGCTAGATTCAAGCAAAGTCCGTTAAGTGCCTTGCCCAAGGACACAACTAAGCTAGCAACCAGATTCGTACCTGCAACTCTTCGACTGAATGGCAATGCACTAATCCACCAGACTAATAGATCGAACCATTTACCCAGACATCAAATTGTCCCACACCTCGTAACTATGATGCAACGGGCAACACTGTAAATTCTGAAGACTACAGTGATGCGCAACCAAAATCTAAGTTGGAAGATTTACAGCGAACACTTAGATTGGTAGATGATCTTAAGGTATGTTGAATTATGTCAAGTTATTTATTAAACGGACATTGCCTGAACCAACAGATAAATGGGTTCTATTGAATTGAAGGAACTATGAATCATAGGCAACACACTGCAATAGCTCCGGTAACCCGACGGTGGGCGCGAGGTAATTTAAAGATTGCCGTGTGTTAACCCCCTTGATTTTCCAAATTATGGGGATAAACATGAATATCCTATCCTATCTTAAGGTGTTTAAATATAGGTTGGGATATGACAAAATTGCCATTTTTGATATTAGGCAATGTTACATGACTTAATTTTAATAAAGTTTTAATGTTAAAATTTAAACATTAAAGGTTTAAATAAAATATGTTTATAAATTATCTCTAAAATATTTGTTTTTTTTTACTTATCATATATTGGAAACGAAATTCTTAGGTTTATTTAACTTTCCATTTAAAAATACATTTTGTTCGAATTATTCTTAGATTTCGTTTATTCTTAAATAAATTAAGTAAAATTAATTAAATAAAAATAAAATTAATTAAATAGAAACAAATTATTCTTCGTTAGGCCGATCTTGCTGCTACCGAGTCTACACTAGGTGGGGTAGTTGATCGGAATTCACTGTCGGACCTCATTCTGCGGCTCTCTGTTGCCGCCAAGCGGAAGGAGGACAAGTTACGGGAAAGTATGAAGAAATCAATGAAGCACGAAGACTCACTTCATTATTCTCACCTAGATTTAAACAGCATGAACAGGTGTGAACCATATTGATGTGTCTATCATATACAACACAATAGTTGTGGAAACCCGGTGTGCATGAGTTGAACTGACGATTGCCCATGTGTTAACCCCCTTGGTTTTCCGATTCAAGGGAATAAACATAAATATCCAATCCATTGTGTGTGCCTGGAAAAAACATTAAAACATAGAACATTACAGAAATGGCGGAAGAAGTTGTCTCAAATCCTCCAGTTTCGGACCTAACTTGCAAAACCCTGGGGTTAGAACCCCCACACACCGAGATGTTTCTCGTTGGTGCACCTCAGCCCCAGCTACCCCAGTTAAACGATTTGAACACAGGTTGGTTATTTAAGTTACAATTTTTTTTTGAAATTTCTCAAAAATATAGTCTATATGTCAGAAAAACTGTTATACATTGGCTTGTGTTAGTGAGTAAGGATAAGATTTTTGTCTTGAAATTGCTGCAAAATATGTCAGAACAGTGGTCAGAAAACTTTTGCACTTAAAGGGTCATTTTAACCAATATTCCACAAAATAAAATTCACTTGGAGCCGTAAAACTAATAATATTTTTCGCAATAAAAAGAAAACAACACTGCGTGAGATAAAGACGCAAGTGTTCTTCTGTTTGTTTCACTTATGCATGGGTATTAAATTATTTAAGCGCTCGATACAATAGCCATAAAAATAATAAAAGCCACATCAGAAGGATAAAAGAGCTGCAGGTTTTCAACACCTTTGTCAGAGAAACTATTTCCCACATTTGGCGTGTGATAAACACTTTCTTATGTTCCAGAGTGTATGACGAGCATAGAAATGTCACAGCTGGGTTGTCTGTTTCAACTAATCTTTCCAACAAGGATGCACTAAACTCAACAAAACAAAGTAAGCTTAAATAATATGAATTTGGTGTTTATAATATAAG
>CH003313.1:2498143-2544137 GCA_000149265.1 Ciona savignyi | reverse complement strand
TCTTTATTGTTTTTTGGCTCATATCTATGTGCAATGAAGTCCATAAGTCGGTTGAAAAATTCACAGTTTTTAATGTTCAATCAGAAGTTTTTCATGCATAACTTTTATTTATTTTCGCCACCCACCAGATACAACAATGTTAACAAGCGATAATATATCGGAAGCGATGCGATTGATTGATGAGCGAAGATTGCTTGATATCACCTCTAATACTTTGCAGTGAGTTTTGAATTCTTCTTGTTAATAGCCCTTTTATATTGACATTGGAATTTACCTAAGATCAAACCTATTGATTTTGTTACTTTCTATATGCATTTTACGCAGTAGTAAAGTTAAATAATTTTTTATGTTTTGGTGATTTAGTAGTCCCAAATTTTTTGTGGTCCCTAAAAATGCTCTATCGATCCATTTTTGAGAACCAATGCTCTAAAACACCACCATTCTCCCACCTACCTACTCAGGTCGGACACCGAAATGTCATCTGCATGCGACGTGGTATTATCGAACCCATCCAAGGGTATTGAATCAACCAATCACAATTCAGATTGGGAACACCTGCTTACCACAAGTTTGTTGTTTATATTCTTATTTTTTTCTTAATAAAAATAGTTAAAGAAATTGATTGCAACATATTTTGGGATAGGTCGTAGGATAATTATGTGATTGACAGAACATAATATCAAATATCATGCGGCCATTAACAGTAGATTATACATGGTTAAGAAATTTCTCTTGTTTTAGTACAATTTCTTAATCCACAAGGATTTAGGCGGTGTCCACAAAGTGCCTTGATCAAGAACACAACTGCATGACTAAAAACCGACTCATTGTAATAACAGTCTGAGCAATATGATCAAAACAAATCTAGTGCAGTGTAAAAGCCATTGTAGACTACAGTGCAAAGGTTTTAAGTCCAAACCGTCTGAGCATTGTTAGCATATCTGACTCAGTTTATTAGCAAACATGAATATCCTATTCTCCTATCATACCATTTTTAGGCAAGAAGTTTAAAACTGTTAAAACCTTTCAGACCCCCAAGTTGAAACTCTGCTCAATAAAGCTGCATCGCACAGGGAACCCCATGTAACCACTCCCACCAACTCTATTTCCACCATGCATGCTGGTAGGACTCCTTACATACACCACTCAGTGGCACCTAGTGGCAGTCCAACCACCACCGACGAGATTCTGGACGCAGATCGGACATGGGAGAGAATGCCGCCTGCAAGGTATATGATGGTGGATAAATAAATGTGGGTGCCATATGCATCTGACCATATTGTTGGTTGGGATACTGGTGGGTAGTGACATATACTGGTAGGTTTAGAATTGGATATTTATGTTTATCTTCCTGAATGGGAAAACCAAGAAGGTTAACACACGGGTAATCGTCAGATAACCTCGCGTTACCATAGGCATTGCAGTGTGTTGTGTATTATTCAGACGTTCCTTTAATTCGGTAGAAGTCATTTATCTGCTGGGTTAAGAAAATGTCCGTTAAGGACACAACCGACTAGTTAGCCAACAGTTTTGTTTCATACCTTTGGCTAAAAGGCGCAACCCTTTGGCTAAAAGGCGACACACAAACCCAACAGACTAATCGGTCAAACATTACCATGTTTTTCTTTGTCATTCGATGTTAAAATATATTTTCCTGGAATAAACTGAATTCCCCTCGCAGGAAAAGCGACAGCGATTCCTCATCTCACATCTCCGTGTCATTCTGCATGGAGGGGAAACCCCTGGCTGTCAAAGACTTCATGGAAGAGTGCCTCCTGTCATCGGTGAGTTTATGACGTCACATTTGTGTCTGCGATGTGATAACTGATACCGCAGTCTATTAGATATAATGCTTGGCATTATGGGCGGATTCCATTTTTTTACAACAATCATGCCAAATAATAGTGCCATAAAACGCTATTACATATGTTATATTTAGAGGCATATAGATACTTACAAATTTTATAACTTTGTCCACACAGTATATATAGATTTATATTATATTTTATAATCACATTTTTTCTTGCTATCTGTCAACTTTAAAAACAACCTGAAATCATAACAAGAAACAACCTAAAATCCAAACAACTTAAAAAACACAACCTGAAATCAAATTAACGCTATTGGTGTTGCACTAATATATGTTGGTATTTTCTCTTCCCTTTATTTCGATAAGTACATTTAAATAAATAAACTTTAAATACTTTCAGACAACCACGTACCCCGTGTATAAATTTGGTGTCTGTTCTCGTGCCAGCAGCTTGGTAAAATTAAAATGGACGCTAACCGCCCACGCAACTCAAATAAATTTCTATTGTGTAATCAATTCCACTTAAGAGCCACTCGCTCCACATTCTATCTTAATTTCCATTTCTAACAAAAACTGATTATTCTTTTGACTTTCACAATATAACATTAACGACCAATGAAGAACACCGGCGATCAGTCTTGTACATGCTGCTTCCAACTGTTTAAACGTTGGGAAATCACCACCATTGTTACTCAGCAAAACACTTGTTTAAAAACCATGACTAAGAGAGGGCCACATGTCATTTTCGGCCGCGCATGGAGGTCCATTAATTGTTTTTTCGCCATCTAAGTTGTTTAGAGGTTAAAGCAGCTAAAGTACAAAGTAGTGATCATACTTTACTAAGAACACTGGTTGTGATCAGAATTGATCTTAGAACGCATCACTATTCTGTAGTTCTTCTGCTACAAGACAATTGACAGTCTCGTTGCCTTAATCTAATGGATAGAATGGGATATTCATGTTTATTCACATGTGGTGCGTTGTGTATGATTAAGACATTTTAATTTTAATAGAACCTACTAATAAACTTGGTTCAAGCAATGTCCGTTAAGTGTCTTGTCCAAGAAGGACACAACCGACTAGCTAGCGACCAGTTTCGTACCTGTAACCTTTCGACTGAAAGGCCACGCAATTAACCGACATACTAACGGCTGAAACGCGACGCCACCAAGCTCGATATAAACGGAGTGTTTAAATATCGAAATAAACCGTCCATAATTTCGATAGAAATCGGAAAACACAAGTCTCAGCGGCGGAAGACAGCCAGGTTCGGTAGAAGCACTTAAGAACATGATCTTTACGTTGCAAAGCATGACGTCACAAGGTGGTGCCGGAGATAACAACGCAGGTGAGGTTATTGCACGAAAGTCAGTATTTGTGGCCGAATGGTTAACGCGACCGATAAATATACAAACTATATAAAACACGGTCGTAGGGATGATACCATCATGGGTACGAACCTTAGCCCAGAGGAGTGCAGATTCGAAACTTGGCTTGATAGGAATAAAAGTGAGATGCGACTTTAGTCATTTTTTATTCAAATAGTATTGCAGTCCCCGCTGGTACAAACACGTCTGTTGTTGTGATTTACAGAAGACTGAATAGTAGTTTAGTGATGAGCAATGTTTGGGCTCATTAGGAGGGCAACCCTTCTTTACTCCTTGCCTCTTTCCTTCTTTTATTTTCCCTATAAGCAGCTCATTTGCCTCTTTGTTCAGTTCGATGATTTGTACAACCTGCTTAGTATATTTCAAACGCTAGGTGGTGCAGGAGAGATGAATATAGAGGAAACTTGTGTTTATTCCCACGAGGGTGGAGTATCGAAGCTATAACTCGGGTAATCGTCGAATGATCTCATGTCCACAGTCAGATTGTTGTTCATTTTATCAGTTTCACATGACTTCCGAGATAATCTTCACGAAAACGATTCCTCGTCACGTGGTACACGATTTTCTCGGTCACGTGGTACACAATTTCTTGGTCTCGTGGTACAAAACGAAGACCAATGCCCTACGTTATACGTATTACTTTTCAACTCAACTCTTTTTTATTGAACGAAGTAAAACCGTCACGAAAATTGGACTTATTCGCATTGATTGCGTAATATTCTTTCGCACGGGGGAAACTAAAGGGAGGGAAAGAGTGAAGAAGGGAAACTGCATTTTAAAATAAATATTAGGGCATTAAAGGTAGTTTTAAACATGAAGTTAGAGTTAGGTTTGGGGTTGAGATTAGGTATGGATGGTTAGATTTAGTTTCCATGGTTTTATTTAGCAGTTGTCATCTTTTCTTTCTTTAGTGTTGCCCTTACGCGCATTTTTGCGGAGCAAATCTTTATTTTTTGTCTAAAAATTTTCCACCATTACGTCGTTTTGCGGTCGACGTGCGTTGGTCACGCATCTTCACCGCAAAGCACGAGGAACACGTCACGCGGAGTACGTCACGCGGAACGGGTGTGACGTCTTGCCTCATATATCTTCCAAAGCGCGATGTTAAGTAGGTGGGGAAAGGGGGGGAGACTATTTTTAGTTCGTCCTTCGTGCCTCGGTGACAAAAGGTCAAATCACTTCACAGTCAACGGGGGGGAACAAATTACCCATCCGCTTTGACAAAGGTAAAATATTCTAATTTTATAATAACGTGTCGCTTTGTGGTCTTTTAATAATTCCTTTTATAATATTATTATTAAAAGTCTTCTATTTTCTAAACCAGCGATTCCCAAACTTTTTTCTCTCGTAGCATTTTAAGCTTTTGTACAGTTTTGGCTTACCCACCTTAGTTATGTTAAAAATTTAATACAGCTAATTTTTCTCATCTACTAATGTATAGTTTATAATATGTCATTCTATAAAGACATAAAATCCATAAATTGAACAAAACACGGAAAATAGTTTTAATGCGATATATGTAGTTGTTTTTCTTTACAAGCGGGGCAATGCCAGGAATTGCTTTGATTACAGCGCAAAACGCAACATTGCAAATTACTCAATCTGAAAGTTTTAAAAGTCGAAAACTTTCTCAAATTTATAAGCATGATGAAGTTAGCTGTGTACGACCTGAAAGTCTCCAATGTACCGCCGGTGGTACGCGTTATACCATATTTTGAGAACCAAGTTTAGAATCTAAACCGTTACCAACAACACAAACCCATTGGAATCTTATGAATAAACTTTCTTTGAAAAAGTTGAATCATCACTTAACTTTAAGCGGAGATTTACCACGCTGATCTTCTAATACGTTGGAATAAAATATGGAATGTTTATAAGCTATATACTCAAGGTTGAGGGATTTCCTGGGGGGTAATGTAAATACTACAGCGTATCCTGTCGTAATGTAGAAGGATCAGGCGTCGAATACTTTAAAATACGGATTTTTTCACCATGTAGCGCCTCAGACAGAGGTCGGCAATCTGCGTCTCCGGAGCTATATGGGGCTTTTTTATCCATTTTATGCGGATCTTTCTATTTTTATTGCTACTGTAGCGAACGCTTAATAAATTTAATACCCATGCAAAAATGAAACAAATAGAAGAACACTCGCGTCTTTATCTCACACAATGTTGTTTTTCTTTTATTTTTTTGTGAAATATTAGTTAAATTGGCTTTTTTGCCGACCCCTGGTCTAAAATGACGACGCATTTTTTCAGGTAATTTTTCACCTGTGCGTTCAGGAAGCGTTGAAACGAATGTAACGTCATAATGAAGAATATTTCTTCTCTCTATGTAGGTGAAAGGCTAATTTAGGTTGGTGGGTGGACGAAACTTTATCTCTTCCATCGCGGTTTCTTTTATGACGTCACAGACCTTTCAACCCTTCTCACGCGCTGCTGTCGGTGAATTCGGTGACAAGTTTTATCATTCCTTTCTAATTTGGACATGGGGTGTAAATTTACATGAACAAAGTCGGGGTTTTAACTTTTTTACAATGCTCCACATTTAAAATACTTATTCGATAAATAATCTGTGATTAAACCAGTTATTCCCAAACATTTTTCTCTCGTACCATTTTAACCCTTTGTACAATGTTACCACCTAAGTTACATTTAAATAGGTGCATTGAGCTGTTGCTATAGATTGGGGTTCTTTCTCCGCCCTGGGTTCTATCCTTAAACATAATATAAAGAAATTGTTAATTGATAAACGTTTGAAACCTTAAATTAAAGGCAAATAAAACGCACCATTCCAAATTACTCATTCTATAAGTTTTAAAAGTTGAAAGTTCTCGCAAATTTAGTATGCTGAAGTTAGTCGAGTACCACAGTTTGGGAACAACTGGATTAGAAGAACAATGGAGTGGGCAAGGTAGCTTGCAACGCACAGTTAAACTTTTTTTTATAATAATGGCATATACGTCACTGCTGGCACGTGGTTCCTGCGTCACCAGTCTCGTGATGCGCACGAAATTATGTCCAGTAAAAACAACGGTTTCCTAAGTATGTTAGTTTATGACAGGGCTTGGTGACCTTTTGCACACAAATATCCATTTTAACCTGTATTACTCAAAAAATTATTGGGAGTCGCAGAAATATTATTATTTTTGCAACAACAGAAAAACAACAGTGTGTAAGATAAAGACGCGAGTGTTCTTCTGTTTGTTTCACTTATGCATGGGTATTAAACTTATTAATATCACGTTACAGTAGCATTAAAACTAATAAGAGCTGTATTAGAAAAACAAAAGATCCGCATGCGATTTCGGAACCCTAGGTTGCCGACCTCTGGTCTACGGAAAAGTACCAAAAAAATACAAATTGTTGGGAAAGTACGAAACTCGGCGTATTTGTTCGTTCAACAAACAAACGCCATTCATTTAAAATTACACCAATCTTTATTTTCAGGCCACGAAGAAGAAGGTGGCACTTTAAATGGACAAAAATCGTTGGAAAGGTAAAAACATTTTCTTCTCTTAATATAGATTTCTTTCACACGTCATCCTTATTTTCCAACTTTTCATGACGCAATAATGCTTATTATCTGCAATGTGTGTCTAGAATTATTAAGGTTAATGTTCATTATTAGTAACTGGCTATGGGATAAGATATTGGAATAAGATATTCGTGTTTATCCCCGTGAATGGCAAAACCCCAAGGAGAATTACACACGGGTCATAGACAGATCACACACGGTCGGGCGCCGAGCTATTTTAGAGTTAGCGTATGATTCCTTGCAAAATGTTTGGTTTTAAAACACGATTTCTGATCCAAAAAACTTGACCATACTATACCACTGCGGTTATGTATTTACATCTACTCAAAGTTCTAACTTTAAAGTATTAACAAATTACAACATTTTATAGAGGTAACCCTACTGTACCAGTTGTCAAGTATTTTTTCGCGCTATTTTCGTCTTAAAGCAAGTATTGTGACGTCACAGGGCATTAGTTCACCTGACCAACTTGAAAAACATCGTCCAAAAATGAGGTGTTGATCTGATGTTTGCTCCGTCGCTATAGCAACCGCACAGAAACCACGCTTCATCGAATCTCTATCGCACGGAAGACGTTTCTCTTTTTGTGACGTCAAGGTATCGTGTTTTAAACTGGATTGCTTGAAAATTCCTTGCTGGAGTATTTGGACGGTAAAACAATACTAGATTACCAAGAATTTTGAACGGACCAAGATAAGTGAACGAAATATAGTCGTTCGTCGACAGTTGTTTTTACAACAAAACTATTGTTAGTCTTAATCATGTCTAGCTTTCAAAGAGAATTTACTGTTTACTTTGTCGTCAATTTTCCCGAAGGAACCCTTTTGTCATGACGTTTAAGGCAACAATAGGCCGCTTACGTGATGTAATTTAACATGTATTATTATACTGTATTATCATTCGGGCGTGTTTTCGTATTGAACCTGAATTGGATACTGTCTATAGATACGTCTTGTGTAATTATTTTCCTTGTGATTAAAATACACTGTGTAATGGCTGCGTTAAGTGTTGGTTAAAGACCGATGTTTTTTTATGCTGATTAAGACGGGTAACTATATAATACTGGAGACCTAGCGATTTATGTCCGACTAATTTGCGTGGTTGGTTATTGCGTCTGCTTTCAGCCAAAAGGTTGCAGATTCGAAACTGGTCGCTAGCTATTCAGTTGTGTCCTTGGGCAAGACACCTAACGGACATTGCTGAACCTATTGGATTAATAGATTCTACTCAATTAAAGGAACGTGTGAATCATACACAACACACTTCAGATATCTCCAATAACCCAACGATAGGCCCCAGGTGATCTGACGATTGCCCGTGTGTTAACCACCTGGTTTTCCCATTCAAGATAAACATGAATATCCTATCCCTTAGTCATACCTTGCAAAAACAGCTTAAACGCCTCTCTTTAGCTACGTCTGATTGAACAAGTCAGGTTGCAAGAGCTACATAACTGCGCACTTGCTATCCTTATAAGTACTCCACCAATTGTATACATTTGGGTCTATGTTTATTGTAATTACTAATCCACAATCTAATGCGGGCACAGCACACACTACGGCAGAATACTAGGTTGTTTTAGCAGATTAATATACTTTGAAATTTACACAAGTTTTAAAGGTTAGCGATTTCCCTTAGCAAGTACCGCCCGACGTGGAGCCACCAGTGTTTATGCTGTTGTACATATTGCGAACAGAACGCCACTTTTCATAATCCCCTCTCCACATTGCTTCAATCTGGGCCAAATCTGCAAGAGTTTAAAATATTACATGTTATGTTAAATTTTTGTCTGAATACAATATTTTCGTTTGGTTTAGTAATTTTTGCCCCAGTATTAAATAACGGCAAATGAAGCAAATCACGACAAATGAACAGGAAAAGATGACAAAACAAAAAATCATTTAAAGACGTCATTAACAAAAAGCGAAATAAATACAGCGGATGCAGCCGCCAAACCTAGACGAAAAACAAAACTCTAAAAAAACAAATATTAATTAAACAATACAAAGCCATGAAGAAGAGTGAGCGGTAAAGCGCGACCGTTTTAAAGTTTTCTATATTTCTCTCAAACATAACTGTTGTATCCTTAATTTTGGCTTTGTCTGCATGTTATTTGACATTGCCCGTATAATATTTGGCCTGAATATTGTACATATATATTACCTGGAAGTTCTATTGGGGAAATCCATTTGCCACCTTTAATTTAGTTTGCTACACTTAGAAATTAAGTATGTGACAATTATTTTGCGGGGATTATAATCATTTTGTTTCAACAGAAAAAAATACAGCGCGACAATTGAGGTAAAAAAAGGAAAATTAAAATGGTTGACCAAATACACCTCATTGTGCTTTATAGAGCGATGTAATTTATATTTTAAACATATTTAGTTCTAAATATGCAAACATAGCCAAATATCCCGTACCGCAGTGTTTTTAATACCGGATGCCAGATATGTTATAATAACGGAGCTCGCTTTCAAACTTACTTGCGTAATCGTGATCGCTGCAGTAGCATACGGGGCACTGGTAGAGGTCAGGTTTGCATACCAACTTTGTGGCATCCTTGCACATTCCAACCGGTGTAATGGCACTGCATACTGGAAGCGGCTCGACCGGGATCATATTCTGTAGCCTGTGGTTTGTAGGGCATTGTTGAGTGCAAAATTAACGAAATCAGTATTTGATTTAAATAAACCAGAGATCGGCAACTTTTGCACTTGGAGATTTGGAGATATTTTTAACCGATCTTTCACCCAATAAAATCACTGGAAACCGCAAAACTAATAAAATTTTCGCAATAAAAGGAACACAACACTATGTAAGATAAAGACAAAAGTGTTCTTTTGTTTGTTTCAGTTATGCATGGTTATCAAAGTTATTTAAGGGCTCGCTACAGTAGCTATAAAGTTAATAAGAGCCGCATCAAAAGGTTAAAATATCCGCAAGTTGGCGATCCCTAAAACAAACGATCATGTAGTCTATTCCACACTGACGCAAAAGCTGGACGCCCTGTTTTATATTTCCTGCCAACGCGTTTCTGTAAGCGTAATTCATGCACTGATATCGTCATCCTTTAAATAGCGCTTATCTATTTAAATTTGGTTTCTCATTCAATAAACGATATACCATAGTATGGTTTAGTGCTTCGTCCATTGCGTGTGTGGGGGGGGGGCAGGTGTCAGTGCTATTTTCAGACTCTTCAAGCGCGTATGGTTTACATTCATTTGCAATAACAGGGACAATGCGATGGGCGTACTGTCTGAGTACGTGCGAAATTCATGGTAAATCATGGTTGACCGTTCCAATTGACGACTTTCAACCGTGAATCACTTTAAATACCCGTTTCTAGTGCGTTAACACACGGGCAATCGCCAGATCACCTCGCACCCACGGTTGGTTTATACCGGGGCTATTGCAGTATGTTGTTTATGATTCACACGCTTCTTCAATTTAGTACAAACCCAATAATCGGCTTAGTTCAGGCAATATCCGTTAAATTCCGTACCAAAGGACAGAACCGACTAGCTAGCGACCAGTTTTAAATCTGCAACCCTTCAGCAAAAAGCTACACACTAAGCCCACCAAGCCTAATCGGTCGCCGATAAAACCAGTGTTGTGCTGTCCGGGCGCGTGCTAGTTCAAACACTCACCTCTCCATGTTCATGAACTCCTGCACGGCCCATGTTCGTGTAGAATTTAATTCTCCACACGTAACAAGATCACCAAGCCCACGCGTCGACGTTGCATGCACCGGGATGTTCCTCCATAGAATCGATCGCACGAAGGAACTCCTAAAGTATCGATTCAATTTGTCAGCGAAGCATTACCGCGGTTAATGAGGTTTTCGCTTTAAAATCGACCATCTATATTCTATATGTATGGGAGCTAGCTATACAAATTACTAATCCCGCATTTTATAATAAATTATTGTCTAAATTTAAGGTAAACTTCTAAACAAAAACGGTTCTAGTGAAAAAAGCATAATGGGTTCGAAATTAATCTCTGTAAAAAATAAGGAATATTAACTAGCAACCAGCTAGGCAGTATAATCACATAGCTACAAAATCATTTTGTAATAATAAGAAACAGCAAACTACAACAAAATGTTGACAAAATTTGACGAAAAGAACGGGTCGTGTGGCCGAATGGTGCAAGCCAACGACTCATATACCACGCTATATATAAAAAACGGACTAAGTGACGAAGCAATCATGGGGATCGAAACTGAATCCGGTAAAAAATACGACGAAAAAGTCACCTTCCAGGGTTGTTGCAATCTGTTGACGTGCAGAAGTTGACACGGCAAGAATCGAAGGTTCCCTGCACCAAGGGGGATTGAAGAAGAGTCTGGCAGGTCACTTTATATCGCGGGTGTGAGCAGAATCCACTCACCCAGTGAACTAAAATGGTTAAATGTTTGTAATAGGTAAATATAGCGCTCCCAGTGTTGATATTAGAATACCCATAATGCCTTTATGTTAATGAAACGACATAGATAGTATTGGATAAAATACAAGTAATTTCGGCACGTTCCTTTAATTTGGTAGAAACCATTAATCTCTCTGTTCAGGCAATCTTCGTTAATCCCTTACCCAACTACATAACCGACCAGCTTGCGACCAGTTTTTAACCTACAACTATTCGGTTGAAAGGCGTGCGCAATAACCCACCAGACAAATCAATTAGACTAATTATTACAATGTTTATTACTTTAATGTAATCATTAACATTTTTATCATATCATATTTACTTTTGAAGCAATTATTAGTTGAAATACGTACCAACATGTTCCCCGATTTTGTTTACCACTGTCGCGGAACCACACTCAGTATATCCGGCGGGACACCGCATTAAACCTCCGGTGTTTGAAATCAGGCGCCCGTCGGGATGGGTAACGATGGTGCCGTTGTAGCACATTAGTGTGTTTGTGGGAGCTGTGAAAACGTATGAGAATCAGATCAAAATTATTTAAATTGTGCGCTGTGTGGCTGAGAGTGGTTAACGCGATTAATACTTGTACCGAAAATTCTATATAAAAACGGTCATAGTGACGAGCCCATCATGGATTCAAAACTAGCCCGTTAAAAATGAATAAATCATTGTAGAATCGCCGGTTGCCGACCAATCCATATACAGATTTATCTACGAGCCCATCATGGTATCAAACGTAGCAAGAAAAAAATCTCGAATTTGTATGAAGTTAATTCGAAACACCGCTGTTTACACATTTACATAAAAATTTTCTAAGCGCCACCAATCACTATGCGATGTAGCATGCTTAATTAGCCACCACTGGTACTTGTACCTATTCGACCCTCAAAGTTAAAGCGCTCGTCAATTGCAGGTTCGTTGGGCAAACTTTTACACTAACGCCACAAACTTACAAAAATTATTATTATTATTTTACCATGCTCAGTTTCAAAACCCAAAATGGGCTTATTTCCAATACCGCTTTTTTATGTAACTCGAAATATGTATCGATCGCGTTAACCACTCGGCCAGTCGACCGTGCACAAAATTATAATTCAATAACTTGTTAGCGTGCTTACCTGGGAGGTTACAGCCAGCATGTGTCGAGCAGTAGCTCAATACGCAGGAATCGAAGGTTCCCTGCACGCTTGGCAATGCTTGAATCGAAGCACAGGTAGGTCTATAGTTTGGATGCGAGCAGAAGCCGTTCATCCAATGAACTAAAATAAAAAATAAACGTTTTCTTCTTTTTTCCTTTAAAAAAAGTTTAATATACTAAATTTCATTTTCGATTGTTTAATAAAATTTTATAAAAATGGAAATTCGGATTGGAAATAATGTATTATTTTACTGAACGGAGGCAAATTGTAAAAATCCGATACTGTTAAAATATGAATCGACAATTCAACGTTATCACAGATGCCCCAAAAAACTTTACAAGAAAAACACATTCCGTCAACATTATTAAATAGGTTAACGTTTAGTTTTCCAGAAATGGCTTTTATATTTGACATTTGTTTAAATAAAAGTGGTTGTATTTACAAAGAAATTGATTTTTATATTCAGAAAAATACTGGCGGGAAACAAGTAAGATGGGCAAAAAGTGTGTTCTTTACTTACCAACGTTTCCGTGAATTCTATTCGCAACTTTTACTGTCCCACATTCTATTGTTCCAGCCTGGCACTGGACTAACCCACCAGTGCGGGAAAGCTCGGTTCCATTCGGTGAAGTAACGATGGTTCCATTGAAACATATTGGAGCCGTTGCAGCTGTGTGGGGAAATTTGTGCGGTGTTTAGGCAATTTTCGGGAATTGTGTGGCTGAATGGTTAACGCAACCGATATATATGCATATGTATAGCAGCTATAAAACACAGTCTTAAAAACAAATCCATCATGGGGCGAATCTTTTCCCGGTAAACAAGATAAACAATGACGGGAATTGTTCGAGGTCCTGGGGTGAATATTGACCCCGAAACAAAATTATCAAACTACATTTTAAGATTTTCAAATGTAAACTGAATTTAAAGAATCCACAATGTATAATGCACGAATGAGGGATGGTGGTCATGGTCAGGGCTGCGTTTAATATCATATGATTAAGTACGACCAGCCATTTATCATATTTTGTGAAAACAAACGGTCATTATAATCAAAAATGTAAATATCATTAATCATATAAACACTGCAAAAATATAGCTAATTGGCAAGCACAAGGTAATCTGACTACAAACCCATAAGATAAGGATGTTCATGTTCCCCGTGAATGGGAAACCAAGGGGTTAACACGCATGCAATCGTCAGATCACCTTGTGCCCACCGTCAAGTTACCGAAATCATGTAATGTACGTTAAATATCTTATCCAAGGACACAACCGTTCAGCTAGTGATCAGTTCCAAACCTGCAACTTTTCGGTTGCAAGGCAAAACACTAAACCACAAGACTAATCACGAGGACAAATAGTATACCGCCGTTTGATAAATCACTCCTCGCACAGAAATAACCACTAATGTTCTACACACTCACCTGGGCAGCCCGGCAGAGAAAGGTTTTCCGTATACTGCACAACGATGTTAATAGCTTGCGTAATTTTCGGCACCAAATGTTGAAGGTTGGATGGTAAAACCATTCGCAGAAGAGATTCAAGGCGAGCAGGGGAACATCTGGTTCGCCAAGCCGTAATTACACGGGTTGCAATGTTGTTTAGAGCACTGTGAGTAATTTCATATTTAAAATTGAATTACACAACTAATGAATTAGTTAAACTTTGTAAAAAAGGGGAAACTAAAACACTCTGACTATGTTATGACATGACATTAAGCCAGCGACCAACCAGACGGTGGTTGGAAGGTAATATGACGATTGCCCGTATGTTAACGCGTTTTTCTATCCACGAGGATAAACATGAATATCGTAACATGTTGATTGCTAAGTCGCAGTGCAATGTATTAACAGTAAATGCGGAATTCAAACAAACGTACCTGCACAGTTCGATATGTGTTGTCGCCCTTTGCATCGCTATGGCGGATTCTATTCCCCACTTGGTCAAGTCAGTTAAAATGTTCGCATCGCAAACGTCTTGTTGGAGGGTTATATTAAGATTGAAATTAAGCAGAGCTTGCAGGTTAGGGTCTACAATGCCCAGTGTTGTTGGGCAGATACCATTCTCGATAAGCTGAATAACTGGTTCGGTGATGTTAGGAATCAAAAGAAGGGCTTGGCGAAGACTGGTTGCTTTTTTCGCAGTGTGTATTATCGTCTGTAGAGAAACAGCTGTTTTCACAATACGTATTAAGGGGATAACTTAAAGGAGGGAAAGCGGGGAGAGGGGAGGAGATTACACACTAAAATAAAGATTATGACATTAGAGTTAGTTTTAAACATGGGGTTGGAGTTAAGGTTAGTTCTGTGGTTAAGATTAGTGTTCAGGGCTGGGTTTAAATTAGTTTCAATAGTTTTAGTAGCAGTTTCCCTCCTTCCCTCTTTTCCCCGTTTATTATCCCCCCGCATTAATGAGTGTGGCAATTACTCAGAGTTTGGTCACTCGATAGACTACGAGAATACAGGATGAGCTTATTTTATTATAAATGCGTAGACACAACAGGAGATTTATACAAAACCTACCGGATAGAAAGCCCTGGCTCCTGGGATAGCATCAAGAACTGACGGGCAGTGTCCTGACAAGCATTCGACCACAACATCACTGAGACACTTTGTCATCGTATCAAGGTTCGATCTGAAAAGTGTTATGATTATTATTTACTTTTTGGTTTAGTAATTTTAGTCTGTAATATTTGTTTTCTGGTCTGTATGGCTTCGGATAATGTGGGTTTAAACAACGAAATCTGCTTTAAGTAACTGAAAATATGTGCAGTCGTGTGGCCGAATGGTTAACGCGACCGATACATATGCCTACGACTATACAAAAACGGTCCGAGCGACTAGCCCATCATTAGTTCTTGGCTTGCTAAAAAAAAAGTAACGAGTAAGCTATGAGGGGCATATTTACTTGCACATTGTTGAGTCAGCGTAGGGTGCGCCGTGGAACCATGGACCCATACATGCGAAAGTCTTGTTTAGTACTTGTTTGAGTGTGCAGCTTGGCAGCACCTGTACATCTGAGAATATACATGGAAATGTTAGTATATTTCCTGTGCTTATAAACGTGTCTATAGCTTTTTACGAAAAAATTAAATAAAGTTGTGCAAAACAAATGGATAAATGTTGCATACGTCTGAAGAATGGGATAATATCCCATTGGGATATTCAGTTAAAGTCAAGGAAATAGGATAAAACAGCAAAACTACAAAAGTAGTCCGAGAATAGACAAGGTTTAATAGAGAAAACATAATGTGGCCGTTAAGGCTTACATTAATAATAAGAAATTGTAGTCTTAACATAAACAAATGGGTTTATAAAATCGGTAAATATTTCAACATACCATTTATATTTTATATATCACATATTTTACCATACGCAACATTGTAACTTACCACCAGCAGGGGTGTGTGGGCATGTTTGGTTTGAAACAACAGGAGGGGGAGCATTGCAGTTGCTTGATGTGCAGACACGAACTGTGCAATTTTTAACTCTTCCCTGTGTGGCGTTACTTGCTTGAATACCCATGCACGTGGTTGTGGTCATTGGGTTACTACATCGACCAAATTGAACGAACACTGAAATTACACGTCGTTTAGATTTGAATAAACAAATATTTTATTATTTTTAATGCAAGAGTTAAGTTGTTTCGTTAATTTTTTGTTCCTTCTTTATATTAAAGAAGTATTAAATAATTAATTAAAGTCAAGGAGATGAGGTAAACTTTAGTAGTTAAACAGTGAATAGACACGGTATAATGGACAAAACATGACGTGGCCGTTAAAACTTACATTAACATAGGTAAAAAAGTGTAAATAAAACTTTAAATCAAAGTTAATATTTTTTTTATAAAAAAGTTAAAATTAAACTAAAAATGTACAAACATAACATAAAAGCACTGATGGGGAACCGGCTTATTTATGTTATAAAATCACTTATGAGCTACATTTGAGGGATATTATTCAAATTACCGGTTGCATTGGTTGGAAGGACGTTCTCATACTCAGCAATGTCACATTGGGTGTCGTTTGGTGGACAAGGGGCGTAAGTTCCAACTTCTTGATACAATGGCCCACTCCTGGAAACGTAGACTTTATAGCCCTGGTAACAACTGAACGGAGCTGCAGGAGTAGTGCCATTCACTGGAGCAACGACGGTGGGTGATGTTGCGTTCATCGGGTAGGTAGTAGCGGTTGTTGTTGCATTATTAAGGTGAGAAGAAATTGTCGAAGCACTCATGCAAACAACAACCCCAACAACAACCAGAGTCGATAAAATTTTATTCATTTTGTTTTTTTAGGCCGAATCCCCTGTTATGCAATTAGTATCATCATTTACTCAAATATTCTTTAATTAATTAAAGTCGCAGTGTACACAAATTTGTCGTCTGTCCACCGTTTAGTCGTTTTAGATAAAATGACGAATGTATTACCACAAGCCCACGTAGAAACTCGCCCTTTCTTAACTATGTCAAACTGTGTCTATACTGTACTAATATACACAGTCGTTAATATTTCAATCAAAATCTAATTTAAAAATCCTGACTAATATGGGTGTATTAAAATTTTAGAATTAAAAATACCGTCGAATCGCTTCGATTTCACATTTTCTTTTACGCAACATGTTCGACCCTCATAGAAAAAAAACGATGTATCGCTCACTAAAACGGGTTGTGTCGTCTCGATTTTAACTAACCATTGGTAAGGTTGGATGGTTTTAAAGGTTTAGCCTCTTTCAAGTCTTTTTTTCCTTTTTTGTTGCGTTTTATTGTTGTCTGTTACGCAAGAATGGAAAACCGCGCCCAACTGATTTCTAACAATGGCGTCACTAGAGAAGCTATCAACTTACAAAATTTTATTTAATCATCTTGTTTTGGCCATTTTTAAGGACTACTGTTGAAGTAAAACCCTGTGTTACTATGTATCATCTGCCTGTCTTTGTACTATTCAATTTCTCTATCTTACCATGTAACCCAGTTGACGAAAAACAACAGGCCAATTCTCTTTTATTGATGTGGGTCTTTGTTAAAAAATGAGCGCCAGGAGAAACCCCGGAATTCCTTTCGTACTAATGGTATCTATTGTTGCGCAATATTAACAATGGCGTAATAATACAACGTCAAGGACCTTGCCTACCAATGTATTGTGTCATATTCGCGGACATTGTGCCGAACCATTACAATCAAGTAAGCAAAATGCTCCATTTTTGAAATGTTTTTTTTAATATCCTCTTTTTGATGAAGCATGTTGTAATCGATAGGTTTCTGTACAAATATTGATTGCATGTATGCTTTTCTTTATGCTTATTGTGAAATAGTATCTGAAGTCTTTTGCTTCAACCACATAATTTATCATGCGCATCAATTGAATCTGGCTGGTGTGCTTTTCATTGATTGTTTTATTATAATCTGAGTTTAAATTCATTTCGTTACTGGGTAGTTGGCTTTTATCGAATTTTCTACAGTTTACGTTTCTTGTGAGTTAAATAGTTTTGTTTATGTTAAAGCGCCGAGTTAAGTTATTAGCTTGTTTAAACTCTAATAAAGTCAAAATCCATTGCATGTATTTCGAAAATTGTGTAATTTCGAATAAGATCTTCGTAGTGAGATTCCTGGTATCTACAAGCTCTGCGCCACGTTTAATGAATGAGATGAAAGAGTTAAACGATCAGGTTTCTTAGTGACGTACACGCCTATCGGATTTCTATTTGGATACCTCGATCGCCTTCATACACAACTAAGCCACATTTAAACCTCAATTCTATATGTTTCACTGATTAGTACGGTGGGATAGTGCGTCGCCAAAGGATTCTACCAAATTGAAACAACGTCTCAATCAAACAACACACTGCAATAGCTCCGGTAACCCGGCGGTGGGCGCGATGTAATCTGACAATTGCCTGTGTGTTAACTCTTTTAGTTTTCCCATTCACAGGATAAACATGAGTATCCTAATCTTATTATTATTTTGACCGGTTTTTGTATGTAATTCGGTAAATGTATCGGTCGCGTTTACCATTCGGCTACTCTAGAAACTCGTGTTTTGACCCAAGTGACCAATAGCTTGATTAAATGGGGTTTTGAATTTCAAACATAATGTGTTTGAAACCACTTGATTAGATATAAAACTATAATATAACCAAAAAACGTGATAAATAAGTACGATAATAAACAGGTCCTGATATAATGTACCAACCGTCAGGTGACTGCAGCTTTTGCGTTGTTGTTTTTATATCATTACTTTGAATTCAATGGACCGAGGCACAGTTGGGAAGGTTCCGCGTTCATGGATATAACCGCGCACAATATTGCTCACGCTTAAATAAACATGAAGTAGATTTACTGGAGTGAACAAATCTTCTCGCCATTGTACCAAGTCTGTACATGAAAATCAATTCCACACCACAAATAGGATTTCGTGTATCAAAAGGTTTTTGTTATTTAGGTGCTGAAAATGATATTTTGTTGGGTTATATAAAAATCATTACATTGTTGTTGTGGTCTTCTCAATAACTATTTAGAACATTTTTTGCTATTGGAAAAACCTGAATAATTTTTTAATAGATTAATCACTAAAATATTTGAAAGCTCATGGCCAACTGGCTGTAACAGGAACGACTGCGCAGTATTTAAAGGTTACCTGCCCATGGTGCAATTGATTTCGGAGTGTCGGTGTGTGGTCCACTATATTTTGATGGGTTCGTAAAGCCTGTTATAAAACTTTCTCATTAAATGGGGAAGACAAAGCGAGTTGCGTCGATTTTAACTTTATAGCTTTGTACATTGTATGAGGTATGTTAAGGTCGAATGGTTGGGATAGGATATTCAGGTTTATCTCCGTGAATGGGAAAACCAAAGGGGTACGGGCGAGCGTCAGATCATCTCGCGCACAGCGACGAGTTGTCTGATTACAGTGTGTTGTGTATGAATTAGACGTTTCTTTAATTTAGTAGAACCTATCATTCCACTAAGCCAGGCAATGTTCGTTAAGTGCTTTGCCTAAGGACACCACCAGTTTCGAACCTGCAACCCTTAGGTGGAATGGGGCCAAAAGTTAAAAATAGGCTTTATTGAAGTGTAAAGTATATTACATGAAACAACAATGTGTAAGCACGTAAAAGCCATACACATGCAGGTAAAACAATTATGTACACAAGACCCATACTGAATGGGGTAATGAAAAAGTAATGTGGGTAAATCTAGTTCCAACGACTTTGAAGGGGTGGGAATTACTTCATATTTTCCTGAAACGGGGGAAAATTACTTAAAGCAGGAAGATTTGAACCCAGCAGATTAATGGGTTCTACCAAATTAAACGAATGTCCCAATTATACCACACTTTACTAGCTTCGGCAACCCGACGGTGGGTGTGTGGTGATCTGACAATTGCCCGTGTGATAACCCCCTTGGATTTCTCATTCACGAGAATAAACATGAATATTCTATTCTATCCTTCTATCCTAGCCTATTTGACCACGAGAATCAGGTTAATTACTAAAAAGACCGAATATACAAATTGCGACTATATTTTATGAAAACGTATTCACCTCGCTATTGAAATTTATTAACAATATATTTCCTGCATATATTACTACATGCTGATTGATATATGACATCGCAAATATTATCTTATTAAACATATTCATTGTTAAGTTGCTTTGAAAAGCTTTTATTGTAATATTAAATTTATTTATATATGTTCTTATATTTAATACAACACGAATTAACAGACCAACATTCACCAAATTTTATCAAAAAATCCCAGTCAAAGCCTATGGTCGAAACCAGCGAAATTCCTAGAAAAAAAACGATTTTGTTTTTACGACTCCGGGGAATTCCTTTGACTTTGTTAATATTGGGCTAAACGTTGTAAAGTGCGTATTTGTGCTTAATAAACTTTATCATATAACGATGGCAATGACAATGGAAACGGTGACTTGGTCAGCGTTAGGATTATAAGCAAGAATAATGCAAGATAATATAGAACATTCAAGTTGTATCCCCGTAAATGGGAAAATAAAACGGGCGTTTTGACACCGACAATCGTCATTTTTAGTATTCTGTATATGATCAAGACTGTTTTAGAATAACTGTAACCCACTAAGTTCGGGCTAACACAGCAGCGCCATCAGGAATGTACTTCAAAAGGCCCGTTAATCCATCGCCAATAGAGCTATAATTCTGGGGGCAATATCTATGTCTACTAGCATTCTAAACAATTATGACAAGGTGGTTGATCCAGATAGATGAAAGATAATCAAGGATGTTTCCCGAAGTTCGTCCTCCTCACAGCTAACGTGATTTTCATGTTAAAAAGCAATGATTCACCAATTTTTGTTATGTAGTATAGATTAGGCTTTTCTCCGCACTGGGTTATATCACTCAAGAATTTTAAAAGTGTTATGTTATAAACGTTCGAAACCTCAAATTAAAGTTCAGAAACGCACCATTGAAAATTACTCAATCTGAAATTTTTAAAAGTTTTTGCAAATTGATAAGTATGCTGAGGTAAGTCGGGCACCACCTGAAAGACTGACGCGCGCCACCGATGGTACGTTCACATTTTAATGTTGCAGAGGAATCTGCTTACCATGGCTATTGCACTGTGTTGTATACAATCCTATGAGTTTTAGTGATATTGGCTAAGTGCCTTGCACATGGTAACAGTCGTCTTGTAAAGAATGGTTGCGATCCTACAGATCTCTGACATTTTTACCGATTAATCAAACCGGTGGACAAGAAAATGAAAAAAAATGGATGATTGATATTTTTAAACCTAGGCCAGTACGAACGCCCCATGTTGACATTTATTCGTGTTTTGGATCACTTGACCCGACAGTACTAAAGATTGAATAGAAATGAAATTGTTTATTAAACGACGGAAAGAGAGCGTACGAGTATATTACCCACTCTGCAAAAGCTGTCGAAAATGGCCCTATGGTAATTTTTATATGATGGTCTTATCCTGTTTTTTTTGTGTTTAGCATCCAAAATGACATCATGCAAGAAGATAAAGTATGACTTGAGTATAAAAAGCAATTGAAATTGTAACAGGAATGGAAAAATCCTATAAAGAAACCGCTGCCATAAAAATGCACAGTCTATATGGACAATCCAACTTATTTATAGAGTGTATATATAAGTTGAAGTTGGGGTAATCTGCCCCGACTGTGATCTCTACTATACGTGGACAGATCTTCTGCGACTTCGATCTAGCACTATTTATTTAATTGTTAAGAAAACTCATGAAAATATACCCAAGAATACTTAAGAATTTTCAATAAAAATATAAAAAAATTGAGTTTCAAAAGAAATCAATGGGTGAAAATTTACCCCTGATAAAATGAACTAACTGTTCGTGTGTATCCAGTCAGTGTAAACCTAATTTGAATTTTTTGTTAGGACGTTTTTTTGTGGCGCATCGTGTAGCTAAAATGTTTACAAAATTCAGATTTATGCAAAATTTAAAGAGAATTGTGTTGCGGGGAAACTTTGAGCACAGCTTTTAAGCTCTTACGTCGACCGCTGAAAACCGACAGAACTGCAACCACCACCGTATGCTATTTTATGTCCGACCGTATCAATTAATGGATTAGTGATTTTAACCGAAATGTTGCAGTTTCGAAACTGGTCGCTAGCCAATCGTTTGTGTCCCTGGGCAAGGCACTTAACTCAAAAAAACATTGCCTGAACCCAGTCTGTTAACCCCCTTATTTCCATTCACGGGGATTAACATGAATATCGTTTACCCCTACTTTAATAGTGCTGTTCTTTGTTTAACAGATCAAAATAAAACGCTTCAGAGAAAAATTGTTGGATAAGTAAATTATAACAATATGAAGCAATAACAAAACCCTTTTCATTTTAAAATGTGTTAAAATAAAAGTATTATCATGTATTTGTGATTTTCGTTAAAAATAATATAACAAATTCTTTTTCCAGTTAAACGAATCTTAATTTGTATGCACAATTTATTTACAATATAAACAAATCCATTCTCAGAAAATCCGATATTTATCTTCACTTCTTGCTGTAGCCTGCTTGTCCTATTCGGATCGCATTTAATGTCTGATGAAAATAAGAATTTGGATTAATTAGTTGTTCAATAAAAAATGGATGTTTTGTAAAATTGAAAACGGTAAGATTGCTAGAAATTGCCGCAGTACCAAAATTAAATTGAATTCCCGTATATGTTTATAATGTATCAAAAACTTTTCGTTTTATTGTGTTTTTTTAAATTCGTTAAAGTTAAAAAGTTGTGTGAGATAAAGACACGAGTGTTCTGTTTGTTTCACTTATGCATGGGTATTAAACTTACTAAGCGCTCACTACAGTAGCAATAAAATTAGGAGCCGTATTAGAAGGACGAAAGAGTCCCAGGTTGCCGACTACTGTTATATAACAAACGAACCTGTTTCGCGAGTCTGATGGCTTCCACGGTCGGACATGGGGAACATTCGTCACAATATTCTGGAATGAAGCTTGTTTCGTCACAACTCCAGGATCCACCGAGGACCGGTGCCAAAGCTTCGACGTCACAATTCCTGCAACGACAATGTGAAGTGCATTTGCTGATGATCATAGTGTTTGGGTTGGAAAAATCGAATATTCAGGTTTATCCCAGTGAATGGGAAAACCAAGGGGGTTAACATACGAGCAATCGTCAAATCACCTCGCGCCCACCGTCGGATTATCGGAGCTATTGCAGTGTGTTGTGTATGATTCCAACGTTTCTTTAATTTGGTACAACCCATTAAAGTTTAGGCAATGACCGGTAATTGCTTTGCCAAGGACACAGCCGACTAGCTAGTGATTAGTTTCAACTTCGGTTGAAAGGCGACGCACCAACCCAATAAACCAGACACCCACGCTAGCTTTTTACGGTAAAGTTAAATGTTGCGACATGAATATTCTTGAAGTCTATCTGCGTTAGGTGGAATTTTGGACCCTCGTAATTGGTTTTGTTTTAATAATACTGTACATGGTATGCAAACAATTTGATATAGTCCAACCGATTAGCTCGGTGGCTAAGTACGACGCCTTTTGTCGTAAAGCTGCAGGCTTGAAGCTAGTCGGTTGTATCCTGGGGAAAAAGAACCTAACCGACATTGCCTTAACCCAGCGGATCAATGGGTTTGAAAAATTGAAGGAACGAGTGAATCATACACAACACGCTAAAATAAATCTGGTAACTCGACGGTGGGCGCGAAGTTATCTGACAATTGCCCGTTTGTTAACTTAACCTCACTTACATTTTTAATAACGTGATTAAACATGAATATCCAATCCCATCCTATAAAGTCGACATATTTCACTCACACGCAAAAACAGGACACAAGACATTGTCGTATTCGTTTCCTCTGTAACATCAACTGCAGCTGCCACATCACTCGATGGACGTCAAACTCTTCCTCCTGACATGGAACGGGGTCATTCAAAGCAGAGCAGTTGCAGCTCGGTGCCATGTACGTCACGTTACCAGGGCAACGGTAATCGTCATCGGGGAGGTTGCCAGCGCATCTCCTGTGTTATATGATGTAACTAAACACTGGTGACGTAATAAAAAAACGTAACTAGTCAGAGGCAACAATTCAATCAGCAATTGACCTGCAAAAGCACGACTTTTCACACTCATTTTCGTGGTAGTTTCGACACAGTTCTTCTCCAGTGCAAAACTGTGCAGGACAGACGAACTCTGGTGGTAGTTGTATCGGATTTTCTCGGTCGCATGGTGGAGCTGGAGACTCGTGACAACACTCGCATTGACAGTAAGAATTCATCTGTGTGAACGGTCGTGTGGCCAAATGGTTAAAGCGACCGAGAGATAGACATATATATATAGCTTTACAACACGATTAGAATAACTAGCGCAACCTGAGTTCGAAACTTTATCTCTGTGAACGATTGTTTGGCGGAATGGTTAGCGCGCCCGATTCATACAAAAGTTTATATAAAAAAGTCTTGGGGACGGACCCATCTTAGTGAAAAATGTAAAAAAATACATTTCACATTTAAACACATTTTACTTTTTAATTTTCACAATAATGTGCAATGTCTATATTATACAAGGATATTTAAGTTATCCTTCACAAGTGTTTTGTATTTTAGTGTGAAATGGGTTTTTACATTGATTTTACTGTATCAGCGAACATATTGTACGATAACCTTGAAAAGCATTCTAGTCTGGTTTGGAGTCAGCGTTGCTGGGTCAATTGTGACGTTTAAACCTTCTGTTATTTCAACGAGTTCTCTTTGTCGTTTCTGTGGTGAGTTTTGCGTTATTTCTCTTTAAATGTTAAAACTTAGAGCTTAATGCACACTTTAGTGTAAAGGATAGGATATTTATGTTTATCCCCGTGAATGGTATAACCCGACGGTGGGCGCGAGATAATCTGACGTTTACCCGTGTGTTAACCACCTTGCTTTTCCCATTCGTGGAGATAAACATAAGACCCTGCATGAACTACCTATCCCTCAGCTCCAGAGCATACGGGCTAATGAACAAGACATTTTACACCCCAATAAACTTTACACAGAGACATATGCCCGTGTCTAAACATAAGGAAACATCAATTACTTAATTACTTAATAAATATTTGCAAAACAATTAATTTACTTATATTACCTCATCTCTTGTAGGCGATGACGCAACATATGACGTCATAAGTGCGCAAAAGCATATAGCACAAAAAAGCTTCATATTTTGAATATGATAAACAGAACTGGTTAAAATATATTTTCTTACACGGCCTTATTGCAGTCGCATTAACAAGTAATCCCGCCTTTAAATTCTCAAGTCGCCGTGATCTGCCCTCAAGGGATATAATTATTATTTTGAAATTTGGAGGATTGGCCAAAAAGTGGTTGATTTAGGGTAGGAAAAATTAGCCATCCAAATAGCACATGAATAAAAAGAACAATTGGTTGCAACAAACTAAAGATTGTGTCATATTTAATTCATAACTTATAAGTAATGAGAATTTGTGGTGCGTAATGCGGCTTTGTGCTGTTCAATGCTGCTTTGTGCTGCGTAACACTGCGCCTTCATTGAAACTTTCAGAAAGTTATAATGCAATATTCAAGGTTTAGATTCGAAGTCAAGTAAAATGCGTATGGTATGATACGATAGTCGCGAAGGAATTATTTAAACTTAAAAATAAAAATGAAAAAAATAATTGTTTTGACAGCTTTGAATTATCTTGCTGCGATCCATTTTTAGACCAGCGACCTGCTTTCAACAAACGACTCTTGTTTTATAGAAAGTCGACACGTGTAAGGATGTAAGGACATGTTAATGTTGTTGTGAACATGGTAATTATAGCATATCGACTTCATTATAAATTTTGTTGGAAATAACTCTCGTAAGATTTCTTTTGTTTTAAATTGGGTGTTTTTTTAAAAACGGAAAGAATTGTCCAGCATATTAACCTTGGTGGCTTTGCTTTTAGTCAGGTCGTCGACTTATACCCCTAGTGTTACAGTTTTGAATCTCGCCGCTTGCTAATTTGTTGTGTTCAAGGCACTTACCAGTCATTGCCTGAACCAAGCGGACTTATAGGTTCTACCAAACTGAGTAAACGTTTCAATTATACACAACACACTGCAATGGCTCCGGCAACCATATGGTGAGCACGAGATGACTTGAACAATGCCTGTGTGTTAACGTCCCATTTCTCATTTACAAGGATAAACATGAGTATCTTAAGTTATTAATGATATAATGTGCTTAATTTGACACGAGACGAAGAAATATTTGACTACAATTCCTAACAACCAATCCCAAGATAGACTAAATCTTACTATTTTTATAACTCTTAAACTGAGGGTAAATTCAAATTCACGACAGCAATAACAATTAACCCCATGAATTACCAACCTTACGGTCTATGGAACTTTGCAACTGGGAAAAACAGGTGTCAATCTTCAACCTTTGGTAATTTAACCTTAGTTACCTCTGTATAATTCACTTATATATTATCTACAATTTATAAAAGTTTCAACTCGTTTGGTCGTTCTTTCAGTTTAGTCATGTCGAGGCAATATCGACGATAACTATATCATGATTATTATTTGACCTATTATACTGCCTAATTATGATAAGATTACGATAATCTAAAGTATTCAAGTTAAACGGGTAAAATTCTATTTAACGAAACCCCATATCAAAGGTACGAAACACGTTGATGTGTATCTTCTGTAATATGTCAAACTTAGGATTTCATCAAACAGCGTTCATATCCTCTTATGATTACTTTTTCGTCCGAATCGTAGGTATAATAATCAAATTCTTCTCTAATTAGAATTTGGCAAAATTCTTGACTAGCAAGCTCTGCTATTGCTTCATCAACAGCTTTGTTGTACTTTTCTGCTCCGCTGGACTTTCGAATCGAGAACCAGAATATCCCTCCAGGTTTTAAAAGTCGAACGACGTCCTGAATTTAAAGATGTTTTTTTAACTAGAAACAACATCTATTAAATTTAAAGCTTTGGGTGTGTGTAGACACTGCTAAACTGCAATTTAAACCGTTAATGTAGAGTATAAATTAACGAGGCAGGCATATGCACATTTCTTAATAAATTAAAACATGGTGTACAACTAAATTTGAAATACTTAAACACCTTTTTTATGGTTTCCAAATCAGTCACACGGAACTCTGCCGTTTTCCTTAGCAAAGCGATTGGACGTTGATTGTAACCAGTGTGGCAAAACACATAGTCAAAAAAATGAATATACTATAAGCCTACTGCTAGATGGTCAAATAATCGTTTAAAAAAGGCAGCCTGTTTTTACTCCCCGAAGTCCGAAGTCAGGCGTACATTTACTAGCATGTGCAATTTTCAATCAAACAAATACCATTTTCACCTTAATGCAATCAGCCTGAATGTGACTTGGAGAAAACCCTCCAATTGAAATGATGACGTCATAGCTTGCGTCATCAACGGGGATGCGATTCTCCGACGTGATGAAATGAATTATATTAGCTACATTAACAATTGTTAATGTTTTATATTTTCACATTAAATTTTTAAACATTGTCACATGTTATATTTAGGGATTTCAGAAAATTAAACACTTTGTTTTTATCCGTTTTTTCTCTTTTGTTATACGTCATACGCTTGCCCCGACAATTACCAAAAGGGATTGTCGAATTAAAACCTAAAGATTTGAGTACATGGTCTTATATGTAAAAAAACAACACTTTGGGTTATATATGATCAAGAAAATTCCCAACGATAACTGAAAACCGACTCTTTTTAGAAATTTAGTTCGGTGGAACATTGTTTAGTTGAACAATGTTGTTCAAAAACGCAAAAGATACACCTAAAAGAATGACCCAAAAAGTTTTGATTTGTCCCTGAATCGTGATTGTGAGAGGCATGCAATTTAGGCGTGAGATCTTTAAGAAGGATTCATCGATTTCGATTGAAAATTAAATTCGGGTTTTTTTCAGGATTAGGTTACTTTATAGCATAGCACTTAACAAAATGTTTTAACTTTAATAATATTTAATGAAATGTTAGTCTGTTACACTATTTTCTTTCAAATAAGGAAGTAAAAATAAAATTACGTAAAAAGTATAACTAAGGAGCATGATTGCTGCAGCATTACAAACGAATATTTTGTGTTAATAACCTATGATTATATTTTAATAAGAATAAATAGTACTTATAATCTGACCTTGTTGTGTTCAGGTAATCTGAGACTCGATTTTACGCCCCTTACCTACATTAGTGGAGGTATATACCAAAAATCTATAAAATCTCACCGGTAAAGTGACTTTTTCTGCGCTTCAGCATTCATCAGTTCGTTCCCCTCGATCCCATCGAAGGTGCAACCGAAGCCATGCTTTCTAAGAGTGACCACACAGTTTCCTGTGCCTGCCATTTAAATGCGTTAACGAGGACATCGTATTTGGGTTGAACGTTTCAAAACTGGTTACTTTGTGTACTTGGGCAAGGCAATTAACGGATTTTGATTGGGACAACATGACTTGTGTTATACCGGGTAAACAAATGCTAAGTGCATACCAGATAGTGTCAGCCACTTGTTATCTACCACTATTTTTAAGATCCCTGTTAAGTGTACGGTATATTTTTTTGCAATAATTCTAAAATATCAGCTGTAACGCCAAAAATGTTCAAAAATGCCCCGTTTTCACCTTTTTCCGATAGCAGGAATTTTTCTTGGGGTTTTTGTTAATTAACAAGTCGTTGCAAAAGAAGAGCATGTAAGTTAGAATATCTGTAGGTTTAAACCTGATTGGATAACTCCTTTATCCTAATAATTTGGCGACGTGACGTGACTGTTACGATCGTATGCCAAAAAACAGAGTAAAATCCATCCCTTAGGATTCGAAATTCGAAGGAAGCCCATAAATGACGGAGAGGAAAGAACATACGATTTTAAGACTTTTGTAGACTTAGTAATTTGCCAAAACAAATACGCATGGTTCCTTAACGACATGATTGCACAATCACTAAAATTGACGTATTTCTTGTAATAACTTACCGCAGGCAACATCCAAAATAAAAAAATCTTTGCTCCGTTTATCTTCAGCGGAGATTAATTTCGTCAAAGTGCTTGCCATGCGGATATGCGGTTTGTATTCTATTATCTCATAATCGGCGTCGTACGTGTAAGCCCTGTACGGATATACTGTTTTAACTATCACTGGTAACCTATTGCTACTTACCAAGAACTGTAGAACTTCTGAGTTTCTGTTTTATTATTAGGCTTGACGTACGTGTCTATCCTTTTAAAAGCCTCACATTCTAACGGGTCTATCGGTAACTTGTTTATCTACATTTTCTTAAGAAATTGTTATTATCAGTATGTGAAGTAATACTGTATAATTAGTATGGCTAGACAAAACAATTTAACAGCAGCTGGCTCAAACGCGTATTCCGGTGCGCACGTGCTTTTCATCGAACACACACAAAGCCTCTTTCAATTGCGTCTCAACAAATGCGGACAAAACGAATGTCAAACCGTAAGAAACAACATCTTACTGACAGATTATAAAGTATTAGCGCCCTTTTACACATTTGCTTTGGTGCATTAAATCTGACCAGTAGTAAGTGTGAGCCGCTAAAGCTGATTTGATTCCAGCGGCCCGCTAGCAAAACGAACACCGATTCTAGATTGAAATCGAGTTAAACAACAAAGGAAAGCTGAAATTAACGCGCACTCAGCGACCCTAAAGCAGTTCCCTTGCAAGCAACAAAGTCAAGGAGCCTCAATGTAAACAATATGCGTATCCGAATCATTTTTGAAGGCAGTGAAATTCACTGTCTTAGCTGTCCTATATAGGTGATTATAGTTTATTATATTTACTAGGGTAGGCTAAAAAGTGATCTTTTTACTCAAAACTTAACCCCACATTGTGTTAGAATTACTAAAATAACCACCCAGACCAAAAATTCTTCATTTTTAAATAAAGTTTAAAGGGTGCTCAGCGATATAAAGAGTTTTGTGAAATTGTGATATGTAGATTAACTTACACTATCCAGGAACTCATCAAGGGACATATGCAATTTATTCTAAAAACACAATTAACCAATTTCACATCATAGTTATGCCAGTTCTACATCACCACAGTAAGGAATATAAAACTGTGCATCAAAGTAAAACTGTACACAAAGTGTTACATGTGTGGAATGCGGTTAACGAGGGCCAAAACACTAAACACGAAAAGGAAGCAAAATTCTTAACAAACTCAGCAGAAGTGTGGGATAGTGCACATCAAAATGCTATAAAAAAAATAAAAAATAAAAATAGAAGCAGACAGACAATTTCGACTATGTCAAAGACAACGAACAGGTTACATGATGGGCAATGGAAAGAAATTAAAGAGGAGGGAAATTTAAAACGAAAGAAGGAAGAAAGGGATAGGTATGAGAGACATTGTAAGAAGACAATCTTAGATAAACCATATACTTTAAAACAGGTAGATTTTCGTACCATCACCTTAAATAATACATTACGTATTGCTAGCAGCGATGACTTCAGTTGTAGTTCCGCACCAATAAAAAGTCCATTAAACACGTAAATTATCACACCAAATTTGTCATCAGCTTTAAACAGAGTCAGGATATCAGACAGAAATGCTATGTATACTGTAGTAGCGTTCTCCAGCATAGGTAACACTTAGTAGAAGCATCTTACGTCGCACAATATTATCCCAAAGAGAAAAAATAATAACTGAAATAAAAACCTTATTTTACGCACAAACAAAACGAGTGATACATTGGGATGAAAAACTGTTATGTGACATTTCTGGAACTGGAACCATAGTAAGGGTGAAGCGCCTACCTATTATTGTTTGTCAAGGAATAGAAAAACTATTAGCTGTTCCGAAGTTACCACAGGAAACTGGAAGAACGATGACCAATGCTACCAATTAAACTACTACAACAATGGGATGTAGTCTCTTGTCCGAGGAATGTGTTTCGATACTACAGCCAGCAATATAGAAGCATACTATGGTGCGTGTTCTCTAATTAAAAAAAATAGAAGGAAAGCTGCTATATCTTCCTTGCATACACTACATTCATGAACTGATTTTAGCCAGTGTTTTTAAGGGCTTATTTGTTTGCAGATCTGGCCCTGAAGTACTCTCATTCAAAAGATTTTAAGCATACTGGAAATTTATAGACAAAGCAGAATTTGGGTCTTATTCTAAAGACAGTGTTATTAAGGACGACATTGTAGAATGGAAGACTGAAGCAAGGGTTAATGCATTCGAAATTTTAGAAGAGACCAAACTAGTGGATAATTACAGAGAGGTGTTGGAGTTGACAGAAACATCACAACGATGAACACGGTTTTAAGGTCCAGTGGCATTTTACCATGCACGTTAGATGGCCAAGATGATATATAGCATGTCAGAAACCGGTTTAAGCTCACTAAAAATATTCGAAAGCCATAACTGAGTTTACAAAGTTCTCCGTCTTAGTATACCTAAAAGTCCGACCCGTTAGTCTAGTGCAGGGATGTCCAACCTGAGCCCGCTTTCCCTCCAAGTCGTATTTTGAACTTTGAATCTTAGCCTAATTAAAATGTATCAGTCAGGCGCAGTAAACATTAAAACTACAGAAAGAAACAGACTGACGACAAACACTTATCTCATTGACTTTGTATTGTGTTTACTTTGTAGAAATAAATTTTTAGTTCTTTCTATATGTGTGTGTTATTTGTTCCTATTTTTAAAGATAAAATTAATGGTTTTTAAATGTTTCTTTATGTATCCATTCAAGGTCGGAATTAAGGGATAGCAAATCGCTATTCACGAACCGTTTTCTAAAGTTCGCGAATTACAAAATTTAACAAAATCGCGAAAATATAAATTACTGATTTCGCGAACTTTTAATAATAAATTCTCAACATGTTAATGTAACATCGTTTGCCCTTAACATAACATTATTTGTTAACCTTTCTTTTACTTTGCATTATTGGCGTATAATAAGCATTGTTATCACAAGGCAAGAATCGTTATTATTCGTTAATATACCTCGATTCCTTTATTTATGATTGGCGAGATGCGGCACACCCCTTTTAAATTTACGTTTGTTGCAATTTATCATTACTTTTAACTAACGGTACTGTCTGCTTATAAAATAAATATCTTTCTGGTCGTTTAAGGCAATTTATCATAACCAATTTTTTTGTGCGCTTACGCGCGAAAACGATTTCCTCCTAACCCACGCATTTAGCAAATCGTTTCAAAACTATAAATTCGAACACTGCCATTTTTCTTGAAATTCAATATCTTCTGCGGCCCATTGAATTATTTTAAGTGACAATGCGGCCCATTACAATAAAAGGTTGGACATCCCTGGTCTAGTGGTTTAGTGCGGCGCCAGTCAGCCGAAAGGTTAAAGTTTCGAGGTGATCTGACGATTGTCCCCTTGATTTTCCCATCCACGGGGACAAACATGAATATCCTAAAAGCCTGGTACGTTCAACTTTTAACTCGTTATTAACAGCAACAATGATGCAGGCAGCGACTGTGTTAGGTAATTGCGTTATGTGAGCGTACAGAAGCTTTCTTACGAATGATGAGGAGCAAAACCAATACCTGCTTCAAGTTGTGGAACAACATCGAAAGATCTATTCTAACCCAAACAAATCTAATGACACTACACAAACAATGAATTATGCTTGTAGAGCTGAAGCGTTTCCATAATTTCAAATTTTATTCGTTTAAAGGCGTTTACTGGTATGTGTATTATATTTTGTGTTATAATACTTTACTGCAATCTATGATTGTTTTATATCGATGGTGTTTAGTGTTCATACCTGATTACTTTGTTGTGTAGTACATTACGCTTTCAAACAGGGTCGCACACTTGATATTAGAATATGGCTAAGTATTAAAGTGCGCTTATATTCTTGAGTCTCTCGGGAATTTCCCTGACACAATATATCTGGAATTTTCCACTATAGATCCAAACCATGTTAGTCGATTGGACATTTTCTTCCTTGTAATATAAAGCTTAAATATGACTGATCACTAGTTAACTACCGCGATCTTAAAATTATAATTCTATGGAAAAATAATTGATTGCGATTTTATTCGAATCACGCAAATTTATTATAAAAACATTTAAACGCTTAACAGTATTAATGGGTTCCCTTTGATTACGAATAAAACACATTTTGATTTTACTCACACGCTTTGACAAGGGTGGCAGTTCTGTCAAAATTATTTTTATTTTATCATTCCAGACCACACCTCCATAATTTTAATCAGCCTTTAAGAATAAAAAAATAATATTTTGTCAATAAACCACTATTTAGTCTCTTGGTAATACAACAAAAACTCGAAGGCGTATACATATATTCACATTTTTATTCGGGTAGATAAAATAAGTTTCTCATCAATAACATGACACACGACACAATATACACAAAACTCAACATTTTGAGTCATGCATGCAATGGATAAAAGAGTTTAAACTCTCAATGGTTGGAGAATTCGAATATAAAATGACGACTTAATCTTTGGATAACTTATAATAACCACGTTATTAATTACAAATTTTAATATAATTGATCTTTAAAGTAACAATTTTTTAAAACGGGCCAAATTCGTCTGGATGTTGGTCTACTTGCGATATCACAATCTAATTTTGTTACCGACACAGTTTAAATATACCGATTACATTTTCTTACTTTGAGCTAATAAAACGTTAAACTTATACCGATTGATTAATTTACGTTTGATCAATCTGCATTTTAGTTCCATCCAGGCTTCTTCCCTTTGATTTTCGCCCAACCTCTCAGCGGGCATCACAAAAGATGGGAATATTCTTTTCTGAGCTTTTTTGAAATACCTGATGATGCCTGGGGGATTCGGTATCAAGTTCATTGGCGGAGGACGTATCGCTTCCCTGCGAATGTATCGAATCCACATTTCGGTTCGGTGGAATTTCCATTCAGTTTCTTCGTTTTCGCTTGTTTTCTCATACGACCTTGACATCATGGCTATAAGCATGTTCAGTATCACGATTATAGCAATAGCGTGGTAGACTGCTATCAATGTTCGACCTATCGACTCGGTGAAACTACTTTCTTCGGGCAGTCTAAGATTGTCCAGATCAAATATACCGAAAAGCGACCAGAATAGAGTTCTTAGGGAATCCCACATATTAGGAAACAGAACAGTGGATTGAATGCAAGGAGATGCATTACTATGGTTTGCTCGTAAAGCGCAGAGCATTTTTCTTCCTTCATTTGTCCCGTAAACCCAGTACAATTCATTCAAACCAAGCGCAAAAGCAAAAATTACTAGAAAGAAGATAAACAGAAAATGCAAGACATCAACCATCATTCGGGCCAGGGTGACTTGTAAAGGACCGAGACTTCGGTTAGCTCTTGTTAAACTTAGCAATTTTAAAAAGACAAAGATGTAAGCGAACGCAAATAAAGCATCAGCAACCTTCCGCGGCTCAAATGGATCGGCGGAAACTAAAGTTCGATTTCCAAGTTCGCCAGACACGGAATTGTATTTCACATAGTCAATGGATCTGGACAAACAATTAAATCGTTTGTATCACAAGATAAAATAGGCATGTAGTGTTACATACAAATTACACGCAAATTTTTAAATTTTACTTTTTAAAGTTATTTTGTTACCGGTAAAACATTGCCATTGTGAGCAAAACTAGAGAAAGTAGATCAGTGTGATTCCAATAGTCACCGAAATAACTTTTCCAGCCTCGACTAAATAGCTCTTCAAATTCCTGAATCCATTTCCCAAACACCCAAGCTAAGACAACCCACTCAAGAATAGTGGGTTCTGAACCTGGAAAATATTACTGAGATTATCCGACTGATTAGCTTGGTGGGTTAGTTCATCTCCTTCAAGTCGAAGGGTTGCAAGTTTGAAACTGGAGAGTAGCTAGTCGGTTGAGTCCGGACTTACCGAAATTCAGCGGATTAATGGGCTCTAATAACTTGAAGGGGCATTCAAATCATACAAAACACACTTTAAAAGCTCGAGTAACTCAAGGTGATCTGACGATTGCCCGTGTGTTAACCCCCTTGTTTTTTCCTTTTAACGGATAAACCGGAATATCCTATCCTTATCTTAAAATAAGGTATACGCTAAACAATAGGACATTGTGACTACAAGGATAATATCAATTATCTTCGGCACATACTAACTTTGTAATAATATCGGAAATTACAGTAAGACACGATGTGCTTTAAATATTTTTTTATCAATACAAAAATATACTATGGTCAAATTGAAGGATTATTCCTTACCTAAATAATTTGTTTCTACGGTTTTTGTGACAATATTAAAAAATATTATTCCAATGAAAACGATATCTGATGCCAAATGACAATCAAACAACACAACAGGTGACATCAAAAGCTCTGTGGATAAATGTGTATAATAAGGAATGTACACGCACATGTCAGATAACCAGCGATAAATAGACCTTAACCCCAGAACTAACTCTTACTCCAAAACTCCAAACCCATATTTAAAACTAACTCTAATGCCAACATATTTATTTAACTGCGCAGTTTCCTTCCTCCCTCTTTCCCTCCTTTCTTTTTTTACCTAACCTGTCGGACACAACCCGCGTACTTACTTCCCAGTTTGGTTTTAGGTGCTAACAAGTAAAATATGCAGAGCAAGGGAAAGAAAAGTCCGAGTGTAAATCTCATGAGTTTTCTTTTGAGTAAAGAACCTTCTTTAAGGAATTGAGTGCAGCGGTATTTTAAGTGGAAAAGTGATAGCTGAAAAGAAAATAAATTAAATAAACGAATATGATAAATGTGTTATAAGTGTTTTGTGAATCGTTACATCATGATACAAAAGGTATTTTTGAGTTAGCAAGTAATTCATGTTAGAATAGGATATTCATGTTTATCTCCGTGAATGGTAAAACGCAAGGAGCACTAACACACAGGCAATGATTTGGTGGAACCCATCGTTCCAATAGGTATCCTTTTGGATACTTTATCGAAATCTTTTGCCCGGACGACATATCACATACTATAACATAACATGCTTTAGTGTTTGAACTATGAGGTGATATATTCAAAAGATGTTTTATGTGAAAATATATTCAATATTTGCTAAAAAAGTAAAAATAAATTACTCTTTTTCAAATAATACTTTAAATACTTGATTTCAAAAAGATAAGTGTGTTTAAATTTCAACACTCTTGTTTTAGTCATTGTTTAACCCACCTGAGAATAATGATGCGTCACAACTTTAACGAGTCGAGCATTTGTTGCGATATCAAGAAATTCAAGTCGGTTGTCAAAAGTTGACCATCGCGGATTCTCCGAAGATAAATCCCGCTTTTCGAGGTCTTCGAAGTCGTATTTAAGTAAGTGCCCCAGTTCTCTTGAGGATCGTATCTACATTAAGTTGGGTCACCTTATATAAAGCCTTTATCGGATTAACAACTGTTGTAATGTTAACGTGGGTAAAGGAGAATTGAGACCCTATCCATATTAAGTTAAGTTGGGTTATCTTGTACATTGGATTCATTAGAACAATTCATTAGAACCAACTTAACTGAATAGTTGAATCAGCATATACATGGGCTTTATTAACAACTGCTATAATATTTACGTGAGTAATGAAGAGAAAAGTATTAAACTTTTGGTTACACCGTAAACTAACGAAAACTTTCAATATATTAAAACAACTTTTATCTTGACAAGGTTTTTTGGTGTCTTTTAAGCCTCACCTGGTCCATAAGCTGACACATATAATCTTCTGTTTGTTTCTCCAATTGTTTATAGAATTCAACGTATTCATAACCAACTTTAGCTTGTTTACGAAGCTCTTTGATGTGTTCGATGCAGTATCTCATTGGATCAATATCTTTAAGCTAAGAGAAACGAATTTAGTCGTTTTTTTTCGGATAGAATACTTTAAGATATAACTTTCGAATGGTTTAGATAGGGTAGAATCTTCGCTTTAGATAACGTATAACCAATCAATAGATCTCTGTGTGCGACCGGAATTGAGATATAGCCTTCTCTTAGTCATGGTATTTAAATAAGTGCTTTGGTGTGTCACAATAAGGGAAACGCCGTTTCTATGCACGGTTGCTAAAAGGATAGGATAGGATATTTATGTTTATACCCGTGGATGGAAACACCAAGGAGGTTGACACACGGGCAATCGTCAGATCAACTCGCGCCACCGTCGGGTTACCAGAGCTATTGCAGTGTGTGGTGTATGATAGACACGCTCCTTTAATTTGGTAGAACCCATTAATCCGCTGGGTTCAGGCAATGTCCTTTAAATGCTTTGCCCAAGGACACTACCGTCTAGTTAGCCACCAGTTTCGCACCTGCAACCTTTCGATTGAAAGGCGACGAACTTAACCGCCAGACTAACCGACGGGGCAAAAGAGCATGGCCTAAGATTCGCGGCAGTGTAACTTTTAAAGCTGTGTATTTTTGTAAGAGTTAAGCAAAGCTTAGTAAAAATGGTGTTAAATATACATTTTTCTTAGTTTTGTTGGGAAAAAGTTGCCGATGTACCAAGGGTTGCTAGCTTAAAAGTTTTAAACAAAATTTTGGAGGGCTGTGGGTTTTTAGGTTGCAGATTCAAGCTTCAATTTTGAATTTTGTTAAGGCTTTTTGTGGTAGGACTTTACGTGACAGCCCTTTTCGTTAGGTCAGTTTTCATTGAAAAGATAGGCAAAATAATTAGTTGAACGACTCGTTTAGGCGTAGGGAAATATATAGGGGTAAATTCTATGTACTGGAAATATATAGGGGTAAATTCTATGTTATAATACCGAGTTGCATCGTGCGGTTAATGAAGGTTGTACATTATGTTGGGTTCAGACAACGACTGGTAAGTGTCTTGGGAAAGTATATTTTAAAAATAATTCGAACCAAACGACATATATACCCTTTCAACATTTGAGATTACAGAAATGCAAAACAAGAAACATTATGTGTTTTTTTGTTCAAAATGGGATGCCTATAATTATTTATGTGTAACTCAAACCTCGCATGTTAAGTTTATGTAGGCTGGGCTAGATTTTGCAAGGAAAAACTCCTGACGTAGTTTCATATATGCCATTTCCATGTGGTATCTCCCTTCACATGGTACATCCTGTAAATAATTTAATGTTTAAACATACACAAGAACACATATTATACCATATTTTTTATGATACCGGCAGATTAACAGGTTAAAGATTTTAGGCTTGTATAGCTTATTGTCCGAAATCTAAATTAATGTTTTAATAACTACAGCTAACCTAAATTTGTCTAGTAAGTGAGTCATTATTAAAGTGTGATATCGCAAAAATGTATACCTCTAACGCTTCATGTCCGTAGTTGAATAAAAGTTTGATGATCTCGTAATCATTCGAACACGCTGCGAGTAACATTGGTGTCGTACCGACGGTAAAATATGGATTCCCTTCATCTATTTTATCTTTTTCTGAGTATTGCTCTAGAATAATTTCAATTACGGGCAGAAACCCGGTACGTATTGCATGAAAGAGACAATCTCCTGGTTGAACCTAAGACAATTGTAAGGTTTGTGTGGCGGAATTAACATAATAAAATAAAAGCATGGAAAAACTAAAGGTCAATTTGGAAATATGTAGGTTTCATATTTTCATTGGCGATAAGGAAAAACGCAATGTCCGATAATAGACTGTTTAATCAAGGCTAGCCTGGCTCATTTGTATTTTGGGGCAGTGCGCTTTGCGTACATCGCCTAACCCCGGTGGATTAATTTGGTTGACCTGTAGTGACATTCGCGGTTTAGCTATATTTTTGTGCACATTATTAAGTTTTGGTAAATTGTTTACGTATATAAGCCATTATTGCCTGCAGCACGGCTGTGTGCGCCCGTTGTATATTATTTCCTTCGAACCAGCTATAATCCCTAAAGCAGTACTTCCTTTATAATCTTCCCACACATTGCGCCATACAAGCGCTTGTGTAGAAACTTTTTGTATCAGATTATTATCAGAAACGCGTTCTGAAATGTAGACAAGCACTGCCTGCTTGAAGATGATATCTTCAAGCATGTATAATGAACCAGTTTAACTGTACGAATTGTATTGTATCAGATTGCAATATATCAATAAAGAAGTTTTTTATGGATTCGGATTGCCATCTATTTTAGTCTTGGCTGAGGTCTGTTAGTTGGGGCAACCTCATGCCAGAATTAGTGCAAGCACAAGGACCAAATTCAAGCCTTGACCTAAGCAAAATAAGGAAGACCCCCACAGACCTTAGACAGTAAAAACGTCTCAATCGTAGGTTATATATATATAAAAGTCTACAATAGCTCTGGTATTCCAATTCTGAGCACTGGCTCCTGCCGATGTGTTAATTCGAATTAATTTATTTACGAGAACATGAATAGTTGAAAAAGTTGTATACATTTTTCTTAACTGTTCTTTCATTTGTTTTACGTTCCTTAGTTCATTTAAATTCCGGCTTCATTAAGTTGTGCGATAAGACGCGCACGCTAATTGGCAATCATCGTTTTTTCCTGCTCTAAATACTCTACCTCTAAGTTCGTTGTTCCATTTCAGTTGTAAGCCAAATTAGTCTTCAGTTTTATAGTATTTGTTAACGAATTTATTAACCGATTTTCTTTATTTATTTCTTCGCAGAGCATTGCGATATACCTATGCAATTTCAAATTTATGTAAAAAAAAGTTATATTGGGATCAACGGACAGTTCGGTTAGAATGTTTTTTAATGAGTTTGTTATATTGTGCTTTTATATTTTAGTCGATTTTTATTTACAAAAAACCGCTATTGCTTTACAAATATAAAACACTTCGGGAAAGCAAGCGAGTGTATTTGACTGTGCCCACGATTACAAGCAGCCTATGTTACGGAAATTCAATTTTGATGCTGCATTGTAAAAAAAGTTTTTAAAAAAGTAAAGACCACTTTAAAAGACGTAAGAAAGTGGATTACCCTGCAAACATGTCTTCCTTGTTGGGCCAATCCAAACATAACTAACCTTCTTCCGAGCTAAAATCTGACACATATTCACATCCTTATTTTCCACTGCAATCCTCAAAGCAGATCGTTCATTTTGGTCGACGACATCCCGTTTGAAATCCGGCAACTCACCATTTGAAAACATTGAGAATAGAACCTTTACTTCATCAACTAAACCTTTAGCAACCGATTCCAGATATATTGAGTTGCAGGTATACGGTCTATATGCAGAAATAAAACACGGTTAACTTATTTACCATGTACTTATACTGTCTAGTACTATAGGCTAATGAACAATATTGTTTTGACATTGCATAAAATATAGTGTTTCACAACAAAATTCATGTGTAGGATCTTTGTCAAATACCGTCTGCTATAGTATTGTTTCTGCAAGCATAATCTAATGGGCCCCATAGTTACCAAACTAAATTTCTTTTTTGTTGTGCAAATAAAAAAAGTAGATTAATTGGAAAAAAGTAGAAGTTTTTTAAATTTTAGTTTAAATGTTTGGTAAAACAGTTTTTTTTCGAAAAACTTATTGGGAATTTTAGGACGATAGGGAAATGTCTGTTACAATCATGATCCAGGGACAACTTGTCATTTTTAGCGTATATTTTCAGAAGTATTTTGTAACTTTGTTCAATTTTAAACAACAATTGTTGTTTATAATTCTACCTCGTATGTTTTGAATTAAAACTTAATGTTAATTAAACGCTATAGTAGAAAGAAGCTAAATGTAAAATGATAAATGTTAATATAAAAAAATTATAAATTTATTTTTAAAAATAATTATTTACTTATCCGGGGAATCCCCTATAATTTTTATAGATTTCAGGGCAATATGACATGCCTGTCACAATCATGATTTAAAAACAAATCAAAATTTCTCTAGGTTTTTTTCCCTAATTAGCACAGCAGTGGCTAAAGCACTCACATTCTAACAAATCTAATCAAATCTGGAGAAGCTGACCAAGACGCTTAAAAGCAATTTTTTTGTAATAAATGTGGTTTTGATTTTTAACGAGCCAGGGGAATTCCCTAGAATTATTTAATCAAAATTTTGATTAAGGCGACAAGCCATGGCTTATAGAGTGTTTGATAAAAAAAACGGACAAAATAAAATGTGTCATTTTTTTAAATTGGATCCATAAATATCCAAGCGCTGTCCTTGTCTTCAGAAACTACACAAAATTAAGCCTAATATAAGCCGCTTCAGTATGTACACAAATCTAGGGGAAACACCAATAGTGAATAGTGTAACGTCATTAAAAAAAGACAATGACGTGAAACAATTACTTTGCTTAAAAATGATATTGACTTATATAAAACTGCTGGTGAAAGAAGAAAGTTATAAATATGAAAAACTTGCGGTTTTATGGATTTAAGCTCCCTTCTAACATTCCATCCCGCCTTAATTGCATTGCTGTGGGAAGTTTTAAACAGTTTTTCGTTCTGTTTTGGATGTTTTAAAGCCGGCAAATTCGTCGACGGTTGCTGTTTTACCGGTGAAAAAGGTCCTAAAAGGTTAAGCTTTAATACAAATCATTTCAGAGATTCTAAATTTCATTTTAACATTGTCCTGTGTTACCATATACAATCCTTGAACATTCTGTCATCGCCCTTGGTCGATTTACTGGAACGACCTTTTCTCTTTGCAACATAGAGATTCTTTTTTTTATTCTTTTTGATGTGCGACTATATTTTCCATCCCTGGATCGATTTGAATCTCGTTTGATAATCTTCTTTGGTTTTACCTTGGCGGCTGAGAGGTTTTGTATGGTGGAATAATTATAAGGATGTTATATGGTATTGCTTCCACGGTTATCCATGCATGAATTGTCATTTCATCATACCGGTGACAAAGAATAAAACCACAAAATCTCATGAATGTACGCGACGAATAGTGAGTAGTCCGACTGATTACCTTGGTGAGTCAGTGCGTCGGCTTTCAGCCGAATGGTTGACGACTTGAAACTGTTCACAAGCTTGTCGGTTGTGTCCTTAGGCAAGGCACTTAAACGACATTGCCTGAACCGTCGGTCTAATGATTTTTACAAAATTAAGAAACTTATGAATGATACACTACATACACACTACAATAGCTTCGGTAATCCGAAGGTAGGTACGAGGTAATCGGAAGATTGCCCGTCATGTGTTAACCTCCTTAGTTTTACTAATCACGGGGATAAACATGACCACCCTGATCTATTCTATCATGCACTTGTAATATTCTTTACTGAAGGGTTTTTTTAACTACTGTTAAGGTCAGGATTATTATAGGCAGCATATAATCAGACAGCTACTTACACCCAAAACTTGCTGTCTTTATACGATTGACGATTTTAGAGAACACGTCATCCGTAGTTTCATTTGTGCGACTAGAACATTCTTTTTCTAAATCAGAAAGTTGTGACGGCGAATCGTCGTCCTCGTCCGAAGTTAAAGAACATTGCAAAGCTAAAGAGAAATCCCGTTAGTCTAACTTAACAAATCTTTACATAATGTTGGTGTAAATATAGCTAACACCAAAACACTAGAAACAATTGTTTTGTGTAAGTAAGCCATTTTATTTGCCGATTCGGATCCAAATACAGAATTCTGCACTAAAACTGTTTTGGTTGTAAAAGCGACCGTTTACTGTGAATCAAGTATTAATCTATGTTCCCAGGAAGTTTAATTAAAAAGAGAGTGAACGGTCTGCAGGAAAGGCAAAACTTGATGATTGGCTATGGGATACACAAAGCATCACATCAGTAACTTAATATTTGTCTACTGGCCAATCGATTAGTCTGGTTGGTAAATGCGACGCCTTTTAAACGAAAGTTTGGAGGTTCGAATCAGACCGCTTAAACATTGCCTAATCTTAGTGGCATAATGGGTTCTAATTAAAGTTACGTATTAATCATGCACAAAACACTACAAAAGCTCCGGTAACCCGACGGCGAAGGCGAGATGATCTAACGATTACTAGTGTGTGAACGCTCCATACGTTTTCCCATTTACTAGGGGTAAACTTGAATATCCTATCCTACAATTCGTATTTCATACTTTCCATGTGTGGTCTTAATATTGCAAACACTAATCAATGTTTATTCATTTAATAAACTTGTAATTGTACCTAATTGAGAACACTTTCTCCATGAGGTCTTAGCCATGTCTTTTGCCATTTTGTCTGATTTGCTACTGGTATACAAACTAGACTGAATTTAAATTAGTGTCGTACTAAACTCTTTCTTTTTTAGTTTTGCAGTGTCTCTAATAGGCTGGGTTTCTGACCTAATATATAAATAGGGTAGGTTTCTCAAGTCGTTATTGTTAAATAAATATCGAATACATTACAATACAATGTTTATGCAAGTTGGTTAGGGGAAAATAGGTGATCCGGTGTTGTTGGATTACTCATAAGATGTTGTTCATAACATTATATCACCTGGTGCATGTTATCGTATACAGAGTTACCAATACACAAGGCAAACTTGCCAAAGCTAGCGTTCTTGTGAGAATCTTAAAAAATCTCGGCAAACTAAAGTTCTTGCCAAAAATTGATTGTTAATAATCATTTTCTAATATCACGTGTCACCGCCACAATTAAAACATTTTCGCAATTCTTATAGTGTTTTGTCAAAACTTAGTGCGTCATGATTGCATGTGAGTCATACAACTGCATGCTAAAATGGTTATGCTAAGTTAGGCATTTAGTATAGATAACAAACCATGTTAACCGGTTTATAATCTGCTTCCGAGCTTAACCAACATTTAAAGATTTTGGTTTATTCCTAAACATTCGTTATGGTTATATTTGTTTTTTCTTTCTATTATTGTGTTTAGGGTATAAACAGTAGTTTATTGGTACAAATACACAAGTAATTGCTTTTAATTTGTAAAAGGCGTAAACGTACAATGTCACATAAACATGCGAATAATGTAAACGATCAAATACAGTAAATAAATTCCCATTTAAATACAATGGCAAATTAAGATAAAAATAAGTGTTTTCATTAATTTCATATATTTATTGGTTGTGGTTAATCGGTCTCTGCTTCAGATAACATAACTTTAAATTTGTATCTTTTTACCAATTTCCCTTTGATTAACCTACAGCGAACTTTCAGTAAATAGAGTTTCGATTGTCGAATTATGCAATTTTCGGTGCATGCGAAACAGTCTGCCTTACATTCTTCGTCGTAAATTATTCGCATAAAGTTTCATAACCATATGTGGATGGGGTATTAAGTTCATTGGCGGAGGACGTATCGCTTCCCTACGAATGTATCGAATCCACATTTCGGTTCGGTGGAATTTCCATTCAGTTTCTTCGTTTTCGCTTGTTTTCTCATACGACCTTGACATCATGGCTATAAGCATGTTCAGTATCACGATAATAGCAATAGCGTGGTAGACTGCTAGAAGTAACCGACCGATTGCTTCAGTGAAACCGTGTTGGTTTGATAACGACATTTGACCGAGGTCAATTAGGAGTTCCATAAAACCAATTTAATTCGCTTCTCCAAGCGCAAAGGTAACTGTTACTGCACCGTTGCAGTAGTTTTTTTTTCGTTGATTGTTCATGGTTGGTTAATTTTGGTAACATTCTATTTCTGTGATTTGTCCTTGGCGATTTTACGTTTTTGATTTATATAGCCTTTTTTCGGGTGCGAGGAAGCAGCAGTTTATTTTAGCGATCAAGGAATTAACGCGCGCGCATTGTTAAGGTATGTTTTTTTGTAGTATAGTTTTCCATTTGTTATTGAATAGCGTCTTACATGTATTTATGTTTATTTTAGTTACCGCTGAATACCAAATAAAGGAATTGGAAAGAGCGCGTCATCTTTACTGCGTGATGCAGTAACAGTAACCATTACGAGAATAAATATGAGGAGAAATCGCACAACATCGCCCATCATTCGTGTTAACGTCACCTGCAGAGGTCCGAGTCTGCTATTCGCTCTTGTTAGGTTAAGAAGCCTCAAAAACACAAACACATATGCCCATAAATTTACGCCATCTGCATGCATTCTTGGTTCAAATGAACTGGGCACAGGACTGGTCGCATTAACTTTGTACAAAGCTTCATATGTTGTTCGTTTGCTATAATCAAGACGCCTGTGGGTTGAATGGTACAAGTTGTCGTGACTTGTAATTTATAAAAAAAAAGATTTTAACAATCAGGTTTATCGCAGACATATAGTCCGACTGTTTAGCTTTATGTGTTAGTTTAAAACCAAATGATTGCATATTCGAAACTAGTCGCTATCTAGTTGCTTGTATCCTTGGGCAATTCAATTAACCACCATTGCCTTAACCCAGTGGATTATTGGGTATAACTAAATTAAAAAAAACATCTGAATCATACACAGCACACTGCAATAGCCCCGGTAACCCGACGGTCCACGGGGATAAACATGATTATGTTATCCTATACATATTTACATGAACATAGGTGGCTATTATATGCTGATCTGGGTTTTTTTACGTAACGTGTACTCACTTACTGTTTAAACCTAATACGTAGCCCATTTGGTTTTAGTGGGTACACCCAAACGGTAATTTTTAAACGACCTTCAGAAATAATTAATATTGGCGATTATTTAAACCAAGCTGTGTATTCATGGAGGTATTTACCTATAAATCTGAACAATTAAGGCTTTGGAAATTGCGCCATTATCTTGGGTAGCTATTTACTTATCGGTATAACCATTTTATTTGGACACTATGCCAGCAGTCTACCATAGGATATGTTCTTTATTTTTAAATTACTGTAGGGTTACCGGAGCTATTGCAATGCATTGTGCATCATTTACTCATTCCATCATTTTGGTAAGACCCGTCATTCCACTGAGTTTAGGCAATTTTTGTCAAGTACCTTGTCTAAGTACACAACAGATTAGCTAGCGACCAGTTTTAAACCTACAACCCTACCACAACAAAGTACTCTTCCATCTTTGCTAAAAGTAACCGTATCATTATTTTATACTGCGCGTGCGTAAATTTCCCAACTTTATAAAACCTCAAAATTTGTTCAAAAACTCAAAATATACGTGCGAAACCTTAGCCTAACCGATTTGCTTCAAATAAGAGCCAATCGTTTTATTTTTTAATGTCAAAATGCCTTAATCCGAATGTGATAATGACCGAGGCGGTCGTGCATTTAATTCACAAGAAACTGATTGACAAGCCATAAGAACCAAGGAAAGCGAACAGTCTATTATCAGTATTGCGC
>CH003313.1:2393313-2498043 GCA_000149265.1 Ciona savignyi | reverse complement strand
TGCCATCATCCTTTTATGGTAATGACTAAGTCTGCTTTGCATTTAATCCACTTAATCATAGATATTCTAACCTGAAGATGATAACAACTGATAAAAAAATAAGTGCCAATAGATCGATGTGGTTCCATTGGTCTCTGAAATAATCTTTCCATCCTCTGTGATATAATTCTTCGAATTCCTGAACCCACATCCCAATGATCCATAGCAGGGCGACCCACTCCAAATTGGTCGGCTCGCAACCTGTAAGATGAGGGGTTTGACCGATCGATCAGACTGGTGGATTAGTGCGACGCTTTTCAGCCGAAGAGTCGTAGGATCGAAACTGATCGCTAGCTAGCCGGTTGTGTCCTTGGGCAAGACACTTAACGGAGATTGTCTGAACCCAGCGGATTAATGGGGTTCTACTAAATAGAAATTAAAGGAATGTGTGTACAGGTCGCTGCCTATTTTGATCGGTTGCGCGCTGTCTCGACTCTCAGAGGTGCGCTAATTAATTGAGGTTTTCTGCGTAAACGTCTCCTTGACTTGACTACTATCTTCTGTGGTTCGTCGATAAACGCTTCAGTAGTTTTATAACATCAATTGTATTGAGCAATTGAGGCGATTAACTTAGTACCAATTACGAGTTTAATCGTTAAATTTTTCAACTAAAATAGATTCCAGATAAAACTCTCAGTATCGACACATACAAGATGTTTTTAATGCGTTAGGACTCTCTCTCTCTTAGAGGCTCTTCGTTAGGAGCCTTCCGTCAGGAGCCAAAGTGAAATAAACTTATATAGACAAGATTATTCAACAGCTGCGGTAATAATAGTTCAGTGATGACGCAAATGTCGGCAGCGACGATCATAAATCCTATTTAAACATATGAGGTCGCTACATGTGTAAATCATACGAAACACTGCAATAACTCCGGTAAGTACGGTCGTGTGGCCAAATGGTTAACGCGACCGATACATATACCGACCCTTATACAAAAAAACGGTCCTAGTGACGAGCCCATCATGGGTTCGAAACTTAGCTCAGTAAAAAAAAAAAATAAAATAACTTCGGTAACCCGACGATTGTCGCGAGGTTATCTGACGATTGCCCGTGTGTTAACCCCCCTGGTTTCCCATTCACGGGGATAAACAGGAATATCCTATCCCATCCTAGTTTCTGCTTGCAGGAACAAACATTATACACTTTTTATAAGATACAATAAAGATAATAAGGTAGCCAGAGAACCCGATCGTTTCTGCATGCAGAAAAATAGGTCTACCATAGGCTATACTCAACAGGGGTTTTAAAAATAGTGGTGGTTCACACATGGTTGACATTTCCTGGAGTAAACTGAGTAATTTAAATTCTAGTTATGTTATTTTTATTATGGTAGTGTTGTACATCTTTATATTTCTTAGAAATTTGAAGAAAATATTCCCCAAAAATGAGCCTATAAAAAAATAAAAAATCTTCAAAAATGGGCCTCTTTTTTACATTTTTTCGATTAAGGGAATTTCCCTTAGGGTTTTTGTAAAGTCGGTGTAAAATAAGAGCATGTCAGTTAGGATTCCTGTAAGTTTAAACCTGATTAGGTAACCCCGTTCATATCAGTAATCTGGTGATGTTCACTTCTATAACATAAATCATGACAAACGAAAATTCTAAACCAAACGTTTTAGAATACATACCTTAATAACTATTGCACCAAAGATTGTACCAAAAATTGCTTCATTGCGGTGGGAGTCGAACCCAAAAGTACTTTACACGTAGAAAGCACATATATTTGCAAGGACATATCATAGAAATAAAATGTTACAAAAAATTAATGAACCATAAAAATTGCTGCAGCGGTAAAGTAACAGTGCTGTTCTTGTTAGCTGTACCCTAAACAAAGTTTGTTGTGTCTTTTATGTCTTCCTGGGTCATATATTAGATATGTTTAAGACCTATGAGCCAGTATATTAGTTGTTATTTAGTTTAATAAACAGAAAAACGAGGGCAGAAAATTATCAAAATGCTGAGATTTTATGAATCGAAAACGATTGTAGAAAATTTCTCTAAAGATCGGCCAAACTATCCCCCTGAAATTACCAAGTTAGCTCTGGGTGATCTAAAAGGAATGAAGTTAGATCTTTTAGTTGATGTTGGGTGTGGTTCTGGCAACTCGTTGAAACCATTTGCTCCTTATTTTCGTAAAGTTCTTGCGATTGATCCAAGTGAAAACCAAATTGAAAAGGCAAGATCACAAAACAAGTTCCCGCACGTGACATACCAAGTTGGCTTTGCTGAAAAGCTTCCATGTGAAGATGAAAGCGTAGATGTCATAACCACAGGAGGCGCCCTACATTGGTTTGATCGGCCCAAGTTTTACAAGGAAGTGACCCGAGTTCTAAAACCTGGCGGTCGCTTGGTTGCTTTTAACTACCCCATGCCAAAACTTATCCCAACAAATCTTGGAAGCAGCATCAAAATATCAAATTTGGAGACAGATTTGCTTGCTCAATTTGTTACATCCATTGCAAAAAGCAGCCCATTAAAACAAGAACCCGAACAGATTATACTGAGTGGTTATTCTTACATTCTTAATGAACTGCCTTTTGTGGATAAGCAAAAAAAGGAAACGCTCTATTCAGAATATACTTGGAGATTGGATGATGTCAAGAGGTATATTTGGTCAGATGACATATATGAAACTTTCATGAAAAACAAAGAAGATGAATTCAAGCATCTTTCGGATGCGGAGAGGCAACAGAAGTTATCAGAGGAGGACATGGCTGAAGTGTTCTGTCACATGCTCCGCAAATCTTGGAATTGTTTGGATGTGACAGAAGCAGATCTCAAGATCAAAGCAATTTTTGAATTCTGTACAATAGTTGCAAACAAATAACATCATTTTGTATACTTAAATGTGAATATTCCACACCCCTAGTAAACATGAAGTTTTATTCTACTAATAACACATTGTGTCTTCTGCGCAGAGCACTTCACGATTTAAAACATTTAAGGGTTAACTTCGTTCTTTTTTTCCTGGTTTTAATATTTTACATGTCACTCCTCCAGCATCGTTTTTTAAGGGCCTAAAGCTGTTAACATTTCAGACAGGCTGTTTACCAAAAAGTGACACACATGACATGCCACTTTTTTGAGTCGACACGCTACATTTTTCCGAGAAGACACACAGGGCGAAACTAAAAGGAGAGAAACTGCTTACTAAAAATATGAAAACTATGTCCAACCCTGCCAATAACACTAATCTCAACCCCATTTTTAAAACTAATTCTAATCCCCTAGGTAACACAACCACCCCGCGAACACGACTGCTTGATGATGGTCCTATAGGTGGTCAGGTAAGCGGGGTTGTCGTGTCGCATTTGAGAAAGTGGTGTGTCGCCTCGGAAATAGTGGTGTGTCACATACAACACTTTTTAAAGTATAAATAACCTAATAGGTGTAATTTCACAACAGTGCAATAAATATGTTTCATTTGTGGGTGTCTCAGAACTTGTAACAACTTACGCAAGTATGTTGGGTCATTTTATAAATGAGTAATTGCCCTACCTTTAGTGTTGGTTGCGCTTTATTACTCTTTTTCTATACTGCTGTAGTTATAATATTAATTTTTTACATCCATAAACAAACAAGCAATACATTTATTTTGGTATTTTAAATCACTAAGTAGTGAGAAGTTCCTTGGGATTTCCCAGAAACCTAGTTTATGATAAGGTTAGCGTGTATTTTTTTCCTGAAATTATCTTTCGATTTGTGTTGGTTTTAAGTATTCGGCTGTTTTATAAAACGAATTGTAATTTTGTCAGAATGTTTAGTTCTAAGGGGTTATTGAGATAAAACATTTTGATTGGAAACCGATTATTTTTGTTTTAATTGCACATTTGTAATACATTAGGGCCTACCAAACATCTTTGAAGATTTCAAATCGTATGATCAGGAATCATTACTGGGAATTCGTTTTTTATAAGATTTATTTTTTTAGATTTACTGGAAAACGGTTAAGATAGTTAAGGGACTCTTGCTTCTGTTTGGCTCGTGCTGTTTCATACATGTGTTAATAGGTAATACTAAAATTACAATTATACTATATAGGATAGGATATTCATATTGAATATTCGTATTAACATGGACAGTTATCACACACGCAATGTTGTATATCCAAATCTTTGTTTCATAATTATCTAGTCTACAGTATGCTCCTTCAAATTTTACAATTTTATTTTTAATAAAGTCTTTTGAATAAAAGAGACAAGACGTTTTGGAATAGGATAGGGTAGGATATTCATGGTACCATCAAACTATAATTTCCCATTTGAATCAAATTCAATCTTAATTACGTAGAATGAACATCCCTATATGCATCTTCCTCCACAGGAAACAATTATCATTTATCATTGCATCTTTGTACTGAGAGTTTAACAAATTAGATTTCTGTCTACAGATAAGGAAAATGTGGAAAGCGCCTGTAAAAAAAAGGGAGAAGCGTTTTTCCATGAAGTTCACCCGGTCAAATCTATGGAACGAAAGTTTAAAGTTGGCGGATGGGCAGCAGACCAAGGAAGTAATGAAAAGTTTTGTCGCTGCAACAAATACTAGTGAGTGATTACAGATTTTTGTAGTTTATTACGTCTTTACCATAAAAATATGGTATTAAATAGGGCGTCTGTTAATTTAAAAGGAAAATTTAAAAAAAGGATAACAGAGTTAAACAATGGCACATTACTTATACTTTATTACCGATTCTAACATAATTTGCCAATAAACTGCAAGGTAAGTTTCATTGATTTTTCCTATATACCACACATTACCACCAGATTGCTGGAGCTATTGCACTGCGTCGTGTCTAAATATCTGTGTTGTGTCTTTAAATAATGATTTTTTTACTTAAATGAACAGTAGGCTATGCAATTTCAATTGGTATGTATATATTTAAATAACTTTAAAATGCAGGTTTTGCATTACATAGTTTTATTTTTAATTCAAAAACAAATCTATCGGTTTGTTAATTTTTCTGGTGCTTTCTCAATTATATGGGTTTCCACAATGAATACTGAAGACATTTTGTTACAGTCTCTCACTGGTTATGATATGAACAAGAATGTAATATGAGAAAATTGGATCCTTGAAATCTACCCACTTCAAGGTGAATCATAAATTTAATTCTAAGAAAACAATTAAAAACTGTTTCAAAGCTTTTTGCATGGATTTGCATTCTAATAGTAAAGAAACAACATAGAATCGATTCACCGTAAAATTTGCGATTATAAAAATTATCTTTCTGACTTGTAGAAAACAACTGCTATTATGATGCAGATTGTTTGATTACATCCAGTCATCGTTAAACAGAATGGTGTGAAATGCTCAACTTACCAATGGTGATGATGATGCTGAATTACCCTCTCCCGCTATGAATAAGAAAATTGATTTAAATAAGTTTAATATTGTTTATACAATATAGTAGTCCAAATAAGGCACACAATGGACAGATGAGTTCTGTGTTTAATATCCACCCTCACCATTTCTCTGTAAGGTTGTGTCCGACTGCATAGCCCAACGGATTAGTACTTTGTCTAACTTAATATTAGACCCATCAAAATTTGGCTTCACTAGCAGTTATATGCATTTAAAAATTACGAAAAGTTGCAATCGAATGGAAAATTACTACAAAATTGTTTCAGTGTAGCTTAGTATGTTAGATCGTCGACTTTAAGCTAAATGATTGTTTTTATTTCGTCTAAATGACGTCTAAAGCTAAGTGATTGTTTTTCGATCGTCGACTCTAAATGATTGTATTAAAACAAGTTACTAGCTAGTCATTTGGTACAATCATAAGATCAAAACACTTCCACCTTTCGAAAAATCAAGCATGTTTAGTTTATATTTTTTGTATTCCCGCAATGAAAGCATGCACAACAACATATTAAAATTAGAACACTGAAAAAGACAGCAAAATGACAGTTGTAAAAGTATGTTAAATAAATTACTAAGAAGGGCTGTAACCTTTGTCCCCAATTCTGAGTAAACGACAGTTGTTTAATATGGGCAATCATCCAAGTACCTTGTATCAGCTGTGTTACCTAAACTATTGCAGTGTAATATGGTATGACTCATGGATTATTGATCGGCCTATTTAAATCAACTGATCAAGAAATATTAGTTAATTGCTCTGCCCAGTTACAAAATCATACTGAAGATCGAATCAGGGTGAAGATCGAATCTTGCACTTCTCTGTTCATAATCTCCATTCATATTCTCTTGGTCTACCTGGAGTGTGGTTTAAAAAAAATTAGCTACAAAAAACTTGTATTGCACATGGAAACCTATATGATGAAGTAAAAAAATTAATTGGTCAAGCTTACCGGTTACCTTACCGGAGCTATTGCAGTGTGTTTTGTATGATAGACAAGTTCCTTCAATTTGGTAGAACCTATTAATCCGCTGGTTTCAGGCAATGTCCGTAAATAGCCTTGCCCAAGGACACAACCAACCGACTAGCTAGCGACCAGGTTCGCACCTGCAACCTTTTGATTGAAAGGCAACGCAATTAACCGCCAGGTTACCGGGCCCGGATGAAAACGGCAGTCGTGTTTAAATTTTTGGGTAACTCGCTCGGAGTTCCCTGAAGCAATAGACCTAGATTTTGTCACAGTAGAGCCAAACCATATTAGCTAACACATTTGTTTGTATTTAAATTTTTCATTTATTTATGTTAGTTTTGAGTAACATTTGTTTGTATTTAAATTTTTCATTTATTTATGTTAGTTTTGAGTTTTTACCTCATTTATACGCATAATAAGATTGTATTTATGATTGATTCGGCAAATTCTATTCGGGGGATTTACCGGGGTACACTGGGTAATTTAAGTTCTAGTTATTATTTTTCTGAATCGTGTTGTAATTTTCTAAACTAAATAAAATACTTAAAAATTCTCTAAAAATTTGAAGTAAATATTCCTTTCTAATCTGGAGATATCGACGATAAACCGAAAATGCTGAAAATTGGGCTATTTATTTTTTCCGGTAGCGGGATTTCCCCTTGTTTTTAAAAATAAAGGTCGAGGCAAACTATGGCCATGTCAGTTTGGATTCCTGAAAGTTTCAACCTGATTCAATAACGCGCTCTGCCCAATGACCTGGCGACCGGACGTGCCTGTCACCAGCGTTGCGCAGAAAAATAAGGTTTGAAATCAAAATGTGTTTGGTATCCATTGGTAACCCATACAAATAAAGAAAAAAAGTATTAACAGCTGGATTCAACACACTGTGCCATAAACTAAATGCTAAAAGGTTCGCGCCCATCGTCGGGTTACTGGAGCTATTGCAGTGTGTTGTATTTGATTCACACGTTCATTTAATTTAGTAACCTGAGATCCGACAACACCTTTCGGCTAAAAGGTAACGTATTAAACCACCAGAAAATCGGACGACAAGTTGCTGAACCACAAACATGCCATTTTTTTACCTGTATAATACAACATATAACTTAGTTGAAAGTTGCAATGTAAGCAGAGGTATTATGTGCAACCTTTTAGCCAGGTTTTGCATTTAGATCAAACTATAGTGGTGGCGGGGTGGCCGTTTGTTTCAAGTGCGGTTTTTGGACCACTTTACCGAGCAGTGCAGAGGGTATGGATGACACTTTGCGATTGTGTAGGAAGTCTTTGGGGAAAGCAATATTTAAAAATGCTAATAGATTGATTTTTACAATATGTATTTAAAATGTGCCGCTGATATAATATAGCTTGATTTTTACAATATGTAATTAAATTAATATCCTATCCTGCCCAGAAATCCGCTTTTAAATCCGAAACAAAACTCTTTCTGTTTAATTTAGTCACCACGACCATAAGCTGCACGTATCTTGACTCACCTGGAATACACTTGCTGTACTATAAAATCCATAACCATTATAGCACAAAAGTGTTATATTTTATTTGTTTGCACAGATAGATATATATAAACAGTAGCGAGAGAAACCAATGTTTTTTTGATCTTCAACGGCTCTGAAATGATTTGCATTAATTTTGTTGGGCATTTATACAAGGCAAGGGGGATTAAAGTTTGTGCGGTAATTAATATGGTAGATTGGCATTATAAAACAAAAGGTTGTGCGGGAATTAATATAAAGTGTTGGCATTATAAAGCATACTGGTGGTTGCCCAACCATGTTTATTGTTCATCTTCGCTTCCTTCTGATGATGATGACGAAATCTGCCGTTCTCCTCTATTCTTGTTCTTTTTCGCGGTTGGGTCGGCTTGGTAATCATTCGATGGGGGGTGCGCCTCCAATGATTTCGGTTGACTTTGTGAGCTCGACTTACCACGTACTGGAGTTCCATTAACACTGACTTGTTGTTGGCGCATGGTGCTCAACCGAGGGTAGATTCGTTGCTCTTGTCTTGTAGCCTCAACGCCCCCATTCAACGGTACCTTACCATCAATAGGAACAACGGTATAAAAATTCCTTGCGTTAGCGCTCCTTACAGGGACGGCTCGATAGCTTTTAGCGCGGGGTCGAATCTCTTCCTCATCGACTTCGGAATCACTGAGATCCGACAACAGAGCTTGCTTGGTAGGCTTCGGCTGGCTCTTTCCACGGCAAAAGCAATACGAAAGAAACACCAGGACGAAAAGACCGAACACGGGTATTGCCATGTACACCCAACCATAGTCGTTAAAATCGAGAAAGGAAAGGCTGATTGGAGACTCGACGGGTGTACAGCCTTCATTCATTTTACCACTGGATAACCAGAATTTCCAGCAGTAGAATATCGGAGGTGCTTCATGCTGAATTTCAAAATTATTCGGTTCCCTGGCCATTTTACTATAAGCACTGATGCAAACTGATGCTCCACTGTATAACACACGACAGGATTAAGATGAAAGTTAAAGCTCAAAATAAAACGTTACAAATTTCACGATACTGTAAACGATCAAACCTCGCCCAGACTTAAGGCAAGCGATGTTACTTATACACGACGTGCCCAAGTTTACTGAGCAAACATGACCACGCCCTGTCAATAAACTAACCTAAGATGGATTTTGGAGTTTAAGCTTCAACTGGCTAAAAACATTAACTGATTTTTACAGATCTATCTATTTCTTATTTGAGTTAACCAAGTTATTCAGTATACCAACTTGCATCCACTGGTATAATGCAAAACCAACAGCTCGAGCTTTCGCACTCAAGCGTCATAATGTTCATAAGCAAACAGACCGTAGTTAAACATTACCATCGACATCACTGTTCTTTATCTAAACGTTTCTCAATATGAGTTATGAAACCGTTGATTGTTTAAAGTGGCCACTTCACTGATCTCAACCCACACCGCTTCGTGTTTTAAAACGTTATTTTTTTGTTCAAAGGATTTATTATGACAGTGTAACATGTATACTATTACAAATGGCGGCTAATGAGTCTATTTTTTTGGTATTTTAAATGCTGATTGAATATAAAAATAAAAGTTCTCAGGTCGTTTCAATTCAGGGCTATCCAAGAAAGTTAATGAGATCGTTGATTTCGTCGTCCGTGCTGGGTGACTCGTCTGTGGACCGTCTTCCCACTGGTGTCAATGGTCGACACCCTAGCACCTCCAAGCGGAGAGCTGCACGACCACTCCAGGCCACTGGGTGGACACGAATGTACCGAGCAATAAATGCGCGGTCAAATGTGGTTCGCTTCTGATCACAGGAATTCACGTTTCCTTCAAACGTCTATAATCACAACAAAGTTAGTTAACTTACCAAAGTTAGTTAACACACCAAAGTTAGTTAACTCATAAGTTAGTTTTAACACCAAAGTTAGTTAACACATAAGTTAGTTACAACATCAAAGTTAGTTACAACACATCAAAGTTAGTTAACACGCCGGTAATAGTTAACACAAAGTTAACTCTCATAGATTATTACCTGAGGCAGCATTGTCCAATTGGTTAGATCGTTGGAATACGAAACGTTGAACAATGTTGTGTACACTGCGTTCCATCGTAGTTTACCACCTGTCAATCATAACCGTGGTTATTACTTGTATAAGCATGATTTCTATGGTGGTTCTGGTTTTAAATCATTAACCATTAGAACCTCCACCACTTTGTGTTTTCTTGGCATATTAGTCGATTGCCTCATCCATAAGTCGGTAAACTTTTGCACTTAAATGGACATTTTAACCGAAATTCCATAAATTAAAAATCACTGGGTGCATCAAAACTAATAATATTTTTGCAATAAAAGTAAAAAAAAACACTGTGTAAGATAAAGATGCAAGTGTTGTGTTATTTGTTTGACTTATGCATTAAGAGTTCGCTACAACAGTAATAAAATTTATATTAATATGAGCTGTATCAGAAGAATAAAAGCCGCAGGTCGCCAACCCCCGGTCTAATCTACACAGCCGCTACATAGTTAATAAAACGAAAATTTAACTGAATAATGCATATGATCACCTTGTGTGATAACGCCAGTGATATTCTTCGTTACAACGAAATCAATTTGAAGCCAAGGCTGAGTGTCGGAGTCGTCAGCAATCCAGGATTCCATACTGAAGCCATGGTAGTTAAGCCGGCCGAAATGAGGCTCCGCAGCTGACATACAGAAACGGCAATTCGCGCCGTACATAGACGAAGCACTCATCTGACTGTCCCACACGTCACAGGACTCCACGCCCAGCGCATCACAGCAATCTAACACAACAGGTCGTCATTGGATAGGATATTCATGTTTATCCTTGTGATTGGGAAAACAGAAGTGATGGCAACACACGGGCAATCATCAGATCACTGCGCGCCTACAGTCGCATTACCGAAGCTATTGCAGTATATGTTATGTATGGCCCAGACGTTCTTTTAATTTACTAGAACCCATCAATTTGCTGGGTTTAGTCTAAGTCCGGTAAGTGGCTTAACCTAGGACAGAAATTAATCTCTAGCGACCAGTTTCAAACCTACAACTTTCGGCTGTAAGGCGACGCACTAAACCAACAAGCTTATCAGTCGGGCGCTCATGTTGATCAAATAGATTCTCCCCAATATGTTCACAGATATCATATATTAAGAAAACGAGTTTCTATGAGAACCAATATATTTACCACATGAACTGCAACCAAAGAGCTCGAATCTCAACGCTCGTTTCCCGTGTGCCTCGACTGGGTGCAGGCGGAAGTGCTTCCCTGACACTAAGGGCAGCACATCACGTTTTATTTCGCACTGCTCGTCAAAATTGCCATCAAATGTTTGGTCGTATTTGCTCCAATATGTCCCGTTATCACTGGTGCTGATGTCATATGAAGTAATCCATGAAGGAATCTTGCTGAACGACTGGCTGTATGTGGCTCCCTGTGTATTTTTTATGACTTAATATTTACAATGGGTTGCATATCTAAAATTAGTTTAAATTAACGATAATAAACCACGCATAAAAAGTGCCAAAACAAAGAATAAACCAACCACCCTACAGTCCGACCGATTAGTCTGGTGGGTTAGTGAGATGTATTTCATTCGAAGGGTTGAAGGTTTGAAACTGGTCACTAAATAATTGGTTGTGTCCTTGGGCTAGGCACTTAACAGACATTGCCTTAACCCAGTGAAATGATTGGTTCTAAATCATATGCAACATACTGCAATATTTTCTGCAACTAGAGGGTGGAGACGAGGTAACCTGACGATTGACCGTGTGTTAACGCCCCCTACATTTTCCTATTTACAAAAATTAACATAAGTATTCTATCTTATATAGCGCGCACAGGCTAACCTGGGTGACTATGGAAGTAATTCGGACAGTTTCATCAAAAGTGACTTGTATCCAAGGATCCCAATCGTTGTCGCGGGGAATCCATGCATTAACCCTGTTAACGATATGTTTAAACAAGTTTCAGTTAAACGTCGACCAAATAATTACCATCCTGTGTTGTGTAGTCGAGCAAGTTTGGCTGCCCACGATAAATACCATATCCGACCAAACGGCATCTCGCTTGAGGCGCACAGCTGGTCGTCTCTGATTGTTTCCACGTCGCACTCCAATCCAAGAGGTTCCATACACGCTGCAAAACAGACATATTAATAGTATATTTATGTTTATATACTTGAATGGGAAAACCAAGGTGGTTATTACACAAGCAATCATCAGATTACCTTGCGACCACTGTCGGGTTACCGAAAATGTTAAAGTGTGTTGCATATGATTGAAAGGTCCTTTTAATGCGGTAGAGCCAAATATTCCACTAGGTTTAGGCCTTGTCAGTAAAGTGTCTTGTCCAAAGACACAAACGACATGCTATCTACCAGTTTCGCACCTGCAACCCTTCGCCGATACACGACACCTTAAATCACCAAGCTAACATTCCCGCAATATTAATTGAAATGCTTACATGTTTGACAGAAGAAGCCGGCGTATCCAGCAGTGCATATGCAGCTGTAACCACACTGCTCATCCACACATTGTGCGCCGTTCTGGCACAAGTTGACCTCGCACTCATCTACAATGTTGGGATGGTTAGATATGAACAATTAAGAGTGTAACGCAATGCCGAACCTATTTGAAGTTCACAGTTCGTTCCATTCCAACCACACGGGCACTCGCAGACATAGCTGGTGCCATCGACGTCTGAGCAAACTCCCTCATTCTGACACGGGTTGGAAATGCAAGGATCAGGCAGGTTCAATGTGAACCTGCATACTCCAACGTACGCCTCGGCTGCCACACTTGCTAAGCTGGTGTCGTTGTGTGCAATAACATCAGCCATGCAGGCTTGAATGAACACACTTTGTTGGTCTCCCAGTCCATCTCTGCATAGCGGGTTGTCCATCATCGGAGAGAGAGCGTCATTACACGCGTCCTCGGCCCATGACGTGTCGTTGTTGATGAAGACTTCCACCACCGGTGCTAGCGGCCTGCGATGGATACATTACAACCCTGTTCTTCATATCTGAATTATTAGTCTGGTGGGTTAGTGCTCCACCTTCAGTCAAAGGGTTGAAGGTTCCAAACTGGTCGCTAGCTAGTTGGTTGTGTCCTTGGGCAAGACACTTAACAGACATTGCCTGAACCCAGTGGAATAATTTATTCTACTAAATTGAAGAAGGAACATGTGAATCACACACAACCCCCTCTAACCCCCTGGTTTTCCCATTTTTCCCACGGATGAATACTCACTTGCACTTGCATACATCAGGAGAGTCATTGTCAACCACCATGCCCACCACTGGTGCGTCAGATGGTGTCCAAACCACTCCAGGTGACACCACACGAGCACCACCTGCACCAGAACCACCAGAACCACCAGAGCCACCCGAACCACCTGTTGAGCCGGAACCACCACTAGAACCACCCGAACTACCAATGCCTCCAATAGTACTCCGGATAACAATGGAAAAGTGTGAACAGCCTGTACACAAATGGAAAAGTGTTAACACCCTGTACACAAATGGAAAAGTGTTAACACCCTGTACACAAATGGAAAAGTGTTAACACCCTGTACACAAATGGAAAAGTGTTAATACCTTTTACACAAATTTAAAAGTGTTAACACCCTGTAAAGAAGTGGAAAAGTGTGAACACCCTGTACAGAATTAGTTATTTTGGAAACAGCAAACTTAAAATCTAGCTTACCTGGTATCGCAGAATTGGCCACCATTCCTGCTCCCTCGTCAAGCAACCACAATCCAGATAAGCTGCCACCATAGGTGTGGCTGGCAAGACTCGACCTTATATTTGATCCAAACTTGATCCCAAAGTTTTGGAGGCATTCTAGCTTATCGAAAGTTCGTTTCCAGATGTGGATTTCATCAATGCTTCCTGTGAATGGGTTGGAGCCCCATGAAAATGATCCTCCGCCGAAAGATAACCGAGATCCAGATCGGAACCACACACTTCCTCCACCAACTGATATTCGATTGATCTCGAGGGATGAGATCCTACGTCCCACATACACCACTCCCGATGAAGATACATAAATGAGCCAGACGTCACCACTAGATCGCTCACAATTCACAACCAGCATCCCCCATTCCAAGAAGGTCCTGTAGCTAGGTGGACATATGTCTACATCGATATTTGTTCCATTAACAACGAGCTTGATGGCGTTATCAAGCACTGCCACATCAAACCCAGCTTCATTGGTGTTGTTTGGTGGTAGGTAGGATAAAAAGGTACCTGAACCACTTTCTTCACTTATTTTGAAATAAAACTCAAGTGCGGCATCTTCGTCTAAACTCATAGTTGCTTCGGAAAGATACCCAGACACAACTGACATTGATAAGTGCTCTGTCACATTCCCGCTGCTAGAGTTCTGTGCTGAAGTGTTTTGGTTCGTCAAGTTGCGGTTTGTGAAGCTCAATCCGTTCCCGGCAATGCTCACCACTCTGGGCTCCACATAATCCTCGTCCTCATAGACAAACATCGATTCATCAGATTGTATAATGGAAGCGGACTTCGCAAAGTGATCCAGCATCAGATCCATGTTAAGCTCCTCCACAGGGATGTAGTCTCCATTTGAGTCAACGATGTCAGTGTTAACATCGGCATCTGGAGTACCACTGAGACCAACAGATCGTGGGTTGAAGGAATTTTCCACTTTATCGCTCGTTAGGAACACATTTAAAAAGTTTTCTTGCAAGTTCACTCTGACGATGTTCTGAGTCATATTTCCATTTGGATCCATTTGCTGTGTGTGATTCTGCTTGATTTCCACCCACACCACAGATTGCCGCATGACAGTGGAACCATCCAGCAGCGTGAGCCCATTCTCCAGCCCAACATCGATTTTCACCTTACGTTGGTTGATGTAGAATACTGGGTCAAACTCGGCAACCCCCCTGTTGTTAACACGAGCTGGTTCTTCGGTCAGTTTGGTCAGAGGGAAAGGAGAGTGGATCCCAAACCTGGTGCCGCCCAAACAAACAATCACCTGACTTATTGCGTAACTTGGTACGACTGGCGTGGCACCGGCAGGGGCACTACGGCGACTTCGACTCTGTTTGGAAAAGCGTGTTTAAAAAGTTAGAAGTATCAATACCAGCAACTTGTTAGTTAACAGATGATTTGCCTTGACCCAGAGGATGGGTTTTACCAAAACTAAAGGAACTTCAATTATACACAATACACTGCAAGAACTTCAATTACACAGTTAAGAAGAGTTCAAAAATTAGTGGGAATGCTATGTAAGTGTTTTCAGTGAGTTTGGTGTATAAATAGTAGAGATGCAATAATAGTGTAATAATTTTTAATATTCAACCCTCGGGGTAATATATTATTACCTAAACACAGAAATAAATTTTGATTAGTCCAAATGATTTTCCCTTATGCATTATCTGGATATTTTAGTTTTGCATTATGGATTTTGCGCTGTCAAAAAATATATAACACGGCTATCCATCCATAGGTGTTTAACACTATGGGTTGTTGCAAATATGATTTGTTTATTCCTACCTGTCGCACATACACTCCGACATCGCTTGTGTTGACCATTGTATATTCTCCCGCGGTTGGCAACGAATAACTCAACCCATCAAATGTAATGTATTCTGCATAACCAAATGCAGATGATGTGATCTGCTCCAAACTTTCGTTCACTTTGATCTTGTAAACACTGCAGTCTTTCCCTGCATAGCCGGATGCACAGGTGGCACATGTGGGCCCAGAGAAGTGAACTGGGCACGCGCACGACCCTGTGAGTTTGTTGCAAACCCCAACACCATTGCAGGGATTAGATGAGCCTCCAGGACACTGTTCATCACATGACACTCCATACCACCCATCACTGCACTTGCAATCACCTATAAACATTATTATGTTACACCCCTGAACATTATTATGTAACAGTATATCGGGTTGCAGGTTCGAAACTGATTGCTAGCTATTCGGTTGTGTGCTTGGGCAAGACACTTAACGGATATTGCCTCAACCAAGCAGATTAATGGCTTCTACTAAATTGAACGATTACTTATGTGTTAATCGCCCCTTCTGTTTTCCCATTCACAGGGATAAACGTGAATATACTATCCTTTCCTATATAGATGTACAGATAAGTATGTAAAAATGTACCCGATTCATCGATAGTGCCAGACAAACAGCCAGAGACAAGCCGCCTGCATTGTTGAGCCAGTCGCATATTTGTTTGTCTGCATAGCGCCACTGCCGGCCATGTATTGAGACACAGAGTAGCTTGACAGTAATCAGAATATGCAGCGACTGCATATGACGCATGGCTCACACCGCTTCTTGCGCAATCTGCTACACAGCTTTCAAAGAAATAAAGCGAAACTGCCGAACCAGCACTTCCACAGCTCTCCCTCATAACAGCCCCATAGATAAGACTGGAGCACACCCCACGATAATATTGAAGCAAAGTTTTGTTCATCGACGATTCCTTCACAAACACATCCTGCTGCATCCGATTTAAGCGGTTCAGAGAGCAAAGGGTCCAGATGGGAGTCAGCCGACCAAATCCAGCCATGTACAAGCTGCTACGAGACACAGAGTCATGGATAACCCGGCCTTCTCCTATTAGAAGATAAAATATTTTATTATATCCCCTTTTTTTAAATAAAGTGTTTTAACGGCTGTTCATTTTGACGTCTTTTTCTGTTCCCATGTCATGATTTTCTTTATTTTGCCATTATGTAAAACCGGGGCAAAATTTGAACAAACTAAACAAGTAATTAATTTTTGATCCAGATAAGCAACAATAATACAAACCTTCGGAGAAAGTCCATAGATTAGCGAGGTTGGGTTCCGAGGGTTGGATGATCCTCCTCAAGTTCCGCCTCACCACATCCCGTGAGAGTTCTCCCTTCCAAATCCTCACCTGGTTCACCCAGATCCTCCCTCCATCGACGGAGCCAACAACATCAGCTGGATTCAACCACTGACCGAGTGACAGAATACCACCGGACTCGAAAATATTGGCATCTTCAGCACCAGCGAAAGAAAATCGTGACACATGACCAACTGATTCGGGGTCATCAAACGCCATCAACTATAAATTATAAAGTAGTAATATGTTTCAGAAGTGTAAAGGTTATTAAATTGTAATGTGTGTCGGCAGTGTTAAGGTTATAAAATTGTGATATGAATTGTGAAAGTTACAGAACAACAAGCACCGAACAGGTTTGTTGTTTGATACCTGTCTTGATCACTTTTCTATAAGTGTTTCTAACTTTGTAAGTATTTTCTAAGGCACTTGATTTTATGCAAGGGGAACAAAAATTGGTTTCAAATAAATAAAAATATCAAATACAATGAATTAGCTCCCTAAAATAAACACCCAATGCAATGAGCATGTTATAAGTAACTTATTCACATAGCAAATGCATACAAAAAAAGTATTTGCACTTAAATAGTTTTATTAAACTGTACCTGCAATAGTTTGTCATTCTTTTTCCAGCTCATTGAGATATGACACCACGAATTCGACTGAATAGTAAATGACGCCGGGTAGTCAAACACATTCTGTCCGACAAAGTTCTTGCTTGCGGAATAATAGACAACACGCAGCAGTGGACTACCGCCGTTCACACACAAGCGTAGTTTCATGGACTGGCCTCCGGGACGATCATATGTAAGAACGTCGATGCATTTTTTCTTCACGTCAACCTTCATGTCCAGTTCGATTGTGATGTCATAATCCGAGAACGACCTCAGGGGTTTCGACTTAATGATGGCACCTCGGAACAGGAGACAATATTCAGACTTTGAGGATGATATTGATCGATAAGCAAGACTGCAAGTCTCGGCAAAGAGTGCAGGATCTGAAGATGAAACCCTCCATGACTCGATGTAGCGCTGAATACCTTCTTCATCCATCTGTCCGCTCTCCACCACCTGTGCAACATCAAGAAAATATAAATCTTGACCAAAAATATAATACATTATCTGATAGGTTGCAAGATCGAAATCAACACCTGATATTTGCTTGTGTCGATGGGAAAGACATTAAGATTTGCATCAACCCAAAGGTAGTTGACGGACATTTCCTGAACTCATTATTGGGTTCTACCAGACTGCCTGACCCATTAATGGGTTCTATCAGATTACAGAAACATTTAAATCATACACAACACATTGCAATAGCTATAGTAACTCGACGATGGGCACAAGGTAATTGGACGATTGCCTGTGTGTTAATCCTCTTGTTTTTTTCCTTTAAAGGATAAACATGACCATCATATTCTATCCCCATTGGTTTTAAACAAGCTACCCACCGAACCATCTCTAGTCATGAAATCATCGGAAGTAATGTTGTTGCAAGATCCAAGCAAACCCTGGCTGTTATGGCACTCATCAACTCCACTCTTCAGCACAAAGTTCATGAAACGTCCAATCATCAACACCTCAAGTCTGTGAAAAGTTTTATTTTATTTCTGTGTCGTTAATTTAAATTCTTTGGATAATTTAGATGCTCTCAGGTTTTTCCATTATGTTAATTGTTTAATTACATGTTTTTTGGCACTTTTTGGTTTTAAATTGCATTAAGAGTTAGTTGCTTTTTGGCGGTTGAAGCGGTAGACTAAAGAGTAAAATAAATTGTGCTGAAATGCAACGTCTGAATTACCATGGGTCAAAAGGACAATTAAATTGCAACACAACTTTAATAACAGCTTCACCTGAAGTTTTGTGAAGTGTTGTGAGATAGAACATAGTATCCTGTCATGGGGTGATTGATTGTGTAACCGCCGCCCAGATGTAACTTCACCCCAACGTTGAGCGAACTGCCATTCCGACAAACCAGTCCATCCTTATCGGCATCGGTGTAGCTGCAATGCATCAAGGGCGTTATTCTCCAGGATCTGAAGCACTTACACAAATTCTGTTTTCTTTAAAACCACTATTTGTCTGACTGATTAGCTTGGTCGGTTAGTGCGTTGTTGCTTTTAACCAAATGGTTGTAGTGAAGCAAGCAAATTGGTTGCATGCTTGGGCAAGATACTTAACAGACTTTGCATAAACCCAGTAAAATAATTGATTCTACTAAATTAAAGGAACATGTAAATCATACACAACACACTGCAATAACTCCGGTAACCCGACTGTGGGTATGAGATATTGTGATGATTGCCTGTGTGTTAACTTCCATGGTTTTCCTATTAACAGGGATACATGAATACCCTATCTTAATCACTATTGTGGCTCTATGGTTTATTTTATTATTTCATGAGCAATATATTTAAGATTGTGTAGATTTAAGATTTGAGGTTTATCTCTGTCATCACTTTTATTTTTCACAATTTACTGTCCAGGAACAGGGCACTTTTACTCAATCCAGTGGATTTAAATCTCTCATCATTTTTTATTACTTAAAGTACTGTTTTAACTGAAAAATCCAAAGCATTGACAATGTTCAGGTGTCCTTCTGACACTTGACAATGTTACAACCCTTCTTTATTTTTACCATTCCGTTATTTTTCAGTATCTATCTAAAACCAATGTCCATTTGCGACAACATGTAAATGCGGACTCACCCAGCTTGAAGCACAATGGTGTTTTGTTGGAATCTAAATGCAAGCATGGTGCTGCAAACTTCTCCACCACATGGAACCATTCGGGTCTGTTGGAATTGATTACATTATGTGTGGTGTGGTCATCTGATTAATTAGCTTGGTTGGTTAATGTCATCTTTTAGTCGAAGGGTTGCAGGTTCGAAACTGGTCACTAGCTAGTCGGTTGTGTCCTTGAGCAAGGCACCTAATGAACATTTCCTGAACCCAGTAAAATGTTGGGTTTTACCAATTTGAAGAACCAGGTGAATTATACACAACACAATGCAATAGCTCCGGACACTCGACAGTGAGCGCAAGGTAACCTGACGATTGCCTGTGTGTTAACCCTCTTGGTTTTCCCATTCACAGAGATAAACATGAATATGATATCCTATATTTGAAACTTACCTGAATCACCATGTCTGAAGACTGGTACACAATGTAATCCCCTCCCAGTGTAACTTTATAGAGAGATCCATCAAAAGTGGATAGTTGACCGGCAGAATAAGCGATGCCAACAAATGTTAATTTGGTTGCGTTCTTAGATGATTCTGCCACACAAGAAAGTCAACCCTAATGTTAATTATTGCACCAACTACAATTACACAGAAAATACTTTCTTCAAACAGCTTACACGGAAATAGCTTCCAAAAATTTCAAAAATACCTTACGCAAAACTAAAATACCTTCCTGAACTGCCACAGAGCAATCACTTCCCACCCATCCATCTGTGCACTGCTCACAGTTTGTATCATTCCTGAAATGATCCATACAAACACACACCCCCGTGGCTGCCTGGCATGTGCCGTGGCCGTAGCATGGATTGGTCTCACCACCAGGACAGGTGTATTGGCACCTTGTGCCCCAGTATCCATGCACACATGAGCAGTACCCAGGATCATCCTCACGCTCAATGTACGGCCCACCGATCTGCAAACACCACAATCTGATATTTTGCTTATCTTCAATATATTGTTGCACTGTCAGACTGATTAGCTTGGTGGGTTAGTGCGTCAACTTTTAGACAAACAGTTGCAGGTTCAAAAACTAGCGATTCGGTTGTGTCCTTCAGAAAAGAATTTAACTGACATTGCCTGAACCAGCGGATTAATGTGTTTTACTAAATTGTAGAAACATCTGGTTCATACACAACACACTGCAATAGCTTCGTAACCCAATGGTAAGTGCGAGGTTTTCTGACAACTGTCCATGTGTTAACTCCCTTGGTTTTTCCATTCACGAGGATAAACAATTAAACATCCTATCTAATGCATCATACCAAGTACTGAAATAGTTATTTAACTAATCTATATGGTTTATTATTATTTCTAAGTGAATACTGGAAAAAAACTGCAGGAGTATGTATAATCAGTTTTCGATCTCCTTTTTAGAAACCATGACATTGCTTGGGCAATGGTTAAAATGTAGTTATAGTAATAAAAATTGCAAACCGTCGATGGCTTCACAACACTTGCGCATGTTTGTTTGGATTCCGATGACGCAAAGTATGGAGGGTCGGAGTTGCTGGGATTCTTCAGCACCCATGTCATTGTGTCATTAGCTTGCATGCTGGGGAACATTGGGATATTAATGTTTATCCTTATGAATGGGAAAGGGCAAGGGAAGCTATCACATTAGCAATCGTAAGATTACCTTACACCCACAATCAGAACAACAGTGTGTTGTGTATGAATCAGGCGTTCCATTAGTAGAGCCCATCAAACCACTGGGTTCAGGCAATGTTTGTTAAGTGCCTGCCAAAGGACACAACCGACTCGATAACAACCAGTTTCGAAGCTGAAACCTTTCGGCTAAAAGTCTACTCACTAACCTACCAGAATAATCTGTTGGACAATTTAAGTATAGGACAGCCATAGATAAACATGAGTATCATATCCTATCCTATACTGAGCTCTATAACTCATGGAACTATATGTGACAATCTCACCTTGTTTTAAACACATTATGATGGGTTCCTGGGTAAAAGGTGATGGGCTGCCCAACATTCTTCCCTGTTCTTTTCCCAGCACTGGTGTCAAGGATGTAATGATTGTCAGCCCCATGTGGGATGTGGGTAATGGTGGGGTTGAGGTTTTCATAACCCCACCACACAACTTTCATGTCCGATGATACTTTCATGCATGACGCAATTGGCTGCAAGTTGGAGAGATTAGTGTGATTGTAACTATTAAGTTTACTGTTGAGTAAAAAATTGTACCAACGATAACAGCCTTTAAACACAGAAGGTGATATCAAACGTTTGGCTAACAGAGCTGTTATACTGCGTTATATATTGAATAAATTTTAGTTTTTGTTCAACTTATTAAGCTCACTGACTTTACAAAGGTCTGTGTAGCAGCACTTAAAACGATGCTGGTTTCTGTAACGCGACCTTAGCAATCGACATGTTCTTAGCCCTGTCCCTGGTCTATAAGTACGGTTGCCAGAACGAAGGAAAATGTTTTAAACCACCAGTAGAATTTAAATTCAGGAGGTTTTTTAAATCGGCTCTCTTGTGTACTGTAGATTTGTCATTTTATCCTGGCTCCTTGACTTAAAATTATTATGCCATTGTTTTTTAATGTAATGAAGGAGGGGGAAAATAAACTAAACTAACATAATCATTGTGAATTAAAATCTTAGTCACACACTCCTAACAATATGCAACCGCTGTTTTGTTAAGTTAATGTTTTTTGGTCCTATAAAAATGATAATTGAAAGAACACATATTCAAACTATGAAGCAAAAGTGTAAAAAAATGGATGAAAGACAGTCATTATAGCTTGTCAAGAAAAATGGTATTAAAAATATAGAAAAAGGCATAAAGAGGTTATATAACACCTAATTACCTTGATAAGTTCCACACCACCAGGAGTGTCATGTGGATGTCGATACACTCCGCGTCCACCCAAGCACTCAATACTGCAATGTCCATCACCAACATAATCGGGATGACATGTCACACAAGATGGTGCATCCCACCCTGTCTGGCATCTATTAACAACATTCAATGTGTAAATTTATACTTTGGAAAATAACACACAGCGCAGATATTTGTTAGCATAACATCTGCCAATAGCGGCATTAGATTTAGTCCAGTGGTTCAGTTCGTCTCCTTTCAAACCAAGGGTTGCAGGTTAAAAATGGTCGCTAGATAGTTGGTTGTGTATTGACCAAGGCACTTAACGGACATTGCCTAAATCCAGTGGATTATTGGGTTCTCTGAAATTGAAGGAACATGTGAATCATACATAACACACAGCAATAGCTCCGGTAACCTGACGATGGGCACGAGGTGATCTGATGATTGCACATGTGTTAACCTTATGGTTTTCCCTCTGATGATTGCACATGTGCTAACCTTATTCATGGGAACAAATATAAATATATCATAACATTATAAACTAAACAAACATACTCATCACATGTAGCTCCCTTCCACTTTCCATTGACAGCATCATCGTAGCAAACACACTGCGTGTCATTCCCTTCAGCAGCATAACCGTGGAAGCATGGTACCTGTGGATGTGAACTGTAATCACCAAGTCACAGTAGAAGAATAGAAGGGGGATATTTATGTTAATCACTATGAACGGGAAAATTCAAGGAATGTTAACACAACCCTCACGCCTACCGTTGGGTTATTGGAGCTATTGTAGTGTGTTGTGTATGTTTGAGACATTTCTTCAATTTAAGCGGAACACATCATTCTACTGGGTTCACACCACAGTAAACACCTCCTTACCTCACAATAACTGTTGTATCCAATTCTGCCATCCACACACCGCTCACACTGACTGCCGGTAAAACCTTCGCGGCATGTCTGACACGCGTCACCTGCGAATCCGTGGTAGCATACACACTGCGGAACGTCATCCACCACTCTGCAGTCGCCTGATAAAAGGTTAACTTTAGCACAAAACAACTTAGGTATATTTTAGGGTCGTTATTTTTTCGAATAGCTTGGTGGATTAGTATGTCGCCTTTCAGTTAAAAGGTTAAAGGTTCGAAACTGGTTGCTAGCTAGTCTGTTTTGTTCTTGGGCAAAACACCTAACGAACATTGCGTAAACCAAGCAGATTAATGGGTTCTATCAAATTAAAGGAACATCCCAATCATACACAACACATGAACATCATAACACATCCTACCTTTGTCATTACAAGCTGGCTCTCCAGGACACACCAGAACTGAGCAGTCGTCGCCAGTGAAGCCAGCCGAACACAAACAAACAGATTGATCGTTGATTCTGGCGCATGAGCCACGTCCACTGCACATCTCCACATCTCCAGGGCAATGCAGTTCGTTGCACGATTCACCTTTGAAGCCTTCTTCGCACACACATACGCTGCTGTTGTGGCAAGCACCGTGGTTGTTGCACTGCACATTGCACGCGTCTCCCGAGTAACAAACGCTTGTGCAAACGCAGGATTGGCTCAACGGTGGATCCTCGCGGCCGTACACGCATGGGATGTTGCACGAACCACCGATCCAACCGCTGGTACAGTTCACACACATCGGCGTCTCAAAATTGTCGCCATCACAATCACCTGTGTTAAGTGTGTTAACCGAAAAACCTAAAATATCACGACCTTAAAATATCACGACCTTAAAATATTACGACCTTATAATATCACTATTTTAAAATATCACGACCTTAAAATATCACAACCTTAAAATATCACGACCCTAAAGTATCACGACCATAAAATACTACGACCCTATAATATCACTACTTTAAAACATCACTATTTTAAAATATCACGACCTTAAAATATTACGACCTTAAAATATCACGACCTTAAAATATCACGACCTTAAAATATCATGACCTCAAAATATCACGACCTTAAAATATCACGACCTTAAAATATTACGACCTTAAAATATCACTATTTTAAAATATAACTATGTTAAAACATCACCTCTTCCAAAGCAGTCTGGAGCACCAGGACAATCCGGCACCTCACATCCAGCACTCTTCCATCCATTGTAGCAATGACATGTTTGTTCCAATACATTGCAATGTCCATGTCCTGAGCAGTACTCCCCAATCCCAGGACAGCCTTGCGTTTCACACTTATCTCCTGCAAATTAACCAAGTAGCACTTTTTCAATTGTACATGTAGTACGACCGAATAGCTTAGTGGGTTTGTGTTTCGCCTTTCAACTGAAAAGTTGCAGGTTCGAAACTGGTTGATAGCTAGTTCGTTGTCCTATAGCAATGCACTTAACGGACGTTGCCTGAACTCAGTGGATTGAAGAGTTCCATCAAATTGAAAGAATATCTTAATCATACACAATTAATAACATCTCAATTAATAACATGAAAGAACATCTCACTTTATTAAACTCCCCATTGTAAATGCAAGGTGATCTAACGATGTGTTAACACCCTTGCATTTTCCCATAAACATTATTATTTTATCCCAAATTATGCATGGTACTCACCCCACCAAGCCTCATGACAAGTGCAACTGCTGTTTGAGCAATTTCCATATCCCGAACACTCAATGTCGCAAGCGATCCCAGTGTGACAGGAATCACACACGCACTCCCCATCGGAGGGATTTCCATGAACACAAGGTTTCTCGCAGGCATCACCGAACCAACCTGAGGATTACACCATTTGGAGTTACATCATCAAACCCAGTGTTTCCAAATCGAAAGAAAGAATTTAATAAGTCCATGACTGCATTTAGGCTACTATAATGCATTGGAACTTTTTTATTATTGAAAATTTGTAATAGCCCACACTTTGATTTTTCAGAAATAGTTGAAGTTAGTCCGCACCCAAAAAAGGTTGGGAAACACTAATTTAACCACATTGCATTGGCAGATTCTTGTTAAATCAGATAATTGTGATATTTTAGCCGATTTATATTATATTTCAATTTAAACACTGAGATCATGTTAGATTTGATATATTAGCTGATTTATATAAAACTGGTGTTTTTCCACCCCAAAGTTAAATAGATTTTAAGACTGAGATTATGTTATTCTGATGGATATTTGATTTTCTGATCTAATGAATTTTTTTGACGATCAATGTAAAAAATTTCCTGGTAACTAAACCAGTATACGATTTACAACAGAATATACAGTAAAACAATCAAACAAACTTTGCAGAGTAGGCAGTATCTGACTAACCTTGTTCACATGCTGAGCACGAAGGAAGTGTAGTGGATGCATTACATACGGATCGGCCATTGCAGTCAGGCTCGCCTGGACAATCGGGAATGTGGCAACCTGACCCCTTCCAACCCACTTCACACCAACACTCCAAGTTGATCAGGTTGCATGTTCCCTTTCCACTGCAAGGCACTCCTAAAGTGGAAACAAATCATTTGTACGATAAAATAATTATGTGTATTCCTGTGAATGAGAAAAACACAGAGGGTTTAATACACAGAAAATTGTCAGACTAGCAAGAGACCAGTTTTGAACCGGCGGAAAGATGACACACTTTTATTAAATCGATTATAGTAACAATGTAAAATCGAACATGAGGCTTACCTATGCCGGGACAACTTGCTTGGTTGCAGTAATCTCCCCAATAACCAGTGTTAAGCCCAATATGATCAGTGCAGTCGCACGAGTCAGCAGAGCAGTTACCAACTCCCCCACACATGACATCGCATGAAGTTCCATGGTAGCAAGGCTCACAATCACAATATCCACTGTTTCGGGGAAGTTCCTGGCCATGCTCACACCTCACATTGCAAGACGGGCCCATCCAGCCATCAATGCAGTCCCGACACTTCGGTACCTCACCTAGATGACAAATGTTTTTACAAACTCCACTACTTATCCTATAAACTTATGCTATGTGTTGTAAATTACAAATATTATGACCAAACAGGTTTTTGGGTAAATTCCTATTCTGCCCAAAAAGGGTAGTTGTTTCTTTTAGGAAGCATAGATTCCAATGGGTTGTTCTAATATTAAAATAAAGAGTGAACTGTAATAGCCGACATAACCCGAGAGGCTGTTGCTTCAATGATTAGGATAGGATATTCATTTTTATCCTTGTAAATTTTAAAACGCAAGGGAGACGATTACCTCTAACTGTAGGGTTACCGGGGCTATTGCGGTGTGTGGTGCGTGATTTGGACATTCCATCAATTTGGTAAAAACCAATATTTCTCTAAGTTCCGGCAATAAATTCGTTGAGTTCTTTGACAAAGGACACAAACAACTAGCTAGAAGCCAGCTTCAAATCTACAACTTTTCGGCTGAAAGACGACACACTAACCCACCGATCTAATCAGTCAAATTGAGTTACTAAAACTGGCATTTTAACATTCCAAAGACAAACAAAAGTATGTTATATTTAACCACCTTGTTTGAAAGCAAGTGACTCGAAGTCACTTGGATAGCATTCTCCACGGTTGTTGCAGTCATCCAGACACTTAGGAATGTGGCAGCCATCGCCCGTCCAACCAGGGTCGCAGAAACATTGGCCAGTGGCAGAGACGCATTGACCATGTCCAGAGCAGTCAATTTCATTGACACCTATGTGGGAAAAGTTAAAACTTAAAAATCAGAGGTAATTAAAGGATAGGATATTCATGTGTATCCCTGTGAGAATGCATAAGGTGGTAGTTGTTGGATCACCTCACATCCACCATCAGGTTATCTAAGCTATTACAGTGACTTGTGTATAATTCACATGTTTCTTTAATTTATTAGAAGCCATCATTCTACTAGGTTTAAAGAATGTATTTTAAGTGCGCTTGCGCATAGTGACACGTAATACAACTAGTTAGAGACCAGTTTTAAATCTGCAACCCTTTGATAAAAAGGCACTAACCAACCAACTAAAATATGATGAGAAGTACAAACCTGGGCATCCTGGCTCTTCGCAGTATTGCCCTCGTCCGCCACTAAAACCACAGATGCAAGTTCCTTCCGGAGAGCAGCTTCCTATATTAGAGCACAACACATCACATGCATGTCCACTGTAGCATGGAGCACATGAGCAGTTCTGTGCTGCTTCATTGATAGATCCGTTTCGACACTGGTATTCGCATGCAATCCCATAGTAACCGGCGTCACAGCTGCACACTGGTGATTCTTCGATCAAACTTATACCATCATCTCCCTCCATTAGTGGCGCTTCTACACAGGTACCCCTGTTGTTGCAGTCTGGATCCGCGGGGCAGTCAGGAATGTGGCAGCCCACACCCGACCATCCACCCACACAAACACACTTCCCAGAAGCAAGGTTGCAGTCTCCATGTCTGCTGCAGTCTCTCTCATAACCAGGACAACCTGCCACATCACAACTATCCCCACGCCAGCCATTGAAACCACAGTCACATACTCCATCAGTGCAGTTCCCCTGTAAATGATTAATGTATTCTGATTCACCACACCTCTATGTTTTCTGGCCGCATAGGATAGGATTATTTCTCTTTATCTTTGTGAATAAGACAATTCAAGGTGGGTTACCACACAAGCAATCATCAGATTACCTTAGACCCACTTTCAGATTACTGGAGCTATTTTATTGTGTTGTGTATGAAGGAGACTTTTCTTCAATTTGGTAGAACCTATTATTTCTCTGGGTTCACGCAATGTTTATAATCTGTCGATTGCCCGTGTTAACACCACTTTCCTTTTGCCATTCACGGGAATAAACATGAATATACTATCCCTATTCTATTCTTTTATCCTAAATACAAGCATCCTTCCCTAACCCTAACCCTAACCCTAACCTGCAGATTGCAGAGCAGACTACAGTCATCCCCAGCATAGCAAGGATCACATTGACACCACCAAGTTCCATTAATGGTTCGCTGTGGTGTGCCATGGTGGCACGTCAGTTCACATTCATCGCCCATGTACGGATGGTCACAAACACAATACGGCTCCTGGTACTGGTATAACGTGGTTGCAGAGGGAACGGAATTGATGATTGACAGCGGCGGTTGGCACTGCCCTCTACCAAGGCAATCAGGCACACCTGCATGACATAAAATGACATAACAAGAGTGTTGCCTTTCAACAAAGGGTTTGCAGGTACGAAACTGGTCGCTAGCTAGTCATTTGTGTCCTTAGGCAAGGCACCTAATGGACATTGCCTGAACCTAGTGAATTATTGGGTTCTACAAAATAGAAGGAACGTCTTAGTCATAAACAACACACTGCATACCAACCTGAACAATCTGGAATATGGCAAGCAACGCCCTTCCAGCCAGGAGCGCATTCACACTCCCTGCTACCCAGATTGCAGTCTCCATGCCCAGAGCAATCAAGAGGCCATCCAGGGCAGCTTGGGATCGAACAGGTCGGTCCTTTATTACCGATCTCAATGTAACATTCGCAATACAATGCCCCAGTAGTGCTGTGTGCAACGCATTCTCCAAAACCTAAACCAAGAATTAAGCATTATAAAAATTCATAATTTTATCTGACTTATTAGCTCAGTGGGTTAGTGTGACACCTTTCAACTGAAGGGTTGCAGGTTCGAAACTGATCACTACCTTGTCGGTTGTTTCTTTGGGCGAGGCACTTAACGAACATTGCCTAAACCCTCTTAATATATGAAATTTCTTAATCATACACAACACATTAAAATAGCTCCAGTAACCCGACAGTGGGCATGAGGTAATCTGATGAATACCTATGGTTTTTTTATTCACAATGATAAACATGAATATCATGTTAAGCCCAATATGGTCAGTGTATCATATCATAATTGAGTCCAACGGTCTTGAAAAATCAGACCATTACATCACCTGAGCATATAGAGTTGCATCCCACCCCTGCATAACATGGTTCACAAGCACACTTCGATCCATCCACGTTTGTTCCATTGATACAAGGCTCATTACAATATTCGCCGCCCCAGTTCGATGCACACCTACAATAATTCCACTCTTGTATTAAACAATAATAATATATATTATTACTGGAATTAACTTAAATAATTACAAGTTGTAATACAATACATCACAGTATTGAAAAACACTTTTTTAATAATCGTGGTCATCTCAAAAATGTCAATTTTTTGGACTACGTTATTATTTATAGTTAGTTTTAGTTTCTATTTTGTAAACTAGTATTAAATAATGGCAAATAAGGCAAATCACAACACAGGAACAGGAAAAGATGCAAAACGGACATTTGTTAAAACATGTCAATAAAAAAGGGATAAATAAATAAATACAGCGGACGCGGCCGCCAAACCTGGACGAAAAACAATACTGTGAAAAAAAAACAAAAACAATTACGATTATTGAAACACAATTAAAAAACAACAATAACGACATAACAACAAAGTTGTTTGATACAATAAACAGGTCGACATACTTGCACTGTCGTGGTGAAGTATCCAGGCACTCCCCATGTCCATTGCACTGTTCGGGGCACTCTGGTGTGGCACAGTCGACACCAGTCCACCCAGGGAAGCATTCGCATGAACTGCTCGTCACAGAGCACATTCCGTTACCACTGCACGAGCCATCCACGCCTGGACAACCTGGCAGTGGAGTTTAATTTATAACCTACACATACAAATTTACAGCGTCAACCGAACCTTGATATTGGCATTTGTCACCGACCCAAGCATCCCCTGCTGCTCTCTCGCATAAACAAACACCTAAGTCCACGTCACAAGCGCCATTGTTCGAGCACTCTATGTCACAACGCAGGCCCGAGTAGCATGGATGGCAGTTACAGGATTGTAAATCACTCGACTGTGGGTAAAGGTTAAGAATATGTGGAAGATATATTTTGCTGAAGAAAACTTACCACTGTGCCGTTTACACATTGAGAGCCGCATGATTCACCGAACCATCCTTCCACACAGTTAAGACATCGAGGCAGAGTTATCAGTCTGAGCACAGTCAACCCAATATCCAGCTGATCGTTAACATTGGCATAATATGGTGTTGTGGAACATACACCCTTGCCATTGCAGTTAGGTTCACCTGGGCAATCAGGTTCTGAGCACCCAATGCCATTGAACCCTTCATCACAGGTGCATGTCTGCAAAGCAAAATGTGTGAGTTGCTATAACCATCTGAGTTGTTACATTTGTCCGACCAATTAGCTTAATAGGTTAGTGCGTCGCCTTTTAACCGAAGGGTTTCAGATTCAAAACTGGTCGCTAGCAAGTCTGTTGTGTCCTTGGGCAAGGCACTTAATAAACATTACCTGAACCTAGTAAAAGGATGGGTTGTACCAAATTGAAGGAAAGTCCAAATTATACAAAACACACTGCAATAGCTCCAGTAAATCGACAGTGGGCTTGAGGTGATCTGATGATTGCTCGTGTGTTAAGGTCTCTTGTATTTTCCCATCCAAAGGGATAAATATGAACATCCTTTCCTAGCATGGCAAGTGCATAATGAGCAAAACCTGGGTTTCATAGTTGCATGATCCATGACCAGAACACGATTGGGAATCCCCTGGGCACCCCTTCACTTCGCACTTTTCTCCCCAATATCCAGCGTTGCAGGCACACGAGGTGCCAGAGCAGAGGCCGTGGCCTGAACATTCAGAGGTGCACCCAATTCCAGCAAAGCACTGTCAGAAATTTAAAAACGGTAGACAGGTTAATGGTAAGCTGGTACCAGGATAGTGTCAAAAATCAAAATAAGATAGTGTCACAAATTAAATGTTAAAAAAGGTAGGTAGGTCAGTGGTGAAATAATACCGGGTGGCAAGTGCACTGGTCACTGTTGGCTACTATCTGCGTCCCATTAAAGCAAGGTTCATCGCAGCCGACGCCCATCCATCCAGCCGCACAGTTGACACATCTTGGTGGTTCGAAGTTGACACCATCACACACACCACGACCCATACAATCCGGCTCTCCAGGGCAATCTGTGTGCTCACAGCCATACCCCACCCAACCAGGCTCACATGTGCACACAGATGTCGCACTGTTGCAGGTTCCTAGGTCGAAATAATATGCAATAAACAACAAATCAAGTACGGTTGTGTGGCTGAATGGTTATAGACCGATACATATAACTTTTCTATTTAAAAACGGTCTCGGTGACAAGCCCATCAGTGGTTCGAAACCTATGCCGATAAAAAAACTAAATAAACAACAAATTAAAGAAAATCTGTCATATAGCCTACCTCGTCCAGAGCAATCCATTTTATTCAAGCCAGGGCAGCCTGGAATATCGCAGAGTTCACCCTTCCATCCACTTGCATAATCGCAGTGACAAATCCCATCAACGATCTCGCCATGTCCAGAGCATTCCGAGTTGCATCCTGTCCCAGCCCATCCTCTATCGCATACACAATTTCCACTGTTTGCTGGTTCCTGCATAGAACATGACATGACACAGGTCTCGATGGAGAATAAGTCCACAGTGGGTTACTGGAAGTATTGCATTTTAAAATGGGAAGTTTTCTCATTTTTTTTATTCATATCTAGTAACTTGCAGCCCAACACTAGGAAATAGCAAGGTGTGCTTGGAATTTGCGCTCCTTTAGCAGATGGCCTACTGATGAGTCAGACCTGGGGAATGCAATCTTGGATTCGGAGTCACATGTGGCTCTTTTGTCCTTTGATGCAGCTGTTATTAATTTTATTATTACTGTAGCGAGCGCTTAAAAAGTTTATTATTACTTTTGTGGCTCTCAGTAAATTATTTTGTGGAATATAGGTTAGAATTGCTAAAGGTTGATGACCCCTGAGCTAGACTGATTAAAACATAGTATTTTCTGAGGAAACATAAGGAAAAGTCATCAGCTGCAACAGGTTACCTGTTTTCCATGTAGACAAGGTGACCCGCAGTCAATACCCATCCAATCTTGGTGGCAGTTGGTACAAGTTGGAGGATCAACCTGATCATTGCAGGTTCCACGATTATTGCAGTCAGGGTCGCCTGCATACAGAACAACATGTAGTTTAATCTGCTTAATTAGTTTTCGTGAGTAAGGCAATGATATTCATTATGACACATTCTTGCACGGTTTTCTTTGCCATTGCAATGTATATATATATTTAGTGCATTTTTGATTGATCCATTTAAATCCACCGAATTGTAGCAGTGTCTGTTAAGTGCCTTTTTCAGAGTGAAATCTTATTGAAAATGTAAAGATCAAATAAGCAGTTGCCTGGATAGACCTCTCAAATATTCCCTGGTCAAGACTACAAGGTGGAATGGTTTAAGACACATATAATTTAGCACATTAGTGAACATTACTACCTGGGCAGTCAGGATATTCACAACCGATCCCACGCCATCCAGGCTCACATGTGCAATCTGCCTCCGCACTGTCACACTCCCCGTGGCCCGAACAATCCAATCCATTCAACCCAGGACAACCTGCCAAGAACACTCGCTGGTTACAATGAAAATTGTATTTGTATGTTGTGTTTAGTCCACTCTATACTTTGTTTTTGTGATTCAGCACACGAATATTAGATACAGCCACTGAAATGATGGGTTCTATCAAATGAAAGAACTGTCTGATTTACAAAAAAACTGCAATAGCTTTGGTAAACCGACGCTGGAGGTAATCTGACGATTGTCTGTGTGTTATTAACCCCCTTAGTTTTTCCTATTCACAGAGATAAACATGAATATTTAATTTTATATGGCTAAAAAGAACGTTTTTAGATTAGCATTCCAGTCGATGTGACAAACCTGGAATGTCACAAAGGTCTCCCTTGAAACCGAGGTTATAGAAGCAACTGCATGAACCATTGACGATCCTTCCATTGCCTGAGCATTCTGAGTTGCAGCCAACACCAGACCATCCTGGTTGACACACGCAATTGCCGCTGTTCGGTGGATCCTGGCAAAAAGGTAAAGTGAACACAAAAATTATTAAAATAAAAATAGGAGAGGATATTCGTGTTTATCCCTGTGAATGGGAAAACGCAAGAGGGTTACACACGAACAATCATCAGATCACCTCAGGCCCATTGTTAGGTTACTGGAGCTATTGCAGTGTGCTTTGTATGATTCAAACGTTTCTTTAATTTGAGTTCAGACAATGTCCGTTGAGTGCTTTACTCAAGGTCCAAAAAATAAGAGGTATACCTGCACGCCGTTTACACATGGATCATTACATGCTTCTCCCATCCATCCAATTTGGCAATCTCGGCACACTGGTGTCGTCAACAGTTGTTCAAGCATTTCGCCAGCTGCTGAGTGATCAGGATTTTCGGCTGAGTGATCAGGTTCTTCAGTTACACAAGTTCCACGGTTGAAGCAATCTGGTTCCCCAGGACAGTCCGGCTCATGGCATGCCACGCCTCTCCAGCCAGCATCACACACGCATGTATGAGTTGAACTTATGCATTCTCCATGGCCTGTGCAGTCTAATCCGTTATAGCCGGGACAGCCAGGCACTTCACAACTCTCCCCCCGCCAGCCAGATAGTGGATCACAATCACAAGTTCCACTGTTGCAGACTCCGTACCCAGAACAAACCACATTGCATTGCTTTCCAGTCCAGCATGCGTCGCACAGACATTCATCAGATGTTGGAGTGAATAAAGGCTTTCCTGTTTCCCCGTCAATCAAGATCTCAAATAATGCACTTGCTTTAGTGACATTTCCATTTGCACAGTGATATTGACAAGCAGAGCCAAAGTATGACTCACTACAAGTGCAAACAGGTTGTGCATCTTGAGAAAGTCCACACGAGCCATGCGATGAACAATCCGGATCTCCAGGACAATCTATCACTGAACAATCTCCACCAAGCCAACCAGGTTCACAATAACACTGATGAAGTGCTTTGTTGCACAGACCACGTCCACTGCAGTACTGAAGGAAACTTCCGGAAATTGAGCTTCCAGGACACCTTGCTTCATTGCAAACCCTTCCAGTCCACCGATCGGTATCTGTGCACATACATGATCCCAGTCCAGTTGTGGTGTTTTGGTAGCATGACCCTCGGGCTGAACACTCCAACTCACAGAAAGGTCCCGAATAACAAGGTTGACATTGACAAGTGTCGTCAACGCATTGTCCCCGTTCGTCTGGGGAACTCGATCCACAAAGCAACTCACAGTTCTGGCCACTGTAGCATGCGTCACACTCACATTGCCCAAACAAATTGCACTTTCCATGGCCATTGCAGTCAGTAGCCACGTGGCATGAATGTTCGCATCTCATGCCCACGTAACCCTCATCGCACAGACAGCAGCCAGATTCGAAGTCACAAGTCCCACGGCCATTGCAGGTAGAGTTTGCATCACATTGGAACTGACAGCTGAAGCCAACATACCCACTATTACACACACATTGATTGAGTGTGTGGTTCCAAACACCATTAGATGAGCAGTAATCTCTCCCAACAGCTGGACTACCTGACCTCATCTCTGCATTACAACCACACGAGTGCTGCTCTCTCGCTTGAGGCGACAAAAAGAAGTCGAAATAACCAGTGCTTGACAACGGACACAAACTGCCGATTTCTCCTCCATAAGAAGGTGAGCTTCCTCCATCAACCCTTCTCCTCCAGAAAAGAGGTTTAGGGATGCCTGATGGGGAGAAGGTCTTAATCCTTCCACCCCCTCCTCCTCCTCCAACTCTGGTGCAATATCTGTGCGAAGATCTTCCATGAGTGTGTCCACCATTTGCCCTGACCAAGCCCCATCCCTCAAACCAGTTGTTTTGCATGGTGATGGATCCCCCTGACCCTCCACCTCCATAAGACCCTGCATTTTGCCCATTAAGACTGATCACACCATCTATCACAGCAAGATCACTTGTGGTCAACAGGAGAGCGCCACCGCCTGCAAATTTAATGAATAAATAGGATAGAATAGAATATTTATTTTTATCCCCGTGAATGGGAAAACCAAGGGTGTTAGCCCCCACTGTCGGGTTACCAGAGATAGCTATTGTAGTGTGTTGTGTATGATTTATATGTCCCTTTAGTTAAGAAGTGCCCATTAATCCACTGCGGGTTCAAATTACGTAGGTTTAAGCACACAACTGACTAGCTAGTGTCTAGTTTCGTACCTGCAACCCTTTGGCTTAAAGGCAACACCCTAACCCACTAGACTAATCTGTTGGAATTGAATACAAGCCACATTAGCAAGCAACGTACCACTTCCACCGTTGTCTAAACCTCCACCGCTCCCAATGATAGTTGGAAGGCATTGTGAGTCATATGTGAGTCCCCCACTGCACGAATGGCTATCAGCCTGTCCACCACGACCACCATGCCCAGCGCCAGTACCACCGCCGCATGAACACCGCCTACCCGCACCAGCACCCGTTTGATTTGTATGCCCACTATAATCCCCATCAACCATGCCTCCATTCTCCAACTTAAATTTCTCAGCGTTGACTTTCAGTGCATCCGAAATTCGCAGTTTTGATCGATAATCCAAATCCAGTCTACAATAAACAAGGGAGTCAATACAAGAAACAGTTCACTTACACTTGAAATACTAACCGGTCACAAACATCCAGTGTCAGTGCCTGACTATTTCTCTCCAAGTTAATGACACCAGACTTTCCAAACTCAAGAATGGCGTTGGCGTGTATCGTGACTGTGCTGAATCGGTAGTGACCTCTTTCATTTGATGCCAGGCAGTTTGCAATGTAAACACAGTTACTGGTGGAGGTAAAACCATGGGCACCAAGCCAAAGGCGACCATTAGAAGTAGCCACAGTGAAGTCAGAACCTCCCAATAAATGTCCATGAACCACCATTTTGGCATTATAGCGGATTTTACTTGGTATCTGGAGCTGCCCATCTCTGTAACAAGATTATACATAATTTGAGTATTATGTCTGACCGATTAGCTTAGTAGGTTATTGCGATTTAAGCCAAATGGTTGCATGTTCGAAACTGGACACCAGCTAGTTGGTTGGGCTTGAGGTGATCTGACAATTGCCTGTGTTTTAACCCCTTGGCTTTCCCATTAACGGGGATAAATGTAAATTTCCTATCCTATCATTATAATTAGAAAGCTAAGTATAAAGGACGATGACGTTTTTTATAACAAGGTTGGGTTATCGAAGCTATTGCACGTTGGCATAACAATTTTTGATTGATTTAAATACACTACATCAGGCAATTCATTGAGTACCTTCCGCATAATATATTCACACATATTGTCGGTATAAATATCAAATTAGGCAACTTTCCGCACATGACATCAGAATCATGTATCAAAATGCTACTTACAGAGTGATGTTCATCGAGACGCTGATCTCAGTTCTATGCGCATTTGGTGATACAATAAGTTTGGTGTCTTTTCGTACGACAACAACACCAGTGTGGTCACCAGTAAGCTGGTCAACTGTCATACCCAAAGGTTGTCCTGTCAGAGGTCCGTTGACGATGTGTGCACAACCTCGGTTCACCACCCGCAGTTCATGGAGGTGCAAGGGAGACCTGCTCTCCCCACCCGTCCATCCAAGAATTACGCATCCAGTATTCACATTTTCTTGGTCCACGATCACAATCTTTCTAATTGTGCTTTCTGCAACTGTAGGAACAAAGAATTTTTAAATTACCGATTAGTTAGCGGGTTAGTGCGTTGCCTTTTAGCCAAAAGTTTGTGGATTCGAAACAGATCGCTAGCTAGTCCGTTGTGTCCTTGTTTACATTAAACAGATCTAGCGTTGAAACAAGATAATGAATTTAGTAATATATATATATATATATGATGGACAAATCGGTTATTTACTTATATATAAAAGTAATGCACAAAAATATTGGTAAAGTGTCTGACTGATTAGTTTGGTGGATTAGTTCGTCCTCTTTTTAACTAAAAGGTTGCTGTTTTAAAACGTCCGCTACTAAGTCATTGTGTCCTTGTGCAAAGCACTTAAAGGCATTGTTTGAATCAAGCTGATTAATGGGTCCTATCGAATTTAAAGAACGTGTAAATCACACACTGTGATAACTCACGTAACCATACGTTGGGCTCGAGGTAATCTAACATTGCCTGTGTGTTAACCTTCCTGGTTTTCCGATTAAAGGGGATAAACATAAACATCATATCCTAAAACATCCAAGTTACCATCTGAGGTGTCCCGCTTTTGCCTTGCAGTGGAATTGCTATGATCAACCACACTAGGGCTGTGCAGGTACACAGTTCCTGGTCCGGCGTTAGTGTAGCCCAGACCTCCGATGATGGAGAAAGTTCCTCGGAAATGCGATGGAGATGATCCGAGATGAAGAGCAATCCTCCCCCCGCTTCCACCGCCACTTCCGTATTGGACCCCGGACCGTGACCATGTATGGCCATGGCCACCCTTGCTCTGGTAGGATTGTGAGCATTAAAGGAAGATACAACACTGAACACACCCCAATAACAAACCAATATATAATTTAAACAAAGGATAGGATATTCATGTTTATTAAAAACCAGGGGGGTAGGCGCAGGGGCAATCATCAGATTACCTTGTGCCTTCTGTGGGGTCTGGAGCCATTGCAGTTAGTTGTGTATAATTAAGACGCTCCGTTACTTTGAAAGAACCCATCATTCTTCTGGGTTCAGGCAATGTCTGTAAACTGCATTTCCCAAGAACACAACCCACTAGCTAACGACCAGTTTTAAACCTGCAACCTTTTGACTAAAAAGGTGACACACTACCCCACCAAGCTACTTAGTCGGACAATATAAAGAACAATGCCCAAAATAAAAAAAGATAAAATAAATATTTAATTAAGAACATAACTCGATTTATACATACATTTTAATGTTCAATCATTAGCTTAAATACTAAGAAAATTAAAAGCCAAATCTGCTAAAACAGAGTAATAGAGACAGATACAGATTAGTAATATTGTAGAAGAATCTAACTAATTTGTTCGCCACTTACCGATATTTTTCCAACACCAGAGATAGATGGTGATTTTATAAAGATGCTTCCACCAGTACCAGCTCCACTATTTACAGTGTTTGTCATGGCATTCACTCCATTAACGCTTAGCAAACCATCCAATTTGAGATGATCGCCAAGTGACAAGGATAAGTGGCCACCTCCAGCTCCACCATTCGCTCCTACCAATATAATATAATGTTGTGTCAAACAAAACATCTGTACAGATAGCACATAAATATTTTAATACAGTTTAGCAGAGAAATGTTTAGCATAGGAACATCGTTTGTGTGTTAACATTTTTTTTGTTAATCTTTTTCTGTGTTTTTTTCTGTGTGATAACCTTAGGTTTTCCCATTCATGGGGATTAACATGAATATCCAATCCTGTTTTATCTCCAGCACAAAGTTTACTAAAAATCACTACACCATTACTTTTATCTTAATAGTTGGTAAAGCGATCAGGAGTTAATATCAAAGGTTACCTGCTCCGCCAATCCCGGGTGAAGTTGGCTTGGAAATGGAATCGAACGGGAAAGTTCCATCCTCTACATTCCCCACGTTCCTTCCATGTCCCCCAAGTGCTGCATATGAACCACCTGAGCAGCCGTGTGCACCGCAATAACCGCTAGCCTGATGGAGCTTATACCCTGCCCCATCCCCACTGATGGTTCCACCTGCAACAATACATTTAAATGTGAATAGTAAAATGTTACAAATTTGCTAAGAGGCATGATCTGTGCATTCTCGATTTTAATCTGGTGTTAGTAAGTTCAATATTACTTACATAAAGGGCATTACCACATGGAAAAATGGAAAACCTGTCTTGTGCTCACCATAGGGTAACTGGGGCTATTGCATTGTTCAGAAAATTACAGATGTGCATTATCCAGGAAACAATAAACAATCTAACAACTTTTTAAACCTACAGCAAGCTATTCAGCTGAACAGTAGTTCTTACCTGACTCCAACACAAGTGTACTGCTGTCCAGCTTCAAGTGTGTGCTTTCCGATTTGAGCATCCCCCCATACTTGACCTCTGTATTAGCCACAATGAATGTGGGGTCAGTGGTTGTGGTTGGAAACCTTGCCACCAGCCTTCCATTCCTGTTAACGACCATGCTTCCAAGCACAAGGTGACCACTTGGTTGTATATTGCTACGATGTCCATCATAAGGATCTGAACCATCTGCAACCTGTAAAGCAAAGTATCCTTGTGTTATCATTAGGCTAGATGGCACAGGATGCTATTTATTCCTGAGGAGCAACAAAATGAGTTAAAACACATTTTCAGATTGGCAATCTTTGAGTTATAACAAAATTGCCTGAAACCAATGAAGTATTTGGTTCTACCAAATTAAAGGAATGTCTAAATCATACACAACACTCTACAATAGCTCCGGTAACCCAACAGTGGGATGACTACCCGTGTGTTAACCCCCTTGGTTTTCCCCATCACAGGGATAAACATAAATATTTTTCTTTAAATGAGTTACAACAAATGTTTAGCGGAAACCTTTAGATTACTGCATTCTCACTGGAGCTAATGCAGCGCATGGTACCTAATGGAGAAATAATGAACCATACAGGTTACCCTATGTATGACTATTTAAAATGAATAAACTAACAAAACTAATTAGAATTAGCCAAATGAAATTCTGAAAATACATTAATATCCTCCATTTGGAGCATTACTTCACCTGGCTAGTATGCGCCTGTCCCATCACGTAAAACTTGGCTGTTCTTTCGATGGCAAGTTCGTGCACTCCGGTCATCCTGCCTGCCAGTCGTGTCACACGACTCACCAGAACCACGGTGCTGGGCAACACAGCTTCACCACCGGCAGCCACATCGAAGCTGTAGTCACAATGTTACTTAGTTTAGAACTTAGCATTAGCAGGTTGCTAAATATTGTGTAGCATCTATTTCAAAATATTTCGTCCGACTGATTAGCTTGGTCGGTAAGTACATCGTTTTTTAGCCGAAGGGTTGTTGTATCCTTGAGGAAAGAACTTTGTGGAAATTTCTTAAACCCATCAAATTAAAGGAACGTTTGAATCAAACACAACACACTGCAATAGGTCTGGTAAATCAAAAGTGGGCGAGAGCTAATCTGACGATTGCCCATGTGCTAACCCCCTTGGCTTTACCATTCATGGGAATAAAAAAGAATATCTTAACCACCTATCCTATATGGATTGTGTTTGCTTTTTTCATGAATTTTCGTTGAACTTTACTCAGGAACTATACATTTTAGCATTTTAAAGCTTTCATACTAAACGTAAAAACAATAAAATTTTAAGTGTGAAATTTTTTCTTTACTATATTGCTATTTGATTTCCATTTCTTAGAAAAGAAACCTTTCTCATTTTTGTCTGAGCAGGATTGTTTCCAGTTCTTTCATTTTAAATCAACTGTAATACGAAAGTTAATTCCCATCCCTGTAGTAGTCCCGACAGTTTAGCTTTCTATTAGCATTATTTACTGCAAAGGTATTTTTGTATAATATATAATAGAGCCATTGTTTTTTTTGTAACTAGAATCTAGGCTCTTTACAGATCTGGCACAATCAAAACAAGTACCAAATTACTAGCCGAGTAATGGGCCTTTTAGAGCTTAAATTTCTGGTCCTGGGGCTACTGTGTAACAGCCGATACTAATGTAAATTACTAGTTTTAAAGTTTCCATATTCTGGCTAATGACCAAATTTACTCTGTCTAAGATATTCATCCTTTTTATGCAAACTTGTAAGCTTACCTGCATGGTGCATCAAGATAGGTATGTGTGGATTCCACATAATGAACGTAAAGTATTTGGTGATTCCGTATTGTTATGACACCTTGTTTATCCCCAGTCAACTCATGTGCAATCACAGAAACGAAATGTGAATTCTACAAAGGACCAGGTTTAATCGATAATAACTGAAACTGCAAAAAATAAAGCAACTCTTCTTACAGCAGGATGGTAGAAGTAAAGGTTGACTGTACCATGAAGTTGGACCTCATCAAACTCATAATCAAGTGTCCGGTTTTCCATTATCATAGTCGGAAGAGAAGAATGTTCAGCATCAGTGTAGAATCCTCCACGGGATCCTGCGTCGATCTTCAGCATTGAATGATCAGGTTTGAATCCGTCACCAAACGTGCTGTTGTATTTAAGCTCACGATACTGAGGTCCTCGTCTCGATTCATATTTGTACAGAGTTCCAGCCGACCCATCTACAGGTAGGTTCGTAGCGGAATTCCCATAGTATCCCTTTCCACCCTCGGTTGTGTACAGGCCATCGTAGTTATTCTGGTGGCGAATATGAACAGCCATACGGCCACCACCACCACCTCCACCCAGAACTTTCGAGCCATCAGTATTGACCCCACCAAATCCATCCCCACCACGCACTGAAATCTGGCCATGCCCAGAGAAATTGGTGGCCTTGATAAGAATGCTACCACCGGAGCCACCGCTTGACCCACGTGCTGTACCACTTATGCCACCTGCTGATAACACACCATCCAAGTGTAGTGTTCGGCCAACCTGCATATAGCAAAATATAATAATACCATCACCAATTAGCTTAGTTGGTTAGTACGTCACCATTCAGCCGAAGGGTAGCAGATACGAAACTGGTCTCTAGCGAGTCAATTATGTGTGATTGGGCATGGCACCTAATGAACAGTGCCTGAACCCAACGGACTAATGTGTTCTAGTAAATTAAGGAATCTGATTCATACACAACACACTGCAATAGCTTCAATAACTCCACGGTGGGCGCGAGATGATCTGACCATTGCTCGTGTGTTAACTTCCCTGTTTTTCTCATTCACGAGAATGAACATAACTATCCCATCCTATGTATCACTACCATGCACACAATCAGCCGTACCTTCATAAGAAGCGCTCCGCCACCCGAACCACCAGAACTTCCACTTCCACCACTACCGATGTCCACCGGGGCAAACACGGATCCGTAATGCTGATGGAAGATAGCTGATGTGTCATGGGTTCCATTCGTAGAAGTGCTCGTAGCAGCATCTGTGCAATGAATAATCATTAAAACTGCGTTCACTAAGACAATTGTTATATCATTAGTTACCCACAGTTGGTAACACAATACAATGTAAAACACAGCTAATACATTAACAAAAATAGTTTATAAAAGTTTGGAAATCAGCCACTATTTCTTTGAATTACATATCTTTTAAAGAAAGACTAATATCTCATTTAATTTCAGAAAACATCTATTTTTTATATATTTTGAATAAAAAGTGACGATGATGTTTAAGCGAGGCAAAGACATAAATCGAATTTAGAAATATATAGAAATATTAATCTTTCTTGTGGGAGAAGCAAAGAGAAAAGATATAAATTGGATTTAGACCAGCGTTTCTCAAACTATGGGTCGCGACCCACCGGTGGAAAGGAATCTTGGTGGGTCGTGAAAAGTTATAGAAAGCTCTGATTAACTATACTGGCTATTTCCTATACAAAAATCAAGGGGAAATTATCATAATTGTGACATCACACAGTCAAAAATGACAATTACGGCCGATAATGACGGCGGATCCTATGCTATTCTTTCCATAAAAGTATAAGCAAATTTTTCGTTTACTTCACCGTGTCCGCATGAGCGTAAAATATTTGCCTTTTATACATTACTCCAAAGGGTGTGTTCCTTTGCAACGATAGCGTAACCTAGAAACCAACAACAACTATATATAAAGTTAAGTGGGTCGCCATAAATTGTGGTAATTAATAGTGGGTCCCAACTCTAAAAAGTTTAATAACCACTGATTTAGACATTTTGGATTATTCTAAACGCAGGCATCTCCACTGTATATATACATATATATGATATAAAATGATACTTACTGATATCGGAGTGACCCCCTGAGCCAGCATGACTTGCACCAGTAGCACCCAGTCTGTCATATCGTCCAGCACCCTCCCCATGTCCAGGTTTATACCCAGTCCCGTCCAACGTGATAAGACCCGCACTCTCCAAATCCACCCAACCGCTTTCCACAGTTGCTCGGTTCCTGAGACGCACCTCCCCCTCGTGTTTGACCTCCAGCAGGGATGTGGTGACTAACATGACATTTTCATCGTCTTCCACAGCGTCGGTGAAGGAAAGTCTTCCGTCGAACTTCACATGAACATCGGCGACCGAGAAGTTTCCTGGGGCTGTTACGTCGGCGTACTTCCCTCCCTCACGAAGTGCAGTGCGAGAAGTGCAATAGAAGTGAACATGGGAACCAGCCTCAAGGTAAAGTACATGCACTCCAGTAATTGTCCCTGGTTAAAAGCATGAAGTTGTCATTTGTGAATATGACAGCAAAGTTAAAAGTGTCATTCTTTTTCCTAGTATTTAAATGATTTTTACCCATTTTTTCAAAGCAAGTCATTTTTTTAATACAATCTAACATTTTTCAACATCAATTTTTTATGTTTTTACAGATGCTGATGATACTTATATTTTTTGGAAAAATAAGTTACAAAAGGTAACTCAAGTTCTTTATTGCAATAAATACCATGGATTTCAGAATCGATTCCATGGAAATGGACTTCGGTGGGAAATTCAATCTCAGCTGTTGGTTCAACTAGGAAACTGCATGGAGCTTCAGTTCTGTTGCTGGTTGACTCTTTCACTTCAGCGTGCAGAACCTGGCATTGTGGATGGAAGTGAGATAATATGGTCAAGCGGAGTAATTCGTTGTTTGTTGCAATAGTTTAAAATTGCAAAACTCAGGTAACCCAACGGTGGGCGTGAGGTAATTTCCCCTTTGGTTTTCCTATTCACGGGTATAAACATGAATATCCTATTCTATCCTATTATAAATTTGCATAGTTTCAACATCATTCAATCTATGGATGAATAATTATTCCCAAACCACTGTCAGGAACAAATTTAAGCTTCTCATAAATACACAATTTATGGAACAACTTTATTTTGATTTGGTTACATAACTCGCTGTCTAATGATTTGAATAATTTTTTAAAAACCAATATAAATATTTGAAATTAAAATTTCTTTTCCTACGCCATGGGTCGGCAAACTTCAGCTATTTTATCCTTTTGATGTGGCTTATTAATTTTAATGTTTCTGTAGCAAGCGCCTAATAAGTTTAATACCCATAAGTGAAACAATCAGAAGAACAGCGTCTTTATCTTACACAGTGTTGTTTTTCTTTTATTGTGAAAATATTATTAATTTTGCGGCTTTCAGTGATTTTTCTTATTTGGAATATTGGTAAAAATGGCTCTATAAATGCCAAAGGTTGCCGACACCTGTCCTATGCCATCTTTGAACACAAGTCTCACCTGGTTGTGCCTCAGATGCATCTTTCCAGTTGAATCTCCAATAAACTTGTGGATTGTGACTGTGGTTAACGTGCCTGTTCTCCCCAACACATCTGTGGCATTCGATGACTCATTCAACACCGGTTGCGCTATAATGAGCCGTGCTGCACCGGTCAAAGAAGCCTCATCAAACTCATACTGCGTAGTATCACTCTGATGCATCAGTACTGATGCCACTGGTACCAGAACTCCCTTATTGTCCACATGAACATGTCTGTAAAATACCATTTGAACATCAGCTATTCGACAGATTGGCTTGTCAGTTTCGTCTGTGTCTTTAAGTCGAAAAGTTGGAGGTTCGAAACTGGTCGCTAGCTAATTCGTTGTGTCCTTAAGCAAGGCAACCCTAGGAAACCAGTGGATTAATGGGTTCTACCATATTAAACAAACATGTGAATTATACCCAGCACACTGGAGCAAAAGGTAGTCTGACCATTGTCCGTGTGTTAACACTCTTGGTTTTCCCATTTACGGGGATAAACATAAATATCCTATCCTAACTCGTATAAACATAAATATCCTATTCTATCCCTTTTACCATTAACATTCAATGTGGTTGTTTATCATTTTTGTACTTGTGTGATATCTAAAAAATGATCACACCCACCTATGGTCCACTTGCAGGTATGTAAGATTGGTGTCGGGGTTGTACTTGAGCACTCGATACTGTGGTGGCCTCATGTTCTCTTCAACGTAATTTGACCCAGCAGCACCACCAAGTTGATCAGACGCTACTTTAATTCCATCAAAATCTTCGTAATTTCCAGCGCTTTCATCAGCTCGTGTGTAGTTGCCTCCAGACCCCCCATGGTTCAAGTATTCACCACCAAATGAGTAGCGGTAGCGACATAGAACGGCGGCCCTTCCACCAGCACCACCTCCTCCATAAGGTGCTGCACCATTTCCACCTCTCACATCAACTACTCCATGTCCTGATGAACCAGCAATTTAATTCTTCCGAACAAAGGAAAATACAACTAGCCAATCGTCAGATTACGTCACATTCTCTATTGAAAAGCCGGAAATATTAATAGAAAATAGCACAATGGTCAGATTACCACCGGTTTTTATCAAATTGTGGTAAATATTGATAGAAAATAGCAGAATCTTTAGATTAACTTGCATTTTCTATAGAACTGCCGGTAATATTAATGTAAAATAGCACAATCATCAGATTACATTGCATTTTTCATTGGATTGTTGGAAATATTAATAGAAAATAACACAACCATCAGATTTCCAATTATTGGTTTTAATAGTAATATAGTGTAACTCATCAATAAATAGCAAACAAATAGCAACGAACCAGTGACGTTGAATGTTTCAATGATGAGTGATCCACCCGAACCTCCTCCAGAGTTCCTTCCTCCACCATTATTCCCACGCAATGCCAACCAACCGTCGAGTTCAATGAGCTTGCCCACCTTCCAGTACAACACGCCTCCGCCATTGCCACCAACACCAACCAGTGAAGCACCATTCATACCGTCCCCTGTTATACACACATGTGAGTGATAGTAACAACACTATCATACCAATCCATACCTCCTCCACTGCCGGGATGTATGGGGTGGTAGATGGTATCATAAGCTTCTGCAGTCTGTTCAGCATACAAACCACCACCATGACCACCGTGACTGGCCCCCATTCCAACACCTGTGTTAGAATCATTATATTGTTTTAAACCAGGAGTTGGCAACCTAAGGTCCGGAGCCGCATGTGGCTATTTAATTCATTTTATGCAGCTGTTATTAACATTATTGCTACTGTAGCAAGTGCTTAATAAGTTTAATACCCATGCATAAGTAAAAAAATAGAAGAATATTTGTGCCTTAATCTCACAAAGTTTAGTTTTCCTTTTATTGCAAAAATATTATTATATTAGTTTTGGTGTTCCAATTGATTTTGAATCAGTGTAATATAAGGTGGCCGACACCTAGTCTAATCATAAGCCACTTAAAACCAGAACCCACCGTTGTGAGAAATGCCCCTTCCAATACCCATCTTATCGCCACGACCGTCCAAATGAAATATTCCACCGCTCTCTACACGCGCGTGCGAGCATACTATCTCTCCAATGTTCATATAAAGCGTTCCACCATATTTGACCTAGAAGGTGCATTGATGAGTGTTGGGGGAAACTCAGCAACAACAAGCTTCCCACCTTAACGTCAACACTGCTTAGGAGCAAGAAGTCGCGTATTTTAGCAAATTCAACTGTGCCTTCTGTTTTCACGTGGAACCAACTGAATGAAAAGTTGCCCGGACGCGTCATGTGTTGGAGGTCGTATTGCACGAGTGACGCGTTGGAGCCATCCAAGAGAAAGGGCACTGTTGGCAGTTGACAGGAAATCTACATAACCTCCTCTTGAAATGAACAAGTGGTGCACACCACTAATTCTGCCACCAAATGTGCTACGTGTGCCTTCCAAATGTGTCTGCATGAGCAATGTTATTAATACATCAACTTAAGCTACCTAAGGACTAACTATTACAATCTGTGATTATTCATTCTTTTAAGCAACTTTTAATGTATACGACCAATTAGATACCACTAGGTTGGTTTTCTTCCCCTGGTTTTCCCATTCATGGGGGAAAAAAAGAATATCATGTTATCATATCATAACCCTCATATAATAACACACAGCTGTGGTGAGAATACAGCAAACCTAACATTTTAGTCACAACCAAGCCACATAACCAAGCTTACTTCTTCAGGGAGAATAATCTCAGAACCAGCTTCAATAAGGAAACTACATGGAGCTATGGTGTTGCTCCATTTTGATGGTGTGAACTCAACGAAGAGTCGCTGACCACCATACAAATGCAGCAAGCCTGTTCGGTCTCCATAGAATTTATGGATCTCAATAACCACGTTTATATCGAGTTCGCCAGATGTCCCGTTTTCGTGTGTGCCATTCTGTGATAGAAAGATTGTTTAGTCTGCTGTAGAATATGACAGAATGACAAAGGCAATCCTCAAAACACCAACCCAAAGTTAAGTTGCCAGAACTGATTTTTTGAATGATCTATCTAAATCAACTGAATCTGGGCAATGTCCATTAATTGTCTTGCTCAAGAACATAACCATGCACAAAGTTGTAGGGATGGACAAAAAAAACCACAGCATCTTGTTGTTACTGAGATACTATCCAACCAAAAATACAGTCTGAACCTTATAGCATTTAATATTCATGTTTATTTTTGGAAAAGGGAAAACCAATGTCGGGTTACTGGAGATTTTACAAGGTGTTTTACATAATTCACACGTTCCTTCAATTCATTAGAATTCATCATTCCACCAAGTTCAGGTAATATTAAGTGTCCTACCCAAGGACGCAACTGACGAATCCATATTTTACATTTTGATTTTTTTCTTGTGAGAGCATCTTACTTGTTTGTGTGTCTCTGAGTCCTCATGGTAGAAAATGAGCCTTGCATATCCCGTCAATTCAGCCTCATCGAATTCATACAGCCTTGTATTTTTCTCCATGATTACAGTGGCTGGTGGCACGTCATGGCCATCGTTGTCCACATGGACATATGTATGGTCCACTGCGAGATAGGTCTTATTCTTCGCATGATCATATTTAAGATGCCGATACTGCGGCGGTCTCATGTTCTCCTCCTTATAAGCGGTTCCTGTAACATAATGCGATGTACACACCAGCGTAGGTGAGATAACCACATCACAAACCTGCAGCAGCACCATATGCTAATGATCCTGATCCACCCAATCCACCAGCATTGACAAATTTACCACCATATTGGTACCGCCACCTGCACCTGATGGCAATCCTTCCACCAGCTCCACCTCCACCTCTGCCTGATCCACCGGTACCTCCCGCAACATTGAATTCACCTGTATAACAGCCCCATGTAAAAGAGCAATATATAATTTGTCTAACTGATTATCTTGGTGAGTTAGTGTGTCAAATTTCAGTCGGAAGTTTGCAGGTTTGAAACTGTCCGTGGGCAAGACACTTAATGGACATTGCCTGAACCCACCGGATTAATGTCTTCTACCAAAGTAAAGAAACGTGTGAATCATACACAACACACTGCAACAGCTCCTGACAGGTAATCTGAAGATTACCGTACGGTAATATCCTAGATTTTCCCATTCACATATCAATTAACCATTATAAGTTACAGGAGCAATATAACCAACCATCACCCACCATGTCCTGTGATGTTGGTCGATTCGATAAGTATTGACCCTCCAGACCCTCCGCCGGCATTCGGACTTGCACCATCTGCACCATTTGCACGAAGAACCCCATTCATCTCAAGCAGCTTGCCAACTTTCCAATGTAGAAAACCTCCCCCAGCGCCCCCCTTGGACGAACCTTCACAGCATGGATTATAGCATCAGAAATAATAAAAAATTAAAATGAAATCAATTCACTAAACTAAACCAAAACAAATCCAGTTGAGTTGAGAAAGTTCAATATTTGATAATATTAAATCATCTTCATTTTTAAACGATCCATTTAAATCAACAAATTAGTTAACTGAAGACTGAACTAAAATATATTTATCCCATAGCCTAACTCTGGTAACTGATAATAATCACACAAGATTTTATGTTTTAATTTAGTTAACAATACTTTTAACACTTTAAGCTTTAGTTTAGTTAACATTAAATTAATTTAATTTACTGAAAGATATGTTTATCCTGTAGCACTGCTAAACTATAATAACTGATAATTTGGCAATAACCACAAAAGATTCCCTAATTTACCTGCATTACCACCACCACTGCCAGATAGGGTTGGGAAGTACGCGGAATCATACGCATCCCCCCTAGATTCGACCACCGACCCTCCACCTTGTCCCCCATGTCCAGCACCACTTCCCATCCCATCAGACGAACCACCGGCACCCGGCCCCTCTCCAGCACCGAACCCTGACTTGTCCATGTGAAGGATGCCTGGAGGAGAAGTATACTTAATAAGATGATGGGATTTGTCATTATAACCATTACAAAGTAAACCTTTATATAGGTTTACAAAAAAATTATATAGGTTTACAAAGTAAACCTATATACATGTATAAATATATATATATATATATAATATACCCCATATCAGCCATCAATGATAAGTATGCTTGCCCTTAATAAATGATGTCATAAAATGGGTAGGGTGTTCTAGTTTATTCTTGCTTTAACCCTTTAGAAAGGAGATAGTTTTTGCGTAGTTTGCGCGTTTTGACCGAGTCCGCTTTGTAGTGCTCTAATGCCTCTCGTGTTATATTTAGAACAAAATGTTTAACACTAGAGTTGTTCGAAATAAAATTTCCAAAATTTCTGAAATTTTTATTTTTTGATGACGTCACTACTTGGGTGTCCACGTCATATTCTTTCTTATACAATGTTATAGTTTTTGATCTTTTTACAATACAGCTTAATATATTTTTACAAAGTTACTCAGAAACAAATTTCCTACAATTATATTATAATTTTGGTTTGATGACGTCATCAAAATATTATTACGTCACTGATTTCATGTTACAGGTCCACCCATGCCAAATTTTGTTTTGTTTTTTTTATTATAAAAAATGTTAGAATAGAAATTTAGATTGCTATCAAGTCCATATTGCTTTATCTTACTACTTTTTCCTTAAAATAAACTATAAATGAAGGGTTTGAACCAAATTGTGGACTATAACCTTAAAGATACTCAAAACCCCCCCCAACATTGTAAAAAAGACTGGTAAGATCACATTCGGGACATCCCAAGAAGCGAAACTGATTCTACTGCCATAGAAACATTAAATAAAACTAAACCTTTTGAGCGTAGTATTAACAAAAACGTTTTTTTTGATAATTTTCCCTCAAAATTACACCAAAAAAAGTCATAAAATTCAACTAAACTTTACTTCAAAATTTCAAATGCAAAGTTATGTTTATTTTTGCTGTTTTCAAAAGATATATCATATAGCTTTCCAACGAGACCAAACTTTAGCAGTTTCGACAAGAAATGTTGAAGATTTTTCATTTTGAATGAGCATATGTCAAAAAGGACAAATTTGTTCTTATCGTTTCTAAAGGGTTAAAGGACCAATGCAACAGTTGTTATGATAAACATTATCATATAAGCAAGACCACAAACTATTTAAAGTATAACACATTACTGACGAATATTCAAGACATGCCATTCCCTTCATTTCTAAATGAATAATATTTGTACCTTCACTTTCAACGACACCATGACCAGAGTCGATTATTGCATGGTAGAGGAACATCTCTCCTTGGTACTGCACTTTAAGCAAACCATTGTTCAGTTCAACAGGGATATCAACTTTCTGGAACTCTGCACGGCCTCCCCTTTTGACTATGAGCTGCGCGAAGTTTATCTCTCCCGTCTTGCTGATGTGGTGCTGCAAATGTAATGCGGGTTGTGTGGTTAGGTAAAATCTTAGGGTCATGTGTTTATTGTAGGTAGAATCTACATTATGCAGGTATTTTGAGATTATTGTAAAGTGAAAATACATCAAGGCCGACCGATTAGCTTGGTGGTTTAGTGCATCGCCTTTCAGACGAACGGTTGCAGATTTGAAACTGATCTTATGATATATATATTTATAGTGTGATTAATGTGGCTTTATACAACAACCATACCTTTTCTCCATTTTCAATGAGCGCAGTTTGTGCAGAGGATTGGAAAACCACATCACCTCCCCATGCCACTGATAGATCCTCCACACCAACCAGCATCCCAGCAATCCAAGATCGAACCCCAAACAACCTGCTCTTGCTTGGCATCACAAGTTCACTCCCCACATCCACCCTAATACAATTATTTAACATAAGCAATTTAACAACTGACAAAAAGAAACAAGTACTTTAGAAACTACAGCATAAAGGCAACTGTAAAATTAAAAACTGAATTTAAACTGGCTTTAACCAAACAATCATCGAAAACATGCGCACCACATTAATTACAGGAAGCTTAGAAAAAAAACGAAAACCAAATATCTAAAAATACCATTTCAAAGAACATATCAAACAAGGAATGCATACCGGAAACTACAAGGGGCGTCGGTTTCGTTGCTCGGGTTTTGAAGATATTCAACAAACAAGGTTTGTCTTCTTCTCAAGTGAACCTTCCCTGTTCGATCTCCCACAAACTTGTGCACAATGATCGTTGTTGTGTTGCTGTGAGACAAAGGTTGGTAATCTAGTAAGAATCTGTTAAAAATTCTGAGAAGTAAGTTAATGATGAACGATTCTGTTAAAAAAACACATTTCCTTCTTGATTTAAGTCCGACTAAATAGATTCTGCCAAGTTGCTGAGTCACAAATATAGGGCATAGGACACGGTTGTGGAAGAGGCAATGAATGTGCAAATTGCACCAACCTGTCAGAGCCATATCCTGAACAGTTTGTGTGTGGTTGTAGGATAGGATAGGTGTAGAATAGGTTAGAATATAATCCTGTTTATCTCGCAAATTGGAAAACCAAGGGGGCAATCGTCAGATCACGTCACGCCTACCGTCGGGTTACCGTAGGTATTGCATGTGTTGTATATGATTTAGGAGTTACTTCCAATTTAGTAGAATCAATCCTCTATGTTCAAACAATGTCGCTAAGTGGCCTGCACAAGGACACATTCGTTTAGCAAGTGACTAGTTTCAAACCTGCAACCCTTCGGCTAAAAAGCGACACTATAACCAACCAATCCAATCTATCAGAAAAATTCGAACAATCCCACCTTAATATCTCCGCATCCGGTTCTCCATCATGTGTGGGATGGAAGAAGCGAAGATTAGCGTGGCCCATCAGCACTGCTTCGTTGAACTCGTATTCCAAACCTGGTTTCCCGTCATCCTCAGAACTTCCACCTTGAACCACACTGTATATCCACGGCACCAGGTATCTAAGATTTAATTGATTATGCATAATAGACACTCATTTAATTTCTTGTGTGTGCTGGAAAGACAGGATATTCTGGAAATTACCTCTTATAAAAAATAAATTGTCAGGATCATTGTCAAACCGAGCAACTTTCTTGTTATTAGTTGCATTTATATCTACCAGAAAATGTTGCGTCATTGTAATAATGTCATACAGTGCCCGGCAATGTATAGTTATGTGCATGGACTATTTAATATTATGTAAGAATAGTAAAATATACAAAACTAAAATATACTTAATGTTAAGACATTTTAGAAGAATATATATTGCCATTTTCAATTAACTGAATTTTTTATTGTTGCTGAAAAATTAAATTCATTTTAAAACTTATCAAAATAAAGGTGCTATTGTGGCTTCATATTTTTATATCAATAATTCTTATTCCTTTATCAAATAACTCTTATTTTTTTAACCAACTTTTAACCATTTTATATCAAACAACTCTTATTATTTTACCAGGAAATTCAGTCCTTACTTGTCGGAATGCAATTCAGCATGTCTGTTTTCGGCATCAATCCTGATGGCAGTATGTGCAGCATACACATGCGGGACCTTTGCACTCGGCCCAACATATTTCATCTTTGCATATTGGGGCCCACGAGACGTCTCCTCCATATACACTGTCCCTGCTGCTCCAGCTACATTACCATCGCCACCAACCGATCGCAATTTACCTGAGGTACACAACATGTTAGCTTCTCTCTGCTGCATAGGACTTTTTATACTCAATCATCAGATTATCTCATGCCCACCTTCGATTTACCAAAGCTATCGTATGTTGTCTTTCATTAAGACATTCCTTCAGTTTTAAAAAATCCATTAATCCGCTGAGTTCAGGCAGTGTTCGGTTAGTGCCTTGCCCAAGGAAACAGTCGACCAGTTTGGAACCTACAACACTTCGGCTGAAGGTCCACTAACTACCAAACTGATCAGTCGGACAAATTGAAACTACAAGTGTTTAAAGTAATGTTAACTAATTTAAACTAATGCAAGCAAGATATGAATCTACTGTACCAGGAAAGTCCAGCTTCCACGACACTCGCACAGCAATTCTACCTCCAGCTCCACCATGCCCGCTGTCGACACCATTTCCGCCATTCACACGAATCTCACCGTGCCCTGCATCAAAATTAGGCTAAGCATGCTATTTTTGTTACAATGTGTAATTTAGTAGAACCCATTAATCTGATGGGTTCAGGCAAAGTCTGTTAAATGTTTTGCCCAAGGACACAACTGACTAGCTGGCAACTAGTTTTGAATCTGCATCGCTTTGGCTAAAAGATTAAGCACTAAACCACCAGACTTATCGGTCGTACAAAAATATAATCGGTTATGCAGTTTTGTTACAATGGTAATGGGTTACCTGAGAAATTGAGAGATCTGATAATCACTGAACCCCCGCTTCCTCCACCAGCATTTCCCCCAACACCAGATGTTCCCGATATATCAACCAGGCCGTCCAGATAAAATGCATCTGCATTTAGCCATCGCAGCACGCCACCTCCACTTCCCCCTACACCCTGTATATACAACATGTAAGCCAACAATAGGGGGTAATTTGGTGCAACTTACATCTCCATTGCCTCCCCCACTACCAGGGTGAACTGGGGAGTAGACCGAGCCGTATGAATCACCTCCTCTTCCATCAACTTCCAATGATCCACCATACCCTCCATGTCCAGCACCAAGCCTGCAATCACAGTTGTTTACAACATTATATTTGTCCGACTGATTAGTCTGGTGGATTATTTCCTTGCCTTTCGGCTGAATGGTTAAAGGTTCGAAACTGGTCACTAGGTAGTAGGATATCTCAATCATAGACAATAAACTGCAATAGCTCCGAGAACCCGCAGTGGGCGCAAGGTGATCTTATGATTGCGTGTGTGTTAACCCTCCTCATTTTTTAATTTACGGGGGTACACATGAATTTCATATCAAATCATAAATATTTACTCAGCATAATAACTAACCCGATTCGATTGAGAGATGATCCAGCACCCATTCCTTGTTCAGGGGCATTACCGGTGCCAACCATAATCACGTTTCCTTGACTTTCTAAGTCAACTATTTGACTTATGACCAAAGCTCGATCCATAAACAGCTTGGATTGATAGTTGAGTTGAAGCTTGCCGACTACAACACTAAGGTTTCCACTGGTCTCATGAATCCATACTTTTGAATACCTGCCATAATATTCCATAAGAGTAATATAGTAAAACAATCCGGACAAAAGTTGTCTGGCCATTAAAGTTTGTTGTCAGTATGTAAGAAGGTAAAAGGCTGCAGCAATCAGCTGCTTGCTATTAAGTTCAGAGCTAGACATTTAATGTTTAAACCTTGTAGTGTTATGGTTTAAAAAAGTAATATCTTTAAACTTTGTCGTATACAATACATTTTAATTCTTAGCAACTTGTGCTTTTTCAATTTCCAAAGTGATACATGGATCCTTTTGTAGAAGAACACAAATCAAAGTCATTGAAATATAAATGTAGGGTTTAGCACATGTTATTATAAACCCTTTTAAATATTTTACTGCCAAAGAATTAACCATCAAGTAATTGACATTACAAAGTAAGGTGCGCACCAAAAATGACAGCAAAATACTTGATAACCAATCAATGAAACAAGTAAATAATTGAAAATCGGCGAGAGATGCAAATAATTTAAAATAACAAAATAAAAATAAAATAAAACATTACATAAGTAAAAGATGAATCTACATATATTTTATTATCACTTAAAAATAAGAATGAAAGGAATTTTCAGCACTGTACAAACATACCTGTGAACTTCCAATAGTGCAAACTCGAGGTGGCCTGGACGTGTCACTTTCACAGTTTCATGGTCGACCACAGTTCCAGTTCTGTGATAAATTATGGGTATGTGTTTTAAAGACTGCTGTTTTTCGTTTTTTTGTCCTGATTCGTGATTTCATCGTGAAAACAAAAAAAACTAAACTAAAATAATTTATGCACAAAAGTGATGGACAACCTTGCAGTTGCTGAAAACTTGGATCTTGCCCCAGAAGCAAGTTGTAGGTGAGTGGCGCCTGATATGATACCATTGATCTCAGTGGTGGTGCCTAGGAGTGTGGTGCGTGGTGGTAGGACAAGCTCGGCCCCAATATCAATCTGAAATAAACAAGTATCATTATTTTAATATTAGCCAACAAGATATATGTGGGGTTGCTTTCTATGCAAATATCTGGTAGATATAGTCTGACTGATTAGCTCAGTTGGTTAGTGTGTCGCCTTTCAGCCAAAGGTATGCAGGCACAAAACTGTTCATTAGTTGGTTGTGTTCTTGGGCAAGGCAGTTAACAGACATTGTCATAACCCAAGCGGCTTGATAGGTTCTACCAAATTGAAGGAATGTCTCAATCACATACAAAATACTGCAATAGCTCCGATAATCTGACGGTGGGACGTGAGATGAATTGATGATTGCCCGTGTGTTAAACACCTTGTGTTTTAACATTCACGGAGATAAACATGTATATTCTATTCTATCCTATAGATATGGTAAGAATGCACAACTCACCTTATATGCCACGGGGGCGACTGTATAGCCGTAGAGTGATGCGGTACGATCCGCCTTCATCACCTGGTTGTGACGCAGATGAACCAATCCAGTGCGATCACCCAAGAACCTGGTGGTGTACCATTATAACAAACGATCCATGCAGAAGTTAGGGTTTTAGTTTACTTAATTTTGATTTAAAGTTTTCTGTTGTAATTTATTTTTATTAGTGTACGGTTTAACGGCCATGTCATTTTTTTCTCCATCTACTATGTCTATTCACTGACTTGTTTTAACTGTAGTTTTCATGTATTATTCGGTTTCACTAACTTTAATTAAATAAATATGTCAATATTCTTAAATGTAACGAAGGAGCAATAAAACAAACTAAACCAATTAAAATAAACATATTTACTTGTGGATTGTGATGCGGGTGGATTCTCCTTGGAAGACGACTCTCGTGTCGTTGAAGATTTGCAACTCACTCAGCTCGATTGAGCTTCCCTCCAACATGACCACAGTTGCTCCAGTGCTGTTCGTATCGTGGTTATCAACCAGCAGATTGCCATAGAATCCACCACTCTCGGCAGATGGTGTCTAAAGAGTTTGCAATTTCGTGACATTTATGACAAATAATCCCAGAATGATTAGTCTATTTCTCCAACATAAGGCATGATCAACAAAAGCTGATGATTCTATAAGTAGTTGAAGATGCATTTTATTTTGTTTCCGCTATGTTTATTTATTTATATCTATTTTTTAAATGACTCGTTTTAACGAATGTTTATTTTGACGTTTTTTTCTGTTTCTGTGCAGTGATTTGTTTTATTTGCCATTATTTTATACTGGGGCAATAAATGAATAGACTAACTAAAACTAAACTAAAATCATGAGCTATTTAATCATAGATCAACTCATGTGTGTATAAAATATATATTTAATCATTACATCATCAGCAGTCTCTTATTTTAATAGAAGTTATGACAAAGAGGTTTACCTGACGACCGTCGAATAGTTCAATGTTCTGTCCAATACGGAAGATAGTCCCACTTGCCCCACTTTCATCAGGACTGTTTCCTTTTCCTCCCACCGCACTACAATACATGTGCCATTAAGATTTCATTCACACAAACCCACAAACCTCCACTTACGTGTAGATACCGGTGAATCTTGATGAAACTCGAGAGTGAATAGCGATCCGACCACCAGATCCACTTCCACCTGTCCCATGGCCTCTGCCACCGTCAGCCCTCAGGTAACCATGGCCGGTAATGGAGCCTGATAATGCAGTGCTTATGAGCATATAAGAAAGGATAATCATCTTTATCTTCGAAATCAGAAAATCCAATCAAAAAACCCATTTAAAAGTCTACAGATATTAAATATGTAATGAAAGTGACAGTTCTTTACTTTTATTTCACCAATTCCTCTGTTTTAAAACAAACGTCCGATAATCAAATTTTTATTAAGCGTCCAGTGTCCCACAGGTGGCAATTAAGCAGATGGTTTTAATTTGACCTCACTCCAGTGCACTACCACATTAGGATGATATGGATGGGCCTCGAGCTCACCTGTGTTGATTAAGATGGATCCAGCTGAACCTCCACCATGGTTAGCAGCAGTGGCCGCTCCACCATTCACCAATATTGCTCCGTCGTGATGGAAAGTTTGTGTCACATCAACTCGTATATTGCTTCCACCTCGGCCACCCTAGTGAAGTATGTATATAAATCAAACTGTAGCTTGGTGGGTTAGATCGTCGTCTTGCAGTCGAAAGGTTGAAGGTTCAAAACTGGTTGCTGGCTAGTTGGTTGTGTCCCTGGATAAGGCACTTAATGGACATTGCCTGAACACAGCGGATTAATGGCTTCTGAAAAATTGAAGGATTGTGTTTATCATATACAACACACTGCAATAGCTTCGGTAACCTGACTATGGGTGTGAGGTCATCTTAAAATTGCCTGTGTGTTAACCTCCTTGGTTTTCCCATTTGCAGTGATACACATGAATATCCTATCCTTACAACCTATTAAAATATAATTTATTACATTACAATAAATGTTGGATTAATGTCCAAGATGTGTAACATGTCTTACATTAGATCCACCTCCAGCACTGCCTTTGTGTTGGGGACTTATATAAGATCCATAAGCATCGCCAGCCGCTGATCCATTTTGCCATAACCCACCATGTCCACCATGTCCAGCTCCCAAACCTCTACCATCCACCACCCAAATACCACTGTTGACCTGTGGAAAAGATATGTGAGAATATAAGTCAAAAGAAACCATGTGTTAGACCCGTGCGTCGATTGGCAAAGCAAGAAAACGTTGCTGAATGCAATTGGATTATTAGGTTGAAACAATTAAAGCAATAAATGTCCTATCCCTAATCAGTCAAATATATTATTGCTTGTGTAAAACATTGGGATATAAGAAAATCGGGAAAAAAGTAAATTATTTATAGGCTAGGCTGGTTCATCCCAAGCGACAATAATCCGTTGTATAAATATATACAACATCTACAACAGTTCTGGTTATCTTTTCTGGTCTGTGAGCATGAGTTATCCTTTTGCACCTGTTAAAATGCACCACGCGTTTTCTAACAAAGCGAGGATAAAAATGACAAAACTATCACCCGCAAAGTTTTTTGTTCGACCGATTAGCTTTCATAGTTTCCAAAATAGTCACTAGCTAGTCAGCTGTGTCCTTGGGCAAGACATTTAACGAACATTGAATGTGGATTCTATCAAATTGAAGAACCGTCTCATTCACACACAACGCACTACAGGTGGTGGTGATCTGACGATTGCCCGTGTGCTAACTCCCTTGGTTTTCCCATACACAAGGATAAACATGAATATCCTATCCCTATTCTAAAGTTGTTTCCATAACAGGTCACCTGTTGGGTAATGCGAGACGAAAGATCAATCCACGATCCACCCTCCATGCTAATTGTGGCAACACTGATCCATAGTTGTTGACAAACAATGCGTGCTTGTGACCTCATAACAAGTTGATCAACTTCCATACGGAATAGTTCCGAAGATTCGAACACAACCGAAGTATCAGACTCCATTAACAAGACGTCCAGCGTGAAGTTTGAACCTTGGAAACAGGCACAATTAAATCAAGAAAATGGTGATTCATGACAGTCACCGCAATTGCACACATATACTTGACAATTGATGAAAAATTGACGGCCCTATGAATTCTGAGTTCAAATCCAGGCTCAGTAACATAAATCACATAATAACTATTACTGAAAATTTGATCAAGTAAAAATTCCAGAGATTTTGAAAAAGACATTCATATAAATCATTATTATGAATATGCTTCCTTACCTGAAGCATCTGCGAGCTTTGGTGCGATCATAGAGTTTGCTCCACAAACCAGACGCTTTGTTTGTGACAGAGTTAGGTTGTAAACTTCAAGCAGATTTCCCTGTAGTAGAAGAGGAACATCCCACTTCCCTATTAATCTGGTGTCGGCGGAAAGTACAAGGGTAGCTTCTTCTAGAACTTGGAAGTTCACCGGGGGTACTGAGCGTCTGCAGTGGTGTTTAGAGTGATTTTACATATCAACTTCAGATAAACAAACGCACATTCTTTCTTTCAATTTGTCTTTAAGAAGTCCTTCATATTAGGCACATTATTCCAAAAGACTAATGTTTAGTGGAAACAAACTTATTTTTGGACTAAACCAAACATTAAATACAGTTAGATTTGACATGCTACAATCAAACAAATTATTTTTAAAAAATCATAGAAAAATTCCTCCAGACAATAATTGGTATATAAGTATGCAATGGATTTGGACTTTAAGTTTAAACTAACTAATAACTTGATTAGGCGCTGTATCATCAACAAAACTTAGTAATTTAGGAACTAACAAAGAAACGTAAACTGTAACAAATTTAAAATAAAGCTAACCTCCAAGTAATAAACTGAATTTAAGTACAGATTATAATTAATAAATTAACGGAAAACACGCATAACAGATTCAAGCAATGCGCATGATTAAATATGCGCTTAAAGCAAAAAGACTTCAAAGTGCAGTTAATATGCAATTTGTAATGGGTTATACCAAAATTGAATAAAGGGTTAAAAGATAAAACTTAAATACTATTTCAAAGTACAGTTTTTGTACAAAGCACAAGGTACCACCGACCTTTCTGCATCAGGAATAAATTCGATGTAGAATGTGTGGTGTGCACGAATGTAGAACAACGATGTCCCATCACCGCGGATGTTAACCGCTGTAAGTGAGGCGATATCTGATGTCCGATTGACATGAGGCGATATTTCAAAGCGCACCCCCCTCCACATTGACACCTCATCGAAGGTATAATCCGCCCCGTTAAGATACGCTGTGTTAAGCGGACTTATCTTTCTCGTGTTCACCTCATTTAGTATGAAGGGCTTGGGTGGGTCGACATTCTACAAACAACCAAGTTTAACTCACTGATGAGCTTAAATAAATATTCCTGTTACCTGATTGTCTAGGATTAATGTGGTGTAGTGATACTCCACAAGCTTTGATGAATTGCTCATAACCCGCATAGCTTCAATGTACGCCGTACCCGTACCACCGGTGTCATGCGAGCCAACACCACCCACGAAAATATGCCGACCGCGGTAACGGTCCCCAACACTCGCATGAAGAGCAATCCTTCCGCCTGCACCACCTCCGTACCCTGTACCCCCACTGACATCAATCCGACCGTGGCCCTTTGATACCCCTGTGATGACCCAAGTTATCCACTGCAAACAAATACATCCCTTTAATACTCACCAAGGGAGATCCAAATTGTGCCTCCACTTCCACCACCAGCACCGGAAGTTGCAGGATCAGCAGAAGCATCAAGTATCCCGTCAAGGGTCATGGTCTTACCCACCTTGATCCTCATGATACCTCCTCCACGTGATCCCATCACCCCATTGTATGAACCCCCACGTGACCCACCAATTCTTGGCTCATATAAGGAATCGTACGTTGTGCCATCTGATGTGCCACTACGTCCTGCCATAATAAGATGTAGTTTTTATAGATAATGCTGGCACCCCCAAACACTATTATGTTAGTACTCTTTAATGCTTAATATGCTGGCATCCTTCATATTGAGAAAGCTGGCACCACCAAACACTGGCAATATTCAATATTGATAATCCTGTATTGATTATGCTTAATGCTGGCACTCTTCCATATGGAAAAGAACTTACCATTTCCACCGGCAGTAGCATATGAAGCTCCTGCACCATTCATACGAGGTTCGCCAGGCCCTCCGCTCTGCAATCCCCGACCCTTGCAACTTAATGTTGCTTGCGGCTCTAAGTGCATGTCAGTGGCGACCACAGTAAAATATTCCGCCGTCATTTTCGCTGCCCATTTCATGTCAAATAGGGCGGCCGTGAAAACAAATCCCATGGGAGGTGGGCACGACACAGAGGATTGAGATCCCATCTCGAAAGTTGAAAGCCTACAAAGAAATTAAAGAATATTCAGAACTCGTCCGATCCAATGGAATATATATAAACTGCACCAAAGATTTAATATCCATAGTTAAACAACTGTAGAATGTGTGTTTAATTCATTTCATTTTTTTTTTGAAAAGACACTGTCTTGCAAATTAAAAATTTAATTTACCGGAATTGGCCAGGTGAAGAGTTAATTTTTAATCCATCAACAAAGTGTGCAATGGTGGCTTGTGGTCCAATCTGCACGAGTCTTGAAGCAGCAATGTGAAGGTGATGCGCCCCGACAATCTCTCCAAACCATTTTAATGCTGGCACCCTCGTACCTGTGAGGAAAGTGGGTGAGGCGGTAAATTTTAAATAGGATCTAAATCGAAGAGAAGAGGGGTAATGCAAAGAACCAACAATGTCTTTCTCTGATAGCTGACTATTCATGTTTTATCTCTTTAAATCTGTGTTTCCCACCAAAGTATGAAAATATAAGTTAGTTATATATTACCGATGATGTGAGTGGTGGTGGCAAGATGTGCAGATCCTCCTTCATCCACATGCAAACTGACTCGAGGCTTAATCAACGTGGCTTTGGTCTCCGCCACCGACATATGGTAGGTATGATTCTGCATCACATGGATCAACCCACTCAAGTCACCGGATAACCTGCATTAAATGTAGAGTATAGAAACCTGTATTTGTCATATTCAAATCAATACTAACTTTGTTATTATTAATTGACGATGTTTTCCATCAGCTGGCAGCTGCAGTGCGGCTCCATTGACAAGGTTGACATGCTGCAGTTTGGTTGTTAGTGGCTGCGTATTGTTGCCAGTTTTCTCATCCAGGACATAATAGTTATTGCTCCATGACCTTCCAGCGCCATCGATAGTTAGCAGCTCGGTGGTTTCAGCTGATCCATTGCCGCTTGTGATGGTCTCTCGGGTGAAGACTGAACCAGGGGAGCCATGGCATGTCGTGCATCCCTGGGTGCCACCCGATCCACCATGAGCATTGTATGATCCCTATTAAATAAAGAAGTACTGACTAATTAGCTTGCTGGGTTAATGGACATTGCCCGAACCCAGCAGATTATTGGGTTATCCCAATATGGGCTCGTACCTAAGTCAGTTTATTATATATGGCAGGGTATATGAATCAGTCCTGTTAACTATTCAGCCACATGACCATTTCACCGTCTATAATTAATTCTCAAACCTGGAATGCATTGGTCTCATTTGTGTAGACAGCAATCCTTCCGCCAGATCCGCCATTTTGACCAGATCCACCACTCGCAGTGAGGCTTCCATGGCCCGATATGCGATGAGTAAATAGGAGGATGGATCCTCCACTGGCACCACCGTCAGCTCCTGCTGCATTCTGCCCATCCACAGATATTGTTCCTATGACAAGCAAGTACATGTATACAGTTCAGTGAAGAAAAATGGTTGATTTCCAACTGTTTTAATTCAAAATTGAATAAACTGTAGCAGTCATCTTATACTGCCAATAAAAGGCATCTTTTTTCAGGCTTAATTTCGGACCCATTATGAGCTCTTGCCAAGACCGTTTTTTGTATATAATTAGGTTTATGTTTCGATCATGTTAACTATCCGGCCACACAATCATATAAAACATACCTTCCAGCACAATGGCAAGTCCAGCTTGAATCTCTATCTTGCTTCCAGCCCGTGCTCTGCTTCCAGATGCACCTGATAATGAACCAGCCCCACCTTTACTTCGGGGGAGGTACAATGTTCCATGGTATTTTCCTCTATCAGCCAAAGAACCACCGCCATTTGATCCGTAACCACCTGGTTTATTACATATATAATTTGGAAAATGGAATATTATAAAAAAAATCTTTTATCATGTTATTTAGACACGTGTTTAAACGCTGGGTACTGGAAGAATAATTTAAGCGAAATTAAGCAGCCACGTCTGCTGTATTTATTTATGTTTTCTTTTTTAATGACATGTTTTAACCATTATTCTTTTCCTTTTTGTAATCTTTTTACCTTACTGTGCCGTGATTTTATTCATTTGCCATTATTAAATACTGAGGCAAAAAATAAATAAACTAATTTATTTCACCATTACGGCATCGGCAGTCTCTTATTGTGATAGAACTTTCGACAAAGAGGTTTCCTTTTCGACTAAATTAAATCTAAACATATACCAACCCCCAGCTCCATTGCTTCCCTCGCCCAAAGAACTGCTTGTCGAATCCAACACCCGATCAACCCCAGAACTTGTCATTTCTGCACCAGCGTCGAGCTCCAAACGACCAAGTTTCAACTTGAAGTGCTCAGCAGTCAGCTTAGCGTTGTACTGTGCACGAAGCAGGCACACACTTCCCATCATTCCAAGATCTCGCACAAAGCTACCAGATGTCACATGTGTTACTTATGTCCAACTTAGGAGGGAAAAAAGTTATTTACACGATGGGCATTTATAAAAAGGTTATGTTTCAGCTAAAGCTTTGCAGGTTCGAAACAATTTGCTAGCAGGTCAGTTGTATCCATAATTATTCATAAAAATGATTTAGCATATGATTAATCACAGTCGGGTTATTATTACAATTTGCGTATAATTAAACTATTAAGTTTTTTCAATCAATTAATTTTTTGGTTTAAGCTTCGGGACTAGATATGGTTTATTTTCTTGGTTAGGGACATAACTTCAAAATAGAACTAAGACTACTAACTACAATGGACACCTGAATTACCTCAATTTTGAGCCAGTATACAAATCCAGCACACCAAACTTAAATTCCCCTTTTTCTCCAATCTCCACATAAACTCCCTTCTCAAGAACCGCTGAGTGTGCATGCTTCCCAATAACAACATGACCATTGGTGGCGACATGAAGGTCGTTCACATTGGTAAGTCGTCCGTTTAACAAAAAGGAAGTGGCTGAGTATTGAGAATGACCGAACATATCTGCGTCTAACAGAGGGTCTGAGTTGATGGGCAACCCGTTCCCAGACACAGTAACGCGGGATGGTAAAATAAGTTCTCCACCATTCTCCACCACAAAGTTAATGTGTGGCCGTGCGAAACTATTACTTGAAACATTTCCTGCGGTTTCTGGGACCATGAGTCCATTTTTGTCGACTTCCACAATCAGCTTATGCCCGTGTTGTGCACGTAGCAGCCCAGTCTTGTCACCCCGAAGCCGCATAATGTGGAGTAGGAGTTGTGAATTTTGACTGTCAACCTGTTGTAGGCGCAAAGAGCCACTTCGGAATACCTCAACCACATCAAACGCTATTTCAGAGGTGTTAGACACCAAAGTCACATATTTGAAGATATCCAAGTTATTCCCATCTACTATGAGTGTGGTGTGTGGAAGTTGGTTATTTATCTGACGAATATAAACTGAACCGGGACCTCCATGGTGTTGACGCACATTGGCCGGGTAACCACTTGCGCCAAGTGAGTGGACTTTACCCTGTAATTTTATGAATAATTTTAACTCAACATTACAAAAATACGATATTTATGTTTTTGCCACGTAAAAGGAAAAGCGCAAGGGACGTAGTTAAACTCGTCAGATAACCTCACAAATAGATAAGGAAGCGACCTTACATTGGTAATCATCAGATCACCCCGCACCCACCATCAGGTTACTGGAGCTATTGCAGTATATATATATATAATTGAGACGTTACTGCAGTTTTAGTTAAACCCAAGCTATTTAGTCCAATTCTTTAATACAGGGTTAACTACATATAAATTATGTTTACGAAGCCATTTGCAATATATGTCCCTGAAAAAGACATTTAATGAGATTGTTTAAACCCAGTTGCCTACATTATGCACATCGTACTATAATAGCTCTGGTAACTGCAGGCATGTGAAACAAATGCTTCTGAATCAATGCTTTTGCTTTCCATTTAATTTTTATGTCTCAATAACAGAAAAACAAGTTAAATACCAATTTATATCCACAATTGTATATTAAAAATGCAAATATTTAATTTTTTGTCTAGAAATTTCTACCTGATAATGGTAGACTTTAGAAACATTAAATGCCACCCTTCCACCAGAGCCACCGCCAAACACTTGTGCTGTGTTCACTTTTCTTGTACCTGCACCTCCATCAGCGCTTATTTCACCAAACCCATAGAGGTTCCTGTGTAACAGAATTTATCACCATGTGGGTAAAAAAATAATTAACTCTCTACATTCTAACAAACAATAATCAACTCTATTAAAGAAACAAAAATAATAATATAATCAACCCTATTAAAGAAAAGAAAACAATAATATAATCAACCCTTATCAACCAAACAATAATATAATCAACTCTATCCAAACAAATAATAATATATTTAAATCTTATTTAACAGAGAAATAACCAACTCTAGCAACATTTTAACAAACCTTGCTTGTACGTAAACTGAACCTCCAGCACCTCCACTTCCACCATACGTTGTAGCTCCCGAAGCGCCAGACACATCAACCAGACCATCCAACACCATACTTCCACCAACTTGCATTGATATGAACCCTCCACCAAGTCCACCAGTTGAAGAACCACCACTAACAGGGTGTGGTTTATGGTTGCCACCAGATGTACCAAAGTCCTGAGGCTTGTAAATAACTCCATGAGCAGAGCCACCAATGGAATTCTGTGAAAGTAAACCATAAAATAGTGTTGTAAATTGTAATAAAAATATCATGAAACATCGCACTATGGACTATTGCATTATAAACAAACCCATCATAAATTAGTATAGAATAAAATAGATCGGGATATTCATGTTTCTCTAGGTGAATGTGAAAACTAACAGGTAATTGTCAGATTAACCTCTGCACCCATCGTTGGGTTTCCAGAGCTATTGCAATGTGTTGTGCATGATTCACACATTCATTCTAATTAGTAGAACCCATTAATTCGCTGGGTTCAGGTATTATCTTTTAAGTGCCTTGCTCAAAAAGACAACTAACCAGTTTTGAAGCTGAACCATTCGGCTAAAAGGCAACGCATAAACCAACCAAGCTAATTAGTCGGTATATGACACTTTAGTATGAGACGAACATGTTAAAGACATACAACCTACCTGGCTTGCTCCTCCAATACTTCCATGGCCACCACCCTCATGAACCCCAACATCTCCATACAAGTCCCTCGAGCTTGATTCCCTACGAGCAACCCCAGATGATGTAACCACACTACCGGGTTCCAAATGAACTTCCCCAGTTTGAACGCTCATGTAATCAGCGGTGACAGTGGCCCCAGTTTTCACTCGTAGACTCCCAGTAACAAACTTTGCTCCGGTGTTTGGAGGAAACAATAAACTCGCTCCTGCATCGATCTGTAATGAAGCCAATTCCACTAAACCAAAATCACCCGCAACATTATCTTGCAAGCCAGGTTCAGCGATAATCCGGCCTGTTGAGCTAAAGACAGAAGTGGTGGACTGGCCCAGTACAAGATGCTGGGCGTGATGGATTTCACCATCCAACCTCAGAGCAGGAGAGCCCCTCCCCCAAATATGCGTATGGGTGGCCAGCTTGAGAACGCCGTGATGGTCAACCTCAAAATTAACCATTGGTTTGGAGCTGGTGTCATTTCCTCTTATATCTGGTTGCATGGTGATGGTATGGTTGGCCAGAACATGGAGCACACCTAGATATCAAACGTTTGGTAAACATACAGGTTTCCACAGCTACAAGGTAATAAAAGTAACTAAAATTTATCTTTATTTAATAAAAAAATCTATTTTACTGGTGAAATATAGACATAGCATCATCTTAGGATAGGATATTCATGTTTTATCACTGTGAATGATAAACGTAAGGGGGTTAACACACGCGCAATCTTCAGATCACCTTGCTGCCACCGTCGTGTTACCAAAGCTGTTGCAATGTTTTGTTCATAATTTAAAGGGTTTTTTAATTTGGTGGAACCCATTAATCCACAAGTTCAAACTGCCAACTTCCTTGCCCAAGGACGCATTTGACCAGTTTCGATTAGCTTCGTTTAATTCGACACAACAAAAAATTTAATATATATAAATATGTTAATTGACAATCAAATGCAAGCAATGAATGACGATTTGAATGAACCCACCAGTCCCATCTCCAATCAACTCGTTAATCTGCAGTCCCAGCTTGGTTTCAGATCCATGCAGTAATTGGACGCGCACAGAGTCATTGAGATGAAGCTCATGGAAAACCAACCCGTGAGCCAGGTCATCATCCACTATCGGGTAGCAGTATTTCGTCTGTCCGTTCTTGTTCCCCACCATGAGAATATTGTGCACGGAAGTAGTGTCCACAATGAGCACGGAACCCGCACCCCCTGGAAGCCCGGAGGCCTCGACTGCATCGTAGCTGGGACTAATGGATCCTCCACCATGAGCACTGCAGGGGCGTTATACAAAATTAAACACCCAGTTATAAATCAATAAACTTATATTTTAGCTTATTTACACGAAAAACAAACATCTATAAAATATGATATTCATTTTTATACTTGTGAGTGGGAATATGCAAAGGAACATAAACACACGGACAATCGTCAGATTACCACGCGCCCACTGTCAAGTTACCGGAGCTCTTTAAGTCTGTTTGTGTATGATTTAAACATCCTTTTAATTTGGTAGAATCCATTATTCAAGTTTAGGCAATTTCTGTTAAATGCCATACATAGGAAATAACCGAGTAGCTAATCGGCCTATTATCATGTAAAAATTAGCTAATTGATATATTATCACGTAAAATAGAAAAGACAGTTGTTAAAACACATTGTACTTACTTGTACACACCACTAAATTTGTTGTCACTTTTGGGGGAATGGATGGCTATTCTTCCACCACTGCCACCACCACATCTTGTGGTAGCAACATTGACCATTCGAGATCGGTCTGTGCTGGAAAGCGAATGATAATCGACCACTTTGCACGATCCACCGTTTGCTGAGAGAGAGCCGTGTCCATGGAAGGAGCCGAGCACAGTGATCCAGATGCTTCCGCCGGCACCAGCACCAGCCCCCTGCGTCGAGCCAAACTCCGAAGATTTGAGTTGCACATCACTTCCATCCGAGCTGATTGTTCCATCCACAATAAGCGCATGAGCGTTGATACGAATGGTTGAACCACCCGAACCCCGGGCGTGGCCTCTACCGGCGTAACCCTGGCTTTCTGGCTCCTTGTATGAGCCGATAGGGAGAATGCATAACCGAGAATTATGATACCAACCACCGCCTATACTCGCATGAGCACCACCTGCAAACTTTTCAGTGTTTGCCGCAGGGGTATCGGGCAAGCGGTCAAGTGGGGTTTCCACGTCGACCTTACCACTCACACTTATCAAAGCATTCTGCTCCAAGACAAACTCACTGGCTGTCAGCTCAAAGGATGGGAAAGTCGCAATCACTTCACTTTTCATTGTGAATTTTGTCACGACTAAGCAAAAGTGATCAGTGCTGTGTAATTCAGATGATGATTTAGCAGTGAAAGTGTTGATCGTATGACAGCGTTGGGCTGCGTCGTTATTTCTTGATGTTAACTTTGCACCGGATCGTAGGTTTAACTTGGAATTAGCCTTTAGCTCCAAGTCGCTTGTGAACATTGTCCCTATAGACACATAGGTTTAAAACACAATCAAGTGAACTTTGACATACAATACTCACCAGAAAGTTCAATGTTAGCTTTGTGCAAAATGACTGAGTTCGGGAAATGAACAGTGCCATCAATTATAAGATTGTATCCCACTATTTGTTCCTGTTTATCAGTTGCTATCCACCAAGTCTGACCGCTGGCCACTTTGATTGTTCCAGAACCATCGTTTTCAATCGTTTTAACATGAACCTCAGATGTCTCATTGGAAGCACTCACCAAACCATTCCCTGGGTATTATAAAGCATTAACATAAAAAATGGGAATTGCCATTTGAAGTAACCATGTCATTCGAAGTGTGCTGTAAGTGTAAATAGTTTTCTTGTTCCTATGCCGTGACTTGCATTATTTGCCATTATTTTCAAAAAATAAATAGCACTAAAACTAGTACTTGTGATTCTGCTGATGCAGGAAAACATTTTAATGGTTTCGAACTCATAAATATCAGACTGATTAGCACGATGGGTTGGTGTGTAAACTTTAGCCGAATATTAATAAGTCTACCACATTGAAGGGATGTATGAATCGTACACAACACATAGCTGTAGCATGAACATCTAGTCCTATTCTTTAACAATATAGATGGTGATACATATTTAATAATAAACTGACCAAGGATGCGCAAAACATCAATGTGTGAAGCTCCCACAAGTTCCACATTCAGCACCGAAGCTGCCACTTGCTTAACAGTGTTTATAGCATTACGTGCGTCAACTGTTACTTGACACCGGCTTGCAACAGTTCCAATTAAATCTTCCAAAAACAAAATTCCTCCAGCACCAGACACTGTTGCAAGACTACTTGTTCCACCGCTGAGTTGAACAGAGCCCTCATAACTCCATCTGCACACAAAAGTATTATTTATAAATTCCATAAACATCTAACCGATAAGCTTATTGGGTTAGTGCATCACCTTTCAGCCTAAGGGTTTCAGGTTCGAAACTGGTCTCTAGTTGGTCAGTTGTGTTCTTCCCTAAGCCACTTAACGGACATTGCCTGAACCCAGCAGATTATGTGTTTTACCAAATTAAAAAGAAATGTAAATCATACACAACTCACAGCAATAGCATCGGTGGCTCGACGGTAATCTGAGAATTGCCCATGTGTTACTGCCCAATGCGTTTTCCCATTTACAGGAATAAACATCCTATCCTATTTAGTGATAAAAACCTTTTTTTGATTTCTATAGAAAGCTTGCCGCCACTGCCACCAGTCCCACCATCTACTCCATCCCCACCCCGCACAGACAGAGATCCATGTCCAGTTACGGAGTCGGATTTGATGTAAATCCCACCACCACTGCCACCTCCAGTTTGCCTCGCCTTCCCTGCTTCTCCATCAGCACATACATATCCTAAAACAAAGCATGGTGGAATTATTTAAAAAAATCTAATTCAACTGAGTCCGATTGATTAGCTTGGTGGGTTAATGTCCACCTTCCACTGAAGGGTTGCAGGTTCAAAATTTTTCACCAACGAATCAGTTGTGTGCTTAGGCAAGGATCTAAACGGACATTGCCTTACCTAGTGGTTTAATGGGTTCTACCTAATTAAAGGAATGTCTGAATCGTACACAACACAACGAAATAGTTCATTCATGTATTAATGTACATTGCGTTTTTCCATTCACGATATAAACATGAATATTATAACTCCAAATAATAGTTACCGTTGAGTTTAAGCTGACCACTGATGACAATGGAAAGAAATCCACCACCACTACCCCCACTACCATAACTCGAGTTGCCACCACCACTTCCTGCTTGCGTTATTTGCTTCAATCCTCCATAAGACTCTGTGACCGGTGCTTGCTCGGGGTTGTAACCTCCGTAGCCAGCGTGTCCGGCGCCGTGTCCAACTCCATTATACTATTACAAAAGGTAATATTTAACCAAGGCCATGTTTCCGGTGCAAGTCACCCACCATAATTCCCTTTCCTGGTCCTTCTTGTGCCTTGTAACCCCCTCCATTCACATCAATATGGGAGCCAGGATGTAGAATAATCTCGTTTCCTTGAATAGCTAGGGTTTCACCAACTAATTTTCCGCCATAAAATATCTCCAATTTTCCTTTAGAAAAAGAAAGGAGGTAAAAATGTTTATATACAAATTTAATCACACAAGCATATAGTGTAATTACAGTCAAGTGTTATACTACTCATACCTATTGATATTGGGTTGTTTGGATCAAAGTTGCTTCCACTAAGGAATTGAACACGAGCATTGTCTTTGATGGTAAGAGTTGTGAATGAATATCTTCCTGGTTGTGTCATCGAGTGGTATTCTCCGTCCACATATGCGGCAGTACGACCCGTTGGAGAGAATACAACAGACTGACCACTTGCTACAACCACTTCGAACACATTGACAAGCAAACCTGTAAAACGAGGGTCGGTAACCTTTTGAATGCAGTGGGACAGTTTAATAATAATATCCTATTGAAACCAAGGGTGTTCACTTACGTGTTTAAACTACCATAGTTTTGTCATTTTATCGTGTCTCTATAGAATAATTGTGCCATTCTTCTTTAATGTTATTAAGAAGCAAAAAAAAAAAAACTAAACTTAACTTATATATGAATTGTGATATGAACGAACCTGATAACTTGCTGTCTGGTCCTTGCAGTGATACTGCAGGGGGTAACCTCATCTCAGCCTTGCTTGAAACCCAAAAGCTGCAGCTCAACACTGAGTTTCGTTTGTTGTCTCCGAGGACCATGGTTTGACCATCAATCAGCTGAAGCAGGGCATGGGAATCACTGTGGAGCTCATCAACCTACATAGAAGGAGCTGTTAGTGGATGCTTGTATTGGTCAGTTGGCTGCTTTTATTCATCATAATTATTGTATAATGATTTAACATCTAACATAAAGAGACATCAACATGTGATATGTATTGGGAAAATAAACTTAATGGTTAACCAAAAAGGGAAACTTCTAACTTCGAATTAACCCATCCACTTGCTTATCATAGTGTCATAAGGCATGTATAAAACCCAATGGATTTAGTTGACCGGTTGGCTAAATAACTAAAAAAGTATTGGTACCGTGAATTGCAATAGTTGAGATAATACTACTTTAAACGTGGATTATTATAACAATTATCTATCCTAAGAAAAGTTATTACCGTGAGGGTAAAATTTGATCCAATTATGTATAGGTGAGTATGGCTGAAGAGGTATAGATCATCCAAATGCATTGCACTGCCAGCATTTCCTTCATCTAGTATGGTAAGTGGTCTGCTTTCACTGGTTGGTTCACTATCCTGTGTGGCTCTTCCTGTAATATAGAAATATGCTTTAAAGGTGAAATCAACTGAATGTTGCTGGACGTACCAGTATGAGCTGAGACAGGTTGGTTGGAGATAAACAGCGCTGTGTGTTTTGTTATTGCTGTAAATCCCTTCTTCACTTGTTTATCTTCCAAGTACAGGGTTCCAGCCCCTGCAGCATTAGCCCCACCATGCATCGAGTAGCTTCCAGTGTAAAGCAACGTCGATGGGGATATGATGGAGATACGACCGCCAGCCCCACCGTGTTCACCTCCTTCCACCTCAATCCTTCCACTTCCGCGAAGTGTGCCAACCCGCATTGATACTGATCCTCCACTTCCTCCACCAACCTTGTAACTGGATGAGGTGTAGCCAGCTTCACCATTACTGCTGATCAGCCCATCCATCCTGATGTAAGTGGAATCTATGGACACCATTCCACCACCAGCTCCACGCTTCACAATTCCCTCACAATTGCCTGAACATCTCCCTTGTACCTGTCCACCACTTCCCAGCAACCTGGCATCCCTCATATCCCCATATACTTTGCAGCGATCTATCGAGGGTGAGCTGCCCATTGAATCACCACCACAGCCACCATGGCTTCCACCCATCAGCACAGAAGCACCTAAATTAGCTGGTGGAGACCCAGGCCCTTCGCCAGCACCATGGCCATATCCGCTGGTTTGTATCTGACTACCGTACGCCATTGTCACATTTGGCGAATTAACCTGAAGAGCAGAGGATATAATCCGAGCCTTGAATCTTAGATCGAGTGAGTGGAAAAGAATTAGATGGAATTTGTCAGACTTTATAACTTCAGTTTCCGTGGTTTGCGCTCCAAGACTAAGCGTGGATGAAGATAGCAACACCAGATCTGTTAGAGACATTGTCCTTGCCTCAGCTACATCGTCCCTGAATAATACAAGTGATGCGGTCGGTGCAATAAATGTGATGGCATTGGTTGCAAGAGTAAGTGAGGTAACTCCAACGAGCTTTCCCCTTAACTCTAGATCATAAGCTGCACCACAAGCATGGTCCCCACTGTCGGTCACCTTGATTTTACTGGGGAGCGTCAAAGTGGCATTTTCACGGACGTTCACAGCACAGGGAAGGATGTAATCACTCTTTGCACTGACGGAGCTCTTAACATGGAATGATTGGTGTTCAGGAATGATTATCTGTCCGGAGTTATCACCAAGCAGTGCCCCAGTTTCGACAGACACCCCTTGGGATTCAGCTTGTAGCATCACCCGAGCCGATCCTGTCACTGAGATCTTTGAGAATTTAATAACATTGTTTGCCGCAGCAGAGGAGGCCAATTTAAGAATGGAATATATGTTGCCATGGGCCGGACATACAGTAGAGTTGACTGAACCAACCAAACCATTCTGGACTTGCAATTCAGTTACCCGTGCACCAATGCTTGACAAGTAGGTCAAGTATATGAAACCAGCAGCAGATCTGAAAAATATTTAACTGTTACTGTTTTGCTATGTAATGTACTGGTTAAGCGTGGTGCTAAAAATTACAAATTTGATTTTGCAAATTACACACTGCAAAGTAAACCATAGTCAGATTATTTTATGTATTTTTTTTATATCTTTTTATTCAAGTTTCGGACCAAAAAAATGCGATACCCTGTAAATATTTCATAGAAAAAGCAAAAAATAAGGTTATTAGTATACAATATTGTGTACACAATGTAACCATTCGTATATTTTAACTTTTGAAATTAAAATTATTTTGATATACGAAATACTTTTTAAAACATAATTTGAGATATTTTTACAATCTAGAAAAAGCAAACATTACTAGAATTACCTGAAGTTACATTCTGAGTAAGCGCAACCACCAAATGAGTTTATACTGCCAGTGAATTTGTCGAGATTATCTTGGAGTTTAATTTCCACTCTGCCTCCTACCCCTGGAGAGGTAGCTTGTGCAAGCGATTGACCGCCATTGGTTGTCAAGTGACCATGACCAGAGATAGAAGGAGAGTCAATGTGGATGCTGCCACCTCTTCCAGCGTATGATGATCCATCTGGTGTCAAAATTACATTAAACATTTCCGAGTGATTGGCTTTGTAGTTAAGTGTGTCGCCTTTTGCTCAAAAGATTGCAGCTTCGAAACTGGTTGCTAGCTAGATGGTTGTTTTTGGCCAAGTCATTTAACGGACATTGCCTCAGCCTGGTGAGTTATACCAAATTAAAGGAACATGTAAATCATACACATTACATTGCAAAAGCTCCAGTAACATGAAAAGTATTTTTTCCTGCTTTAGAATACATACATAGTGTGATGCACACAATAAAAAAGCAAATGCAATATTTAACAACGATTTAACCCAGATCAACTTAGCCATTAGTGGCGATGAGACTAGACGTATGTGAAATCGGGAAAAACTTAAATACCTGCTCCGTTTGCCGAGACGTTGCCATCAATGTGAATTGAGTCACGAGCAATAAGTTCAACAATTCCGCCATCTCCTGGTTGTGAGTTAATCTGTGTTGTGTTGTCCTCAATACTGAGCCATTTGCTACCCCTCGCCTCTGTAGCATCCAGTGACCCATCAACTGACACCAGTGCTCCACCCTCGATGGAAATTACGCTCCCCTCTAGCCGCAACCCATGCATTCCTCCTGAGGCAACTATCCTTGCATTATCTTTCAGTGTGATTGACGCACCAGATGTTACGGACACGTCCATAGAGGTGGTTCCACTGAATTGCAGCGTTGAGTGGGAATGAAGAATCAATTCTCGCTGGAGATTGACGCTGGAACTGCTGCTGCTTCCTCCACAATTGCCGACTCTTGCAGCATCATACATTTCCAAGGATGAGAAACTCTCAAGCTGAACACTGCTGATGCACAAAGACCCAACTACATCAACATGTGCTCCTCTGTGTACATGGAAGTTTGCAGCATGGAGTTCACCACGCACAGTTGTGCTCATCACCGATACACTGGAGGGAGTTTGTGAGCCACTCACAAAGTTGATTCTCGAGCTTGCCTCAACGATAAGTTGCGTAAAGATCTGTGACTTTTCCTCCCCAACAATATTTATCACCGTGTCACCTGTGTAGTAGAAGATTAGTCTGGTAGAATAGTAGCGGTTTTGATCACACAAATTATGGGTTTGAGTTTTACCTTGACCACTTACGATTAAAATTGTTGTGTTAAGATATATCCTATTTTAAATATATTATTCGAAAAAGGGACTGCTTTTATACAATTTTTAACGATATTAATTTTCAGCACAGAAGTTGTTACTTCTTGATTTTACTTTTATTGTTTACTATGTTGGTGTAATTTTTGCCGGGTTAAATTTCAACATTAATTCTGCAAAAAAAACAGACATTTCCTATGTCCCAAATGAAAGTTTAATAGCTACCTAGTAGTTCTATTGTTCCAGTTCCATCCCCATCCACACTGGAAATCGTTGCCCCATTGTTTGCATTGTTTGTGAGTTTCAGATGAGCATGGTTGAGCAAGACAACATGAGCTTCATGGGGGAGTTGGCCTTGGTAGACATCCCGCCCATCCATAATCACCGTCGTCCTGCTATTCACCTCCTGCACTACAGTCAAACCTCCTTTGTTGATAAACGAGCCTTGGAAGGCCGACCATCTAGTGTTGCCACCAAGACCTGCTTCATGCAGGTTAATGAATACAGGAGCTCCATTAGAGCGAATGACACCACTGCCGGTGATTGCTGCAGCACGAATGGTGAGAGCAGCATTGCTTCCAGATGCGGCATTAAATGCTATTGAGCCAAACAGCTGAACTTCTCCGCCAGTTTCAATAGTGACATTCTAAAGAAAGTTTAGTTTATTTATTTTTTTGCCCTGGTATTAAATAATGACAAATAAAGCAAATCACGTCACAGGAACAGGAAAAAACGACAAAACGAACAATTAAAAAAATATATAAATAAATATAAAAATATAAAAATGGATATTAATAATAAATACAGGGACGTGGCCACCACACCAGATAAAAAACAATACTGTGAAAAACAAAAATTGATTATGACGATATAAAGTATTAATCGATTTTGTCTATTTGGACATCATGTTAGATTAGGGAAACTTCTACCAGAAGGTTGTGTGTTCGAAACCTATCATTTTGTAATGGTGTCCTTGATCAATAGACAGATGATGTTTATTAGATGTAAGAAAAACTAGACTAATATCTACAACACTAAACACACACTAATAAAGTATTCTTGTGATAGTTTCTCTGAGCAATGGACTTAAACAAACATTAATGAACTTATTCTGAGAATTTCTCATATTTTAACACTTGTTAATTTTAACCTTTTATTATAGGTAGAATAGGGTTTTGCCCAAGTTGAATACTACAGTATATGAGTATCTCATCTTATTAACATATTTCATATATTATTAAGTATGCTACATACATGAGATGATGTAATGGTGATGGTGCTTCCAGCCTGGATCTTGATAAATTCACTCGCATGAAATCGGGTTTGGGAAGTTGGCTCAATCGATATTCTAAGTGAAAATCATAGATTAATAACGAGCCCAGATTAACAACCACAGTAGCGCAATGTATTTTGGGGCCTTTTATGGGCTAAATTCCTTGTCCCAGAAATACCATAGACCCGCCCATACTAATGAATGTAATGCAATGTATAATGTGGCACCTTGTGTTACTGTGTAGTTCCAATGCTTCATAAGAGGTGCTACCTTCCACAGTGCACTGGTGGCCGAATGATAAAGTCAGACTTGAATAATCACACAACACTGTGGAATTACATGTTCCAATGTTTTCTTGGTCCAAGCTGTGATGAGTGGAGGGTAAAGTGATAATAAAGTTTCAATGACAACTATAACTAAGTTACGTTACAACTGAAATAGATTACAAACATAAATCTGTATGAGGTTATGTAATCGTTTCCATGAACAATTAAACCCTCTTAAACTCACGTTAGAACTAAATTACTTTACAACCAAAATTCTGTACAATTGTACAGTCTTAAAACTGAACCTATTCCTGGTTTTAATGTGATTTAATTGTGAAAGACAGGGAGTTACTAGTTGGAAGCTAGTAATAACAAATTTTTGTTATCTGACCCAATTAAAAATGACTTTAACCACCAAGTTACCTTGCCGTGCCAGGTTTGATCCGACCACCTGGACATGCTGAACACCAATCACATTTGTTGCCATCGGGGCAGTGAGGAGAGGTCAGGTTGTGAGCCACTTCCCCATGGGGACATAGTGGGTCACTGGGTAAGGCTTCACCAGTAACCCCCCGTATATACTTGTCTGTGACTATGTCAATTGAGTCGTCAATCACTCCAGTGTCATCCACCTCCACTTCATTAGATACACTCCACTGGAGGCGTCGGTTGGCGGGGTTGGAACCACAAGAAGCCTGCAACAGCCTTCCCCCATCCAAGACCTTAACACGCTTTAATTTGACTCCCCCTGCAAGCTCAGTGGTAAGACATGGCACATTGGATGGGATATTCATGTTTATCCGGTAAATGGAAAAACCATGGAGGTTAACACACGGACAATAGACAATCACCTCACGCCCACCATCGGGTTACCGAAGGTATTACAATATGTTGTGTCAGATTTACACTTTCTTTTAATTTAGTAGAACCCTAAATCCGTATGGTTCAGGCAATGTCGGTTAAGTGCATTGCCCTAAGACACAACCGGCTAGCAGACCTGCAACGTTTTAGCTGAAAGGTGTCGCTCTAACCCACCAAGCTAATCAGACAGTAAACACATGCGAACAAACTCTGCCCACCTTCTTCATCAAGTCCTGTGTATGCAGGGTATTCGCTTGCTACCCGACCATTGCTTAACACAGTAAGGTTGTGAATGCCACTGATCCCCCCACACCAAGTGAAGACACACTGGTTTCCAACAAGTAAATTTGACTTGGATGCAGGCAACGTGAGGACCCCTCCGTACCCGATTTTCATGTTGACGGGAAGAACATAAACAGAACTTGTTGTGCCAGCTGATAATGTCTCCAGATAAATTCTGCAAAGCACAAGAACTTTTATACTATAACAAACGCATCTGTGTTTGCATGGTGAGTAACAATTTGACTGTGGATAAATATGCAAAAATGGGTTATTTTAATAAAAAAGGATAACTTCTACAGTCCACCGCTCTACCAACTTAGCTATCGAAGGGATGAAGTCGCTTGTTAGGTAGACAATTGTGAATATTATATTTTTACATATAGCATAAATATTTAGTTTAATTTATTCATTATTTGTCCTAAAAATAATGGAAAATAAAACAAGTCATGATACAAAAAGAGAAAAAGCTGGCAAAACGAATAGTCTTAAAAACCTGTCAAACAAAAAAAGCGATATAAAAAAATAAATATATCAGACGCGGCCACCAAACCCAGACAAAAAAACAATAATGTGAAAAACAAAAATCAATTATGACGATATAAAACCCTAAAGAAAAGTGTGCAGTAAAGCGTAAGCAGTACTAATATTACAGGATTACAATATTACATATAGCGTAAAAGGATCAATTGTGGACATGCTTACCTGTGCCGTGTTTTGCTTCATTTGCTATTATTTGATATTGTGGACAAAAAAATGAATAAACTAAACTAATATATAAGCCAGCGGTAAACTAAAAACTAAAACTACTAACCTGTGCTTTCCCCCAATCACAACACTAGAAGGATTGAGGTGGATCAGTGGTTCAGATATTTTCTCCACATAGAAATCCACCAAGTTGTCTGTAGCACTTGTGTCGGCCATCTTGAAAACCGAGGGCCCACCGACAAAGCGGAGTTCATCAATTGTAGCCGGACCATGCATCAGAGCTGGTGCATTGTTCACTCCGGGTGTGCCTGTATTATAGTCTGACCGATTAGTCTGGTGGCTTGTTGGTTATGTTCTTGGAAAAGGACTTAACGGACATTGTCTGGACTCAGTAGAATGATGATTTCTACCAAATTAAAAGAATGTCTGAATCATACACATCACATAGCTCCGGCTACTCGATGCGGGGGATAATCTGCTGATTTTGCGTATTTCATTTGTGAGGATATACATGAATATCCTATCATATTTTATCCAGAGAGATTGTGACGTAACACAAAATAAGACATGTCTGGCAGCTTACCTCGTACGATAAGTTGCTTGTATCGGAAGTTCGGGAGACTTGCAGAAAGTGGATCATTGAAGTTCTTATGTGGGTGTGCAGGTGGAAGAGTAGAAGAAGTGGATTCGATGTATATCAACCCTGGTCCTCCTTCCCTGCGTCCTGATCCGGCCGCAGTTGAGAATTGGCGAAGAACCATATTATTGATGAGGTTGGAATAAGTAAGTGATATGATTCCACCACCACCACCACCAGAAGTACCACTGTCACCGGCGCCACCATTAGCTTTATATTCTCCCATTCCACCAACATTGTCCACCTGTTATAACGAGTTCAGAACATTTGTAGGCGGTTGAATTGATAACTCACAGTTAGTAAGTTTGAAATGGTAGGTTCCCAGTATTTGTTATATGCTAATTAGCAGGTATATTTCCTGGGTTTAAAAGGTCAGGTTTAAATCTTATACACTCACAGTCACAACTATGGATATATTATATATTCAATTTTGCTAATAAAAACCTTGCCATACACACAATGTGTGTCAGGTAACCAAAATTGCTGATTGACTTTTTCTTTAATTTATAACATGTAGGGGACATCTATAAACGAACCAATAATGATCAAAAATGCAGCTCAAAAGACTCTCTTTAAATTTACCATAACCAGACCATAACCAGATTTATAGTATCTGGCAAACAGCTACTAATGAATCAATTATGGTCCAACATGACTCTTTTTTGGGTTAGAATATCAGAATACTTTAACCAGATAATGCACTACTGATCTTTACCCGTTTTAATTTAATAAAAAATTTTGCGACCCTTCTTTACGTTTAAAATCCTAAACAAATTAAAATATACGATAGATATAGTAGTCTGTGTGAAATTGTACACTTTGCGACCCCTAAAATTCATTGCCTGAACCCCAGTTTGGGAAGCCCTGCACCACACTACTTTGAGCTACTAATTCTTGGGATGAAGGCTGTACTTACTTGGATCCAGATACTTCCCCCAGCGCCACCTCCAGCCCCAGTGTTACTGTGGTCGATTGCATCGTTACCGCTTACACTGATTGTACCATTGTTATGCAGGGTACCTGGGAAAGCATGACAATATGAACATGATATTCCACAGATTTCCAAAATAAGTCTTGACGGCCACATCCACAATTATTTAACTATATCCTTTTTTTTAAATGACGTGTTTTAACGACGGTTCGTTTTGCCGGCTTTTCCTGTTCCTGTGCCGTGATTTAATTTGTTTACCATTTTTAATATTAGGCAAAAAATGACTAAACTAAACTATTTGAACCCACCAGCTTGTACATGTAGAGCTCCACCTCCTGATGAACCTAACTCTCCTCCACCTCCAGCCCCAAAGTGAGTTGGAGCAGAAAACGAATCATCATCTTCGTAGCTCACTCCACTGACCACACCAGCTGCTCCACCATGTGAACCGCCATTGTAGCGATGGTTTGACCCAATACTCGAACCTGGATTTTACCGACTGGTTAGTCTGGTGGATTAGTGAGACGATTTTCAACTGAAAGGTTGCAGGTGCAAAACTGGTCGCTAGCTAGTTGGTTGTGTCCTTGGGCAAGGCACTTAACGGACATTGCCTGAACTCAGTGGATTAATGGGTTCTACCAAATTGAAGGAACATGTGAATCATACACAACAACTGCAATAGCTCCGGTAGGTGAGAGGTGATCTGACGATTGTCCGTGTGTTAACCCCCTTAGTTTTCCCATTCACGGGATAAACATGAATATCCTATCTGATTGATGACTAAGTATTACTACAATCACCTTTTCCTTTCCCGTGTTCGTATCCCATTCCATCTAGGTTGATAAGACCTCCCTCTTCAATATTCAATGAGCTGGAAGCAGAGATATGCAAACGCCTGCCGCTTATTTTACCCAGTGACTTAATCACAAGTTTAGAAACCTGAATCAAATAGATCTTTAATATATATAAATTATCCTTTAATAAAGATCTGACAATGTCAAAAATGGATGGTAAAATGAATTTTATTCAGAAAAATACATGGAGGCAGTTGAAATTATAACTCAACGATAGGTTTCCAGTATTTGTTATATGCTGATTAACATATTCCCTGGTTTTAAAAGATCAGGCTTATACAGTCACAGTCACCACTATGGTCCTTATCACAATACCATGTCTGCATGTCTGCATAGTCATGTTATTAAATTTTTATTATTATTCAAATTGATTCAGCTTGAATTAAAAAGTAAACAAGTCATCACTGAGTAACACATACACTGCAATAATAAAGTACTTACACTGATGGTAGATTGAGTGTTTGGATCATCAGACTCATTAAGAAGTTCATCTGTCAGAAAAACCAATTTTGCTTTCACTTCCAACAGTAACAGAGTCTGCTTGTAACATGGATCCACTATTGCTGTTGTCTACATTGGTGTATCTGCATATTGAAAGAACAAAATGGTGAATATACTTATACACTGTAGTTACCACAGTTCTATACACTGGGGTGACCACACTTGTATACACCAGTGCTCCGAAAGCTTTTATCATGCAAGCACATTTGGAAATTTACTAAATTTGACGGCACAATGCAGTAAAAATTGGTACAATATGAGGTCTTCTGACAAGCTATATGCATTTCATATTTTGTTACTGAAGTGTCTAAAAGTAGTAATATTCAAATTTGCAAAACTAAAATTATTTTGTTTGGCAAAAACTGTGTTTAAAAAATATTATTATTGTCATGCGTCACAGTTATGTACCGCGACACACTGGTTTCAGAGTACTGGTATACTATAATAACAACACTTGTGCTGTGTTTACCACACATGGTGGTGGCTACACGTTCCACAAACCTTCCATTTACTCCAAACTCCATAAAACTTTTCACAAGCTGAAGATTTCCTGAGGCAACCAAAGTCCCCTCCAGCACACAGTGCAAACCCATCATCACGGCTGGTGGGTTGGAGGCACTGGCTGCAGATGTCAACCTCAATATGGAGACTTCGGTTTCATCATGTATACGCATGTTGCTGCTTAAGTGGCTGGCTGTGCTTTCAATGCTCACATGTTGCTGGGGACCTGTAGCCACAAATTATTTTGACGAAATATTGAGATGGCAGTTGGTACAAACCGAATGTTATGACAGGTAGTTGTTTGACGATGCGAGGGTTCTCTCCCACCAACTTTCCAATTCGTAGTGTCGTCACCTGTTTGCTAGTTTGGCCTGCAATATTGTGTTTTTGGAAACAGTGTTGGAAACAGAGAGGATATGCAAGGGACGTTAACATGCAAGCAATCGTCAGATTATCTTGCGCCCTATGTCAGGTTATAGGAGCTATTGCAGTGGGTTATGTATGATTCAGATGTTTCTTTAATTTATTAGAACTTATTATCACACTACGCCTTGTAAGTGAGTCGCCCAATGACATAACCAACTCGCTAGAGGGCAGTTCAAATCTACAACATTTGAAATGAAAGGTGACCACAATTAGTCTGACAGATGTTATTGGTTGGCTCATTTAACTATCATTTCTCTTGTTAAATAAAATTTAATATTATGCAAACAGCTATGTGCTCTGTATGAGTTTTCCTATATTATGCAAAAAGAGACTAACAAAATAATCATGAATTGTTTCACAAATCTGGCCCTGTTCTTGCACCAAATACTGTTATTCTACATTTGTATTATAATTACCCAAACAATTCTAAATAGCTCAAGTTTTTTAATTGTAATCATCAAATTTATAATAAACACCACAAAAAAAGGGAATATTATAAGAATAATATTCATACAAATAGGTCCAACCTGTAGGTACCACAACCACCTGGGCTCCACCCAGGACATGCAGCTCATCGAAGTCACTCACACTGAGCAACTGGGAGAATATGGTGTCTTGTTCAACACTGGAGTTTAATGAGCCGACTACAAGCCATGTGGTTGCCACCTTTGCGTTCAATATATCTTCATACGAGGACATAATATTTCTCCCCTATACAACATGACATGAATATGTAAATTGAAAATTTACCTCAAGTTGACTCACCATTGGGTTCCTGTTGTTGTTCAAAACAAGTTTATTTTTAATTTTTCCAAGCCGGTTTTCCTCAAAATAAACGGTTCCACTTGCCCCACTCCTTTGAAAGAGAGCATAACCGCCATGGGCCTGTACCAATCCACCCCACTGAGCCCCAAGATCAACAGGGGAGGAGTCAGATGTGACAGATGAGGAGAAATAAAGAGCAATTCTTCCACCACCTCCACCACCACTTCGTGATCCCATGTACACCTATAAAATATTAAACTTCAACAAATTCTTGGAGCCTGAAAGTAACTTCTAACCCCACAACCTTCCAACCCATTCGACAAACTGCTTAATTCAGTAACCCCAGCCTTTAAAAATCAAGTAACCCCAAAATGTCTGCTAACAAGCAACTACTAACCCCACAACCCGCCAACCAATTTAACCCCCTGACATAGTCCTATGAAGCAACTACTAACCCCACAACCCGCCAAACAATTTAACTGAAATGGTCTCACCTCTTCCACCATTAGCTTGGATTCCACCAGTTCCTTGCAAAGTCGTCTCCAGATGCAGAGAGATGGAGCCACCTGCCCCACCTCCTCCTTGATGTCGCTTTCCATGTTCTACATACCCCACGCCTTGTTTCCCAGATGCAACTAACCAACCATCGAGGGTGAGTTTCCTGGCCACGATCTTCAGGATTCCTCCTCCAAGTGCTCTTCCCCTGCTGCCACTCTCGCCAAAGTTCTACAAAGCAAAACAATCAAACATCGCAGAATTCAAATATCACACAGAAATAACTCAAATAGAAAATTAAATCAATTAAATATTATAAAACAATTAAATATAAAAAGCAAGTTAAAAGTTTTACGAGGCAAAACAATCAAATATCCAAGAGCACGAGTTAAATAGGAATTACTTGAGGGTTGGTAAGATTCCCATGCGGCCTGCGTTGTCTGTATTGCGAAGAAACAAACCCACCAACACCTCCGTGGCTACCTCCAGCACTTGGTGGGTTATTTGACATTATGCCTCTACCATGACACTCATGCACAAGGGGGTTACATGTGACCTGTGTATAGTAGGGTTATCAACAAAAATCTGGGGTGGAAAAAATGTGGGGTTGAATCCTTCTTAAATCTGGGGGGAACGTACCGAGATCTTGGCTTCTTCTTCAACAACAATCGTCGTCACGTTCAGCGTTAATCTATCCCCACTCAACACAGCGCCAGCATGCAGATGCAGGAATTCACCCTAAATAGATTACAAGTTTAACCTGATAAAATAGCTTAGGATAGGATATTCATTTTCATCCCCCTAAATGAAAAAAACTAAGGGGTTTGACACACAGTCGGCAGATTACCTCACGCCCACCATAGGATTAATTTGGTAATACCCAATAATTCGCTGGGTTTAGGCAATGTCCGCTCAAAGCCTTGCCAAAGACACATTCGGCAGTCAGCTAAAATGGTTAAGCATTCAAAACCAAACACGTTTCAGTTGCTTGTATCCACTCCACTTAACATATGTTGGTTGGACCCAGGGAACTTAAACAAAAAAAAGCAATGTCTATTTCTGTCTGTGTGTCTATATTATTTTTTTTGTTGGGTATTCTATGCTATTCTATGATTTTAATACAAACAACCAGCAAGCAAAAAGAAAGAAGAATCACTTGTAATAGAATGCCGTCGCGATTTGCTCCAGCAACAACCTTTCCTCCACCATGGATGATAATATTTTGGAAAACAACCTTGTTTTCCCCCGTGCTGTTGAAGTTTGACGACTGGTTGATGTTCAGTTCAGCGGTGGGCCTGAATTAATGATGCAGAAAAACTGATTACAAAATTTGAATTGAAGGTTTAAATACCATGCTTTTCTCATGATATGATATTTATGTTTCTCCCTGTTAATGGAATCGTTAGATCACTTAGCGCCCATTATCGGGTTACTGGATCTATCACAGTGTGTTATGTATGATTCACAGGTTTCCTTAATTTATTAGAACCCATTAATCCGCTGAGTTAAGGTAATGTTCGTTCAATGCCTTGCCCGAGTTCACAACTGACTAGCTACCGACCAGTTTCGAACCTGAAACCCTCCAGCTTATCCGGCTCACAAACTCACCTAGCTAATTGGTCAGACAGACAAAGTTAATCAGTCTTAAAACAACATATCATGCACAAAGTAATAATATTTAAAAACTATAAATGAAAAGAATATATTTCGCTTAAATAGCATATTAGGTTTTGTATTCAGGATTTAGAACTAATATTGTAATTAAAAATAAAATGTAAGTACTGTTTTGAAGTTGGCCATATTAACTTTGACAATAATTTGGATTGTTAAGTATAAACATAAATATAAACACAGAATAAATAATTATTAAAGAAACTCACATCAGGTGCAGAACACCTTTGTGCCCAACCTCCAAGGTATGAGCACCAGTAAGGATTCCTCCGATTGAAACGACCACATCATTCACATAAAGTGTTCCCGCGCTGGTCATCGTGGCCTTTTGGTAAACGTTGACTCCGAACCTGAGCTCTGGAGATCGGCTTGGAAGATCAACCTCTAAATTCTGCAGGAAAAATGGGTTTAACTGTGTCAAAATAGGGTTAACCATAAAAAAAGGGTTAAACGTAAAATAAATGGGGTTAAACATAGCAAAATGGGGTAAACCATAGCAAAATGGGGTTAACCGTGAGAAAATGGGCTTAACTGTGGCAAAATCGGCTTAACCAGGAAAAAGGGGGGTAACCATGACAAAATCAACCATACATTGGTGATGTGGGGGCTGTTGCTGTACCTGGTTGTGGCCGACGTGGAGCATTCCGCTACCATCACCCAAGCTCAATCCAACCAAGAGACTCATGTTACTAACGACTGGGAACATGCTGAGATCAGAGTGGCCACGAATATCCAGTGATGCCAGTTTAACATTTTTCACATTTTCAACTCCATTTGTATCCAATATGTAGGTTCTAGATAGATTTGTACAAATGTTAATGTAAAAATAAAGACAGAAAAGGGAAAACCATGAGTGGTTAACACACAGGCAATCGTCAGATCATCTCATGCCCTCCATTGGGGTCCCTGAGCTATTGCAGTGTGTTGTGTATGATTCACACGTTTCTTTAATTTAGTATAACCTATTAAAACGCTAGGTTCAGGCAATGTCCATTAAATGCCTTGCCCAAGGACACAACTGACTAGCTAGCGACCAGTTTTAAATTTGCAACCTTCCCTTAAATAGCGACACACTACCCAAACAGACTAATCTGTCAGATTATACTTTTTACAGGAGACAGTTGACAACAAATATTATCAATTTCAATGCCAATATAAAAATATTAATGTCATGTAAAAATGAATATATATATATTAATGTAAAAAATGTTTGATGTAAAAATTACATACTTTCCACTATCATAGGGTTGCTTTCTATAATATTGAAGATCAATAAAGTTAATGAAGCGACGTCTGGATCGTGGATTATCACCATTATCCACCACCAATCTGTCCTCGTAATACTTCTGTGATGATCTCATTGTAAAAGTGGAATTCTCTTGCACTTCCTGTCGCCATAAAATGGTGCCTGAGGATAAAATTATTTATGTTGATCCCTGTGAATGGAAAAACCAAGGTGGCAATCGTCATATCACCTCATACCCACCGTCAGGCCTGATGCATAATTTAAAATAACAGTTTGAAGTGTTTGGTTGTGTGGCCGAATTATTAACGTGACTGACACATATAACGCTTTTAATATAGAAAAACGATTTTGGTGACAAGCCCATCATGGGTTCGAATCCTAGCCTGGTAAAAAATCGGAAATACCACATGGCTATGAATATTACTGAGCTGCAGACAGACAGGGTTATATAAGATTTAGTTTAATCACATTTCTTTGTGTTTAACACTACTGCACCAAAAAATATAAATAATATATAAGAAAAAATAATAAAAAAAAACATGAATAGAAGTTTGAGAGTTAGAACTCATCTTACCTGCGCCACCACTATCATACACCCCCTTCCCTCCTCGTGCTTGCGACTTTCCAGCAAAAGTTGAATTGGAGAACCAAGTGGCAATTCTCCCTCCCCCGCCACCACCTGATCCTGAACCACCGTCAGCAACCATCCAACCATCACCTGGTACATATGTTGACTTTGAAATTTCGGATAGAATTGATGTTAATTCCCAGGGATGGGGAATAGGATAGGATATTCACGTTTATCTCAGTGAATGGGAAATGTGCAAAATGTTGTTAGCACACGGGCAAACGTCAGATCACCTCACACCCGCCGTCAGGTAACCAGAATTTTTGCAGTGTGTTGTGTATGAGTTACCCATTACTTCAACTTGGTAGAACCCATTAATTCACTGGTTCAGGCGATGTCCACTAAAGTACATTGCCCAAGGACAACAACTAGCTGCACGGTTAAACAATCATGAAAATTTCGCTGATGATACTCACCTTTAAACACTGGTGCCTTGATGAGTATGCTTCCACCCGATCCACCTCCACCACCATTAGCACCCACGACCACACCGTGTGCAGCCGAAACATCGATTCTGCCATCAACTTCCACATAACCGCTTGCAATGATCCGAACAGCACCGCCCCCTCGGCCACCATTGTGCTGCCCAGATGCACCTCCAGCACGACCGAGCCCAACAGGGTTGTACATTGAACCATACGCAGGACCGACCACCGCCTGTACATTGGTTTTTATAGGATAGGATATTCAAGATCACCTCGCGCCCAACCATCGGGTTACCAGAGCTATTGTAGAGTATTGTGTATGATTCACACGTTCTTTTAATTAAATAGAACTTATTAATCCACTGGGTTCGGGCAATGTTCGTTAAGTACCCTGCCCAAAGGCACCATCGTCTTGCTAATGACCAGTTTTGAGCCTTTAACCTTTATAAACATCATATTTATACAAAGAGAAAAGCAGCCGCTTTAAAAATAAAGGGGAATTAAATCAAAAAAACACAGAGATACATTTAAAAGATGAATGATTACCTGTTCATTGCTTTCACCCCCAGTTCCACCATGTCCAGCCCCTGATCCTCCCCCATTCCTAGAATTGACACCTCCTCCAACACTATCATCACCCAGTTCCACCGCGGTAATCACTGCGGATCTATCGATATTAACGTTTGTCACCCGCTCCACATCCAGCCATGGGGTGGTGACTAGTGACCCAGGATGCAGTTTCAGCCCCTCAGTTAGGTTTAGCGTAAGTGCAGGGGACGGGTTAGGGGGGACATGGTTGTTCGGGTACAGTGCTTGTACAGCTCCACCTGAAGAAATGTTAAACAGAGATGAAAAGGTATGACTGGATAGATTCTCAGATTTTTGTGTAGTTTATTTATTTTCCAGGTTTTTAACATGGATGGGACAATGAAGGATGTTTTGTTTACTAGTCTGTTCACCTCTTTCCATTTCTAATCGATATGTGCTTGGATACTATTGCAATGCATTGTATAATGTTGGAGATATTACTTTTATTTAACAAATTATTCAACCGTGTTTAACCAACGTCCTGTAGCATATTAAATAAGGACAAAAACACGGATTTGCTACAGTCCCTAAGCAGCCACCCTATGCTACCAATGAGCTCACCTGCTAGCTAGCCAAGGTTCATATATAAAACTGAAGATTTAAACAGCTGTACTAATGAACTGGTAATGTGATCATGTGTAACAGGAATATTTGATGTGAAAGCTGGCTTGTTACACACAAATAATTTTGGAATTTGGTTGACTTAGAGCATAATAGTTTTTTTATATTTTTTAGATAAATCAGTAAAAGCCACCTGTGTGTATTTCAAGTGAGTTCATCTCAAAATATCGGTTGTTTGCATCTGTCTTATACGTTGGCAGCACCTTAGCTCCATCATGTACATGCACTGTTAATTCTTGTCCGATGGTCAACTTCTGTAGGTTGCTGATGACTCCAGATACGTGGATATCCTTTAGTAGAAAAAGAATGATTCGAATAAAAATATTCATGTTTATCCCCGTGAATTGGAAAACCCAAGGGTTATTATACGGGTAATCGTCAAATCACCGCGCATCAACCATCGGCTTACCGGAGCTATTACAGTGCTTTGTGTATGATTCATAGGTTGCTTCAAATTAGAACCCATTATTTGGTAGAGCCTTGCGCAAAGACACATCCGACAAGATTGTCGATTAGGTGAAACAATACCAAGATTGTTAAGGCAGTGTTAAAGTTAAACTAACATTTCAGAATAATTATCACCCTGGGATAAATTCTAACACCTCTTTGACTTAAGCAAAATGGTCATTTCCAAAAAATGGTCTTAAAAGGTCATAGATGGAAGTGATGAGAAATAGATAAGTAGATACGCACCGTATAACTCATCTGGTTAAGATGGACAGTTTGCGGGAGTGTTAAGTGTGTTTGAGGATAAACTCTGAATGCAAGAGGAAAAGCTTGGTTGGTGTCATCTCCAACAACTATGTGAACCTCTTTGTTTGTATGTAGTAAGCCACTGTGATCTCCAACCACTGCTCCTATATTCATAACCACCAAATTTTCTTCACGGCCGGACTGCAAATCAGTGTAAAGTATATTTAGAATAAGATAGCCTTGTATTTGTCCTGTAGATGGTACAACATATAGATTTATAAGGACTTTAGATACTTGTGTACATACAGTTTGCCAGGGCTGGGTAGTGCATTTAATATTTGGCTTTAAAGTTTTTAAAAGATCCATTTTAATTCTTCAAATTCAATCTACCCAGCAGATTTTTTATATGAAAAAGTAAGAACCTCTCTCAATAATGGCAGTACCTACCTTCACAAACACAACATGGGCAGATCGTTTGACTTCCAGCTTGGTCAGCTGATGTTCGGATTTATTGTCGTCCAACAAAACGTAGCTACGGCTGCTGTCAAATAAGTCTGAATCTTCTGCAAGTGCAAATAATGTCACAAGATATTGTAAATCAATTGGATTTTTTTCGAATAAGAAATGTTTATAACTGGTTTTGGGTGAAATATCTATCCAAAATAAAAATATATATATGTTTACATTAAATTAATTTAAATTTTACTTATCTCGCATAAAATATGGAAAATTAGGTTGAGATTCACGGCCTCGCTGTTAAAACCAATATTACAATTAATACTTACCGGTTAAAAATGTAGAGTTTGGTTGAATTGCGTCGTTGTCAATAAGCAAAGTGGTATTGGTTGAGTTGACACTGGTGAAGATGGTACCAGCTCCTCCCACCTCAGATGCAGACCTCCCACCATACGCACGCATCTCTCCGTGGAATGTATGGCTTAATCCAGCGTACACAGCAATCCTGCCTCCTCCTCCACCGCCACCAGCCACCTACGCAATTCATGTTTACAAGCTATAGGGTTTTCATGTTTATCCCCGTAAAACCAAAGGGATTAGCACACGGGTAATCGTCAAATCACCTCGCACACCGTCGAGTTACTGGAGCTATTGCAATGTGTTGTGTATGATACACACGATCCTTATTTGATAGCACCCATTATTACACTTCGCTTAGGCAATGTCTGTTAAGGGCCTTGCCCAAGGACACAACCGACTAGCTAGTAACCAGTTTTGAACCTTCAACCATTAGGATAAAAGGCATCACACTAACCCACTGAGCAAATCAAGCTGCCACTGCTCCTTATCCACTTACCATTTCATATGGGTCGGAATGTCTTAAATGGTTGGGGACACATACATAACTCCTCAAATAATACCCAGCAGTGCACAGGGTACAACGACGATAGACGTCACATCTTCGACACCCAACCACACACGCCCCAGCACCACCGTTGGCTTCTACAGAACCAGCACCTACAAAACAACGTTGCTTAGAATAAGATAGAATATTCATGTTTTATTTCCCAAATTGGGAACACCTAAGAGGGTTTACACACAAACAGTCATCAGATCATCTCGCGCTCAATCGGGTTACTGAAGCTATTGCAATGTGTTGTGTATGTTCCTTCAATTAACAATTTCCTTTAATTTGGTAGAACCCATTAATTTGCTCACCAAGGACACAATCGACTAGGTAGTAACCAGTTTTAAACCTACAACCCTTCGGCTGAAAGGCGACGCACTTACCAACCAGACTAAAACGTCATACAAAATTCTTTAAAATAAAAGTTGCAAACAGTTACCCGAAACTTGCTGTGCTTTGATGAGTATGCTTCCTCCTGTAGCCCCTGCATTTCCACCGCGTGCAGCAAGCCCACCATTCGCAACCACGATCCCATCTAAGAGCATTCTCCCACGAGAGAAGATATGAATCACACCACCACCACGAATCTCCTCCTTTTATATGAAATTTCCATGATTATTAAGGCTTTTAATTATTATTAAAATTCTATTGTGTCATCAATTCAACTACTGACAATGTTTAATGCACAGACTATATGAAAATTTCATTAACAGAAGTTAATAGTACTGATTATTGCCACAATGTATGATGCATTTTTAAAATATGGAATGCATTTATTTTAAAATAAGGAATGCAATTTTTATGTATGTTATTACAAATCTAAGCTAACCTGGTTTGCTTTCGGAATGGATCCACCTGAACCAAAGTTTCTTGGATTCGTGTAGTCCCCATATGCTGCCGCGCTCCCAGTTATATTGACATCATGAGGATACGAGATGCTGGATCCACTTCGGCCACCTTGGCCTCCATGAGAACCACCTGGCGCCGACTGTCTCACCATCGTGCGCGCAGGTGCACGCCCTGGACCCTCGTTTGCAGGGAAACCTCCCATGCTCGCGTTGAGCACGCCGTTTGCATCAATTTCGACGTGTGAAGCTAATCAGATGAATTACGATATTTATTCAGCAATTCTAAGCAAATGATTTTAAAAATTAGTTACAATACTGTGGAAATTAAGGATTTGGTATCAAATCAATGTGTGCGTACGAACCATTGATACTGATGGAACTGCACCAGAATTGGGCGTTTGCCCGAAGGTTGAGGTCATTGGTAAGTGAGAGGTTGACCATATTAAGCTGACTGGTTGGCTTGTCAGCTTGGCATTCCACATTTCCACCACTTCCCACGTCCAACTCATCTAATCTCATACAACCAGGTTGATTGCAGTTGATTGTGGACTGTCATGCAGAAATGTAAAAGTAGGATAGAATAGGATATTAATGTCTATACTCGAAAAGTGGAAAATGCAAGTGGCATTAACACATGGCTATCGTCAGATTACCTCGGCCACATCTTTAGGTAACCGGACCTATTGCAGTAAATGTGTATTATTGAGACGTTCCTTCAATTTGATATTAATCCACTGGGTTCAAGCAATGTCTGTTAAGTGCTGTGCCAAGGACACAACTGACTAAAGTTTTGATCCCGTAATGCTTTGCCTGAAAGGCAACACACTAACTAAAAAGTTATTGGTATGGATTTTATATTAGTTAAGATAATGTTACCGAGTGTGTGAATGTAAGTTTTGCATCATGTGATACATTGAGTCGTTGCAGGTTGCTAACATGGCCTCCATTGAGTTTCATTGCAACTTTAACAAGCTTTGTTTCTCGGGGAAGAATTATCTCACCACCCTGGAATGATGCGGAAAACACAATCAATACTGAAGAGAGAAATATGAATATTTATATTTGTCCCTGTGAATGGGAAAACTAAGGGGGTTTACACACAGGCAATCGTCAGCTGACTTCGCACCCAACATAGAATTACAAGAGCTGATACAGTATGCTGTGTGTGACACACATTCCTTCGAACTAAACCCATTAATCTGCTGGTTTTGGGCAATGTCCATTAAGTGCCTTTCAAAGAACACAACTGAGCTAGCAATCAGTTCAGTACCTGCAACCATTCGACTAAAAAGCTACAAATTAAACCACCATACTAATCTGTCGGAAAGGATTATCATGTCCAAGAAATTTTTTTGGGAAAAAATAATTTCTTTATAACATGCTTACAATAAAATTGTATGAGGTAAATGCAGCAAGTATTTAAAATACTTTAGTTTTTAATCTAAAATTTTTTCTGACTGTGGGCATAATTTTTAATCTATAAATCCACTTGGTTAAGGCAATGTCCATTAAGAAGAGTGTTAATGTTTATCACTGGCAATTAATAATACCTTGTACTTACAGTGGAAAAATCCAAAAATGTTGGGGGTTGGGTAATAATAGTAAAGACATTGTTACACAATTGAACAGTAAGAACTAGTTTCGACTTTGCTACTTTTTAACTAATGTTTTGTGAATTTCAATGTTTCTGCATATAACTAATGTGTATTACTCAAGAACACAACTGTGCAGAAAGTGGTCTGGGTAAAAATCGAATGAAACAACTGTTTGGTCTGACCTTTGATCTTATCATCTAGAACACATAAATATGGTTGGTTGGCACTTACTGTTTCAATGAGGGTATTCAGTGGCATAATGACTGGATGCTGTTGGTTCGAATCAAAGTCGAGGACATGATTGGCACGAGCATGAATGGTTGCAGTTGAATCACCTGTAGGATAGAATTGGTTGGATACTGTGGACTGTAATAAGATACCATATTTATTTACCTTGAATATCATCCAAATGCAAGATTCGTTTATGGGCAAGCGGAAGAGCAACTGGCTGGCTTGAGTTATCCACCGGTAGTATCTCAATATAAGCGTTGCCACCAAAATATCCATGGGTGAATGTTGCTTTGTCATAATCCACTTCATACAGTGTTGTCCATGGTATGCTTAACCATGTACGGACATGCTGCAAGTTGTAACATAATTATAACAACTGATAACAGGTAAACTGACCCAAATATATCATTCCTGGGTAATTTATTTCGCACCTCTGGCCTTCCACCTCTCCATTGTTTGGTTGGATCATTGGAAATGATTAAAGTTTCCTTGTCTTGAGAAGTTGTCCCATCACGTGCAGTGGAATTCCTGCCTTGTGGAGCTCGGTGCAGCAGATACGCAGTGCCAGCCGCTGCCCTTCCTATACTCCTGTCACCACTGTAGCCTCCATCACCGCCAGCCACAAGCAATTTACCCTACACAAACCACATTACTACAGCTTGTGTTGTTGTGTAAATGATCAAACCTGGAAGTTGGAGTTTTCTGTCATGAACACAGCCATGCGACCACCACCACCTCCACCACCATAACTTCGATCGAATGCGCCACCTCTGCCACCTTGTGCCTGCGCATGCACAAACTTATACAAAGCACAATATACATGGCAAGGTGTATTACCTCAAGACTTCCGTCTCCTTCCAACCTGTAGGTATCAACCAGCAGACTTCCGCCGCTACCACCACCGCCTCTGCCCTGACCACCATTTGAGCTCACCCTTCCATCCACACGGAAATACTGAGCATTAATCCGAAGTATTCCACCCCCCTGGACACCCAAACCGCCAGCACTTCCAAACTCAGTGGGTTCCTTAACGGAACCATACCCCTGCAACAACCCATCAAATTACATAGAGACTCATTATTTTAAACAAGCAGACAAACCAGTCTCATTGCATCTGAAACGTTGTTGGAGCCACCTGAGCCACCATGTGAACCACCAGTGCCATCAGCTACAGCATCACCTAATGTAACAACAATTGGTAATAAAATACCCTTGGATTATTATAATCTGCACTTTCAATGTATGAATACAGTACAATAGCTTGTGTGATGGTGCTTCTTGGTAGGTTAAACAAAAATTTCTTTCAAACTGTGAGGGTTGAAGGTTCGAAATTGGTCGCTAGCTAATCGGTTGTGTCCTTGGGCAAGGCACTTAAGAGACATTGCCTGAAACCAGTGAGTTAATGGGTTCTAATAAATAGAAGGAACATGTGAATCATACACTGCAATAGCTCCGGTCACCCAACGGTGGGCGAGAGGTGATCTGACGATTACCCGTGTGTTAACCTCATTGGTTTTTCATTCACATAAACATGAATATCCTATCTTAAGTACCAACCTAAGACATTGTTGCACACTGCATCCACGTTGATTGAACCCATCGGATCAACTTTCAATGTTTCCACATCAATATGCAGGTTTATGCTGGTCACCTCACCCAATCCAAACACCTGTCAATCATAGTTTAGTCCCATGAACACAACTACAACACACAGCCACCTCCATATGACTGCCGTGCAATTTCCGAACATCTTTTCCATTCCTTGTATACAACGATGCCCCGTTCCTAACATGCAGTGTGTGGAACTCCACAACAGGCGTGTTTGAACCGTGCATGTTGATCATTTCGTAAAGCTCAAGGCGACCTTACATTGAAAAAAAACAACATTTAGAATAAATTTTAGATTTGCAAAACGACTGTCATTTTGCATAGTTTTCCAAATTTTTATTGAAGATCCTACTTTGTGTTTTCATCATGAAAACAAAAAATAACTAAACTAGATGTTTCTTTATTCCACATTACTCACATTTAACAATTAGAGAATTCACATTTAACAATTAGATAATTCACAATCAACATTTCATATTCCATATATAGATAATTTACATTCCATATTTAGATAATTCACATTCCATATTTAGATAATTCACATTCAAACCTTTATCCGTGATTGTGATGTTCTGACTATCGACCAATACACCTTCCACCCTCACAAGAACTCCTGCCACTTTGAGTTCACCCTTCAACAAAGCCACGCCTCGCCGATAGATATCCATGTTACAGGGAATGTGGGATTCAACAGATCGGAAATGCTGGTATGGACCGATGGTGAGTCGAGCACTTCGATCTCCACCCAGCTTACCAAGCCGGATGTTCAACTGAGCACTGTAAAACCCACTTTGACATAACAATGATTGAAAAAGTTAAACCTCACCTGTCGTTTGCACGCACAAACGCCACGGTTGCCCCTCCATAAATGTGAATTTCATCGAAAACAATTTGAGAATTGTTTGAACTCAACGGACTCAGCCAGGTGACAGCTGTTCCCTACAAAACACCAATACCACTGTTACAAGGCTCAAAGCCAAAACACTTAACTTTACCTTTGCAACTTCAGAATAATACTGGGTAAGATTTGCGAGTGGGTCTTTACCCATCTTTCCCATGTTATTGATATACAAAGTACGGTTGGTGGTTGGTTGGCTGACATTGGAACTGTGGCTGATTCTGCCATCCTCTGTGGCGCCATCTAGCAGAATAATATCAGGAGAAGAGGGGAGCCTCTCCAAGTACACGGTCCCCGAAGCTCCAACTTCGTAACCACTTCCTCCCATTGTTGAGTAGTCCCCTGTCACAAATGAGATAGGAAAACCAAGAAGTTTAACACACAGGCAATCTTCAGACCACCCGGCGCACTTGTGCCCATTGGGTTACCCGAGCTATCGGAGTGTGATGTGTATGATTAATTTGGTAGAACCCATCATTACACTAGGTTCAGGCAATGTCTGTTAAAGGTCTTGGCTAAGAACACAACCAACTAGCTGATGACCATTTTTGAATCTGCAACCATTTGGTTAAAGGTGTCGCACTTACCAACCAAACTAAATCGGTCAATTGGTTTCAATAACACGATTGCCCGTGTGTTAACCGCCTTTGTTTTTAAATTTACGGGAAAAAGATGAATATTCTATTCCATTGACACCCACCATGGTAATAATTCTCCACATAGTAAATGGAAACTCTTCCACCAGAGCCACCTCCAGCATTACTGTAGCCATCACCACCAGCAGCCTCAACCTTGCCCACTCCTTCGAAATCAGCGGCGTGTATCTTCACACTACCACCACTGCCACCACCAGCTCGTACTGATCTCCACCCTCCACCTGGGAAATCATGGTTAGGATATGTTACCACTTTTTATCGCAAGAACCTTTTTTTAAGTTTGGTTTGCAGTTCCCTTTTAGTTATACAAGATTCCATTAAGGAATAAAGGTGTCTTAGTGCAAAAAATTTACTTTTAATAAAAATTTAATTTTGACATTTACCTCCAACTGAATTTAATTTGGATATTACTATTGGTAGATAACATGGGTTGGTAACCTCTTTTATTCTTCTGATACAGTTCTTAAGTTTTTTTGCTACTGTACTGTGCACTTTTAATACCCATGCATAAGTAAAACATTCGGGTCGTTATTTCACAATCCTGTTTTTCTTTTTTTTTTGTGAAAATAGTTTTGGGGCTTTCGGTAATTTTTAATTTGTGAAATATCGCTTAAAATATCTCTTTCAGTGCAAAAAGTTGCCGAGCCTTGCTATATATAAAATATAATATAAATTCTTTGTATTCTCTGCATATAATATAAATTCTCTGTATTCTCTGAATATAATATCAATTCTCTGTATTGAACATTACATTTTATAGATATCCGCTTACCTGATGCAGATATCAATCCATCCATTTTGAAAAATCTAGTGACGTTAATGGAGAGTCGCCCGCCCCCTTTTCCTCCGAGGTAAGGAAAGACGGCTTTCCCTCCATGACGACCAAACTCAACCGCTGAATCAAATGAACCATAAGGAAGCCCAGATGATATTACTCCTGCACCCCGACCACCTGTCCCACCATGGCTAGCACCAGAACATCCATTCACATTGTCTTCCCCATTTCCTGCGTCTTTTAGTAAAAGTAGTTTATTGCATGCGTCAACATACATAATGCTGAATTACAAACCTTTTTCAGTGATATCATCCCTTCCTTGGGACACTGACAACACAGCAGCAGAGTTCATTGTGATGTTGGTGAATTCCAGTTGCAAATCGTTTGAAACCATGTTGGCTCCACTCCGCATGTGCATTTCCACCCCGCGTATGGTCGTTGGGTGCCCTCCTTTGCTACGGATGTCAAATGATGCAAAGGTTTTCATTGTGAGGTCATTGAGAGTGAGAACGGTTGATGATGGGTCAAGTTCAAGTGACACTTTGCAATGTGATCCAATTGTCAGTGAGTCAATCTTGCTAAACTTTCCTGGAACGATAATTGTTTTCACATAATCCATACAGGATGAAAAGGTGGGTATGCACAACTTTATAGGTCGTGTGGCCGTATGATTAATGCGACGATACATATAGCTTACATACAAAAACGATTGTAGAAAAAAGCCTGGAAACTTAGACTGATCATCGAAATTAAGACTGATCAAAAAAAGAAATACTGATAAGTGACCAGGTTTTAAAATCATGTACATTTTCTCTGCATAGAATAGATCTTATTATCCAAACCTCGGATTGTGAGTGCCACCTGTCGACATTGCACTGCAGTTGGAAGTTCAAGTGACGAGTTGTCATGAGTGATGATTGACATCGGGAACACGTGATCAGCCTCGTGAATTTGAAGCCTCTGCAAATGTAAAGCACATTCAGTATCGTCCGACCGATTAGATTAGTGGGTTAGTAAGTCGCCTTTTAGCCGAAGGGTTGCAGATTCAAAACTGGTCATTAGCTAGTCAATTGTGTACTTGGGCAAGACACTTAACAGACATTGTCCTAACCCAGTAAAATGATGGGTTCTACTTAAATGAAGGAACATTAATCAAACACAACATACTGCAATAGCTCCAGCAACCTGCTCCAGCAATCTTCCAGCAATAGCTCCAGCAATCTTGTACTTTTAGTAAGGATAATTTGCCTTACCTGGGTTCGTCGAATATTCAGCAATGCTGATGAATCTCCGAAAATGTTATGACTTTCCAGGTGGGTGGAGCCTTCCAGACTGAGCACAGCACCACCTTGTACATTGAGCTGTAGACATTGGGTTCAGTTGAGGGACATTGGAGTGAGATGCAACTTACCTCATCCAAATTCAGCTTCCGTGACCCAACGATCCATGTAGAGTGAGGAGTGGCGGTGTAAGGGTATTGAGCAGTGTCCTTTGGATCATCTTGTGCCCACAACTCCACTTTGTTCATAGCTACATTTCCACTTGAGCGGAGTTGAACATAGATCTGAGTTTAACAATAATAAGTTCGACCTATTAGCTCAAGGGGTTAGTGCATCGTCTTTAAACTGAAGGGTTAAAAAAACCTATTAAAACATTCAGTTTTACCAAATTAACATCGTCTTTCAACTGAAGGGTTTTCGAAACCTATTAAAACATTCAGTTTTACCAAATTAATAGAATGTTTAAAACATACAAAACACACTGCAATAGCTCCAGTAAGCCAATTGTTTGCAGAGATGATTTGACAATTGCCCGTTTGTTAACCCCCTTGCATTTTCTCATTCACGAAGATAGACATAAATATCATATCCTTCCTATCCTATCCTCAGCAACATATGTAGTGGTTAAGAAAGTTATGATGATCGTACTTTGTCAATCTTCTCATTCACAGCATATTCAGCATGGTTGTTGGCGTGCGCTTGTGTGCCGCAGTACTGCGTGCTCACAAAGCTGTTGGTGACACTTCTTCGAGTTCCAGCTGATTCAACTTCAACCATATGATCCGTGCTTGAACTGAAATGTTAAAGTCATGAATAACACATCAGTTGTTCTTATCGCATGTACCTACCCTGAGCAGTGTGGGAACACTTTAACATGATTGATGTATATTGGGAAAGGTAGGGATATGACAACCTGAGCTGAGCGCGTGTTCGCTTCATACCTCACAGTATCACGGCCACTCCCATGCACCATGTTCAGTAAACTGCAACAAAATTTAAGGTTGATAAAACACATTAATATGTTTGTGTCTGTCAATGGGGAATCACAGACAGACAATCAAATGCCTGGTTGGGCCATTAGATATATAGCAAAAAATGACACAAGGTAAAAGAATTGTTTTGGTTATTGTTCCATGTCAGTGATTAAATACTTTTTACCTACTGGTCAGCAGAATTAATGGGCTCTTTCAAATTAAAGGAATGTCTGAATCATACAAAAAACACTGCAATTGCTCTGATAACCAATCGATGGGTGCGATCTGACAATTGCCTGTGTGATAACACCCATTGCGTTTCCATTTACAAGAATAAACATGATTATCCTACCATTCTACCAGTTCAATATACCACTGAAGCAGGATGATATAATGGTAAGAAAGTGATACCTGTGATAGCATGTTGGGCATCCCCAGCGGTTGGTACAGCAGTATGAGGCAGGAGGATGACTGCTACTAACCACAGCACCACTATACAAATTGAGGGTGGTGCTACGATCATTATAGGTTGAATGCGGTCCGGACAAATCCAGAATCCTAATTTCCTGACTCCCATGATTATTCAGTATGTTGCCCACCTGGATAATGATTATTACACTAATGTTGATCTTGCATAGCATTTTGAATTTATCATCTGGCTTATAAAGAATTAGCGGTAAATAAGTCTGCGAAGATATGTGAAACAGTTAATAAAAATTGTGTGTGACAACCAAGCAATGGTAAATTACCGGATGCCTATTCAACAGTGGTGAAACAAAATTTGTTTTATTTTTGTAACAATCTCAGGTTGTCTTTTTCATGATCCCAATATGAGTCTTACATCTTTCAGCCGAAAGGGTAGCAGTTCGAAACTCGCTGTTAGTCAGTTGTGTCCTTGGGCAGGGCACTTGGCAGACATTACCTGAACCCAGTGGATTAATGGATTTTACTAAATTAAAGAAACATGTAAATCATACATCACATATTGCAATAGTTTTGGTAAGGCTTAAGGTGATCTGATGGCTGCCCGTGTGTTAACCCCCTTGTGTTTTCCTATTCACAGGGATAAACATGAATATCCTCCTTATTTTACCAATACGATGTTTGTTTCGGAATATTTCACCAGAGCTACTTGACAAATTACCATTAATTTGGTGACGATTTCTTGTGTATGCAGGTCATGGGCTCGCACATAGACAGTTCCAGCACCACCCTGGTTGGATCCCCTACCACCCCACGCGTGCATATCACCATGGAAGGTGTGCAACAAGGGATTGTCCACAAATATCCGACCTCCGCCGCCACCACCACCATATCCCTCTCCTGAAGAAATATACCATAATTGGTGAATGCAGAACAAATATAACCAAGAAATTAACCTTTTCCGCCATCAGCGGTAACATTTCCACCACCATCAAGATGTGGAGATGATATTTGGATGGTTCCACCTGAGCCTCCGCCCCCATGAGAAGAACCATGTCCTCCATCCACCCTCACTTCACCCTCAATTCGGATCCCACTTCTTCCAATCAAGTTTAACAGACCTACAAACAGTAAAATGAAAAATTATGACTGTTGCGTCTTTTACACTCAGTGTGCTGTATAGCCTAGTTATTATAAATTAAAATATGGCAAAAATGGACAAAAAATGTAAAAATATCGGTAAAGATAGTACAATGTATGGTGCTTTTTTGTGTAAGGTTATCAAGATAACGTAAGTGTTACAAGATAAGAAAAACACTGGTCCAAGTGGGAAGGATGATTTAAAAAGAGTTTCTTCGGAATTTGGCATTGTAAGTCACTCAATATATTGCTGGCGGAGTTTGGGTACCATGGAGTGACATCGTTACCAGAGTAAAATATGGTTTATGTTTAAAAGAGAAAAAGAATAAAAAAAACACTTTTTAACAAAGCTGCAAACAGTAGCATGAAAAATTATGACTGTTGCGTCTTTTGTGCTTAGCATGGTCCCAGAAAGTTTATACATAAAATTAGAATACCTGTCTACATTAGTTTACAATAGACAGTACACCATTTACAATATGACATTTGAATAAATTTAAAACATTTAAAAAAATTAAAACTGCTAATTTAAAACACCAAAATGTAAACCAACAATTCATCAGAAAAGAAAAGAAGATTTCGAGTCAGTTGCAACATACCTCCCCCTGTGCCACCACTTCCCCCACCACCACTGCCGAGTTGTGTGGGGTTATCAAATTCATCGTAAGCGAACGAAGATTTGAGCCCTTTTAATGGGGGTCCTCCTCTGCCCCCATGACCTGCTCCCCCACCACCAAGGATTATACCCTCTTTCTTCGACCCAACCCCAGGTCCTGTATTTGCACTGAAGCCACCTTTGTCCGCCGATAATGTCCCTTTAAAAGCAAATATTTAATATAATTTCTTGGCACAAATGGAAAGTACACAATGTCATATCATTAGAAAACTAAATGAGTAAATAGGAGTGGATAGTATTTATGTTTAATCGACTAGCAAGTGACCAGTTTCGAACCTTTAACCCATTGGTTGAAAGGTAACATACTAAACCACCAAGCTAATCAATCAGACAAATAAACAGTTAATAACTTAAATCACCTCCGTGGTCGATTGTGATGTTATCCGATGTCAGGTGCATGGTGTCTGTATTAATAAACCCTCCCCTCTTTACTGAAAGCTGTCCAATATCCAGCTCAATACTGTGATTAAATCTGTCAGCAGAATAAGCGTTGACCTGTAATGATATGTACAGTAGTCAACAGAATATCGTATGGGAAAGTTATTGTGATTGATATGCAGACAGTACACCCAAACTGGCCAAGTAAATAATCCGACCAATTATCTTTGTGAATTAGTATATTGCCATTCAGCCAAACAAACATTGCATGAACCTAGTGGAAGGATGGATTCTACCAAATTGAAGGAATGTCTGAATCATACACAACAAACTGTAATAGCTCCGTTAACCTGATGGTGGGCGCGAGGTGATCTGACCATTGTATGTGTGTTAACTATCTTGGTTTTCCCACTCACAGGGAAAAACATAAATATCCTATTCTAGTCCAATGATTAAAGCTAACCCAAGAAAAAAAATTTATAAAATGCTTTTCATGTCAACTTACGTAACCATCAGCTTTAACAACCAGCTCGTGAAGTTGAAATTTGGACTCGGCTAATCCGGCAGATTGATTGCTGTTTGCAATTTCATGAGGGGTGGAAGCTGCATGCGACCACATTGTCACCTCTCCTTCACTCTCAACCAGCATTGTGCCGGTGTTGTTTAATTGCCCATTAAGTTCCAGCCATACCTCGCGCACTGTTAGCAGCTTGGGCAATGTAAGTATCCCGTCTCTGCAAGAAATTTATTAAAAATAACATATTATAAGCACACAGGTAAGGCAGATTAGGATTTCAAACTAGACTAGAGTTCTATGGTGAGAATTTTAAAAACAAAGGAATATCAAATATTAAATGCACACAGTTCTGACATATTGTACACACTAGTAGTTTTGCCCATGGGGATTAACATAAACATTCATGTTTATCTCCGTAAATAGGAAACCACAAGGGGCGTTAACACATGGGCAATCGTCAGATCACCTGGCGCCCACCGCTGGGTTACCAAAGCTATTAAAGTGGGCTGTTTAAAATTAGGTTGTTTCTTCAATTTGGTAAAAGAATTATATTTTTTCTCACTGATAAAGCAAGATGTTGATGGGCAGGTAGTCCTTGTCCGCCTCTTCAGCATGGAAATCATTATGAGCGGCAACGTGAATGACACCACTCCTGTCTCCCGATATTTTGTTGACCGTAAAAATTGTTTTGTTTTGTACACTGCAAGTATAGACTCGGTTAAAAGATGATGGTTAAACAGCAAGATCACAGGACATACGGTGAGACTGTAGACGCCACTTGAGCATTTCCTGAAACTTGGATTTCGTCAAGATTGAAACGACCGGAGTCCGATGGCAACAGCCATGTTATTGCCCCAAGCAGTGAAATGTCTTCATACCTACAAGATGTATGGTAACATTATGTTATGTGTACAGTCTTCTGGCCAAATGGTTAATACATCCGATACATATACCAATTCTATACATAAAATATCCGAGTGATGAGCTCATTAAGGGTTTTAAAGTTGGAGCGATAAAAAAACATTATGTCAAGTATAAACCAATGAGTTTGAAGGAAAGTCTCAATAATACACAACACACTGCAATAGCTCCGGTAACCCAACAGTGTGCACAAGGTGATCTGCGGATTGCATGTGTGTTAACCCCTTGGTTTTTACCGGAATAAACATTAATATCCTATCCTATTTTAAAACATTCTGCCAAGCACAAACCAACGAGTTAGGTTACCGTCCGTTTTGTAGATTCCGTTTCCCTCGTTGATCTGACCCACGCGAGTACATTTGATGATCGTTGTCAATAATCAACTTCTTAGTTGTACTTTCCTCCCCTCCTTCTATATAAATGGTTCCAGCTGCTCCAACCTCAAACCCACTTTTACCTGGAACAACAAAAATAAAGAATAAAATAGTTGGTAGCATATATTTGGGTTTGGGAATAAAA